>JAGPOW010000797.1:5326084-5362680 GCA_030014935.1 Caiman crocodilus | reverse complement strand
AAAAAATCAAATTCTGATGATAGATTACTACTCATTGTATAGTGGATCAGCTGTTCCACCCAGAAGCTTAACTAAGGCTCTACTTATTCCTCACCTGCCCTGGTCCATGCACACAGGAAGAGAAGTAGTATCTAGCCCTCTTTTCTCACAGCTACAGTGGATGTAAGAGGACTCTGCCCATAGGTCCATATGTTAAGAACCAGCTACACAGACCAAAACTAACATCTGGCTTTAAGTTGAAATCCACTATTTAAAATTTTTCAATAATCATTTCCTGTTAACTTGGGTAAAATCAGGCAGAGGTCAACCATCAGAGATAGCTGATGATTGAATCTGCTGTGACATTTTTTGTGCATGAATGACAAGACGATGTAATGCCAACTCTAAAGCATAGGCACATTACATGTATTTTACTATTTGCATGTATGAACATCCAGTCTTTTGATATTTTCATCTTTTACAGCAATTATTAGGTCTGGAGAAGATTCTTCATGATTAAATTGTCTAATGACCTTGTTAGTGACCGTTGAAACTGCTTACAAATACACTGAATTTGTAAGACACAACAGAGGATAAAAATAAAGATTCAAGAAGGAAAAGGCTTTACTGAGCAAGTGAGAAAAATAGATGGCTTCTGTTAAAAAAATTGTAGCTATATCAAAAGGGAAAAAGGAGGAGGGTGGTTTTAGAAAAGTACAGTGCAGAATCCTTTAAGATGTTTCCAGGAATACACTGGTAGAATATCAGTTACATCTGATTTCTTTTTCTGCTAACTACCATATTAATTCCAAATTAGAAAAGGTTATAAGTGTTCATTATGGAAGTAGGTAACATAATAGTTCAAGCATTTTAAGTACAACTGAATGAAAAAAAAGGTTTTAGAAAACGAAAGTGCCTCTTCAGGTTTGTGACAATAGGAGAACAAATCTTTTATTCTGCAGTCTTTCTAAATGTAAGCTCACAGATAACTACCAGTTTTCTGGCCTAAAGAGTAATTGTTCCAGTCTTCATTAATGTGCCCCTTTATGTGGGTATTCATTAAACCCAACAGAAGAAAGAAAATCAAAATTAAATCCAAATGTGAGTTTAAAGTAGAGTAGTTAAGAAATGTTGAATAGGTTATGGATATCATTTTACTGAGAAATTTTGTGAAGGATTCCTAAAATGCCAAGTTCTCTTCAGCCTTCACATGTTGCAAAAATGCATACTTCTTTGTTTTAGCAATTTTAAAGTTTTTCATGACCTAAACTTCCCTTGTCGCTCCTTGTTCTGTCATTTGCCACCACTGAGAACAGTCCAGCTCCATCCTCTTTGTACCCAGCCTTCAGGTAGTTGAAGACTGCTATTAAATCTCACTGACTCTTCTCATCTCTAGAATAAATAAGCCCAGTTTCCTTAGTCTCTCCTGATAAGTTGTGTCCCCCAGCCCCCGAACCATTTTATTTGCTGGACTCTCCAATTTGTAGTGGGGGGACCAAAACTGGACACAGGACTCCAGATGTGGCCTCACCAGTGCTGAATAGTGGGGAAGAATCATTTCCCCTGACCTGCTGGCAACACACCTACCAATGCAGTGCCTTTTTGGTGACAGGGACATACTGTTGGCTCATATTCAGTTTACTCTCCACTGTAACCCCTAGGTCCTTTTCTGCAGAGGTTACAATGCAGAAAATCACAGTCTTTGGTGCCTTGAAGCAGATACCTTGTTTACACTTCAAGCATTAACATTAGAAAATTGGTCTCTCTGTTGCCATGCAATTTTCCAAGATTGATATATCAGTACAAGAGAAAGGGCTATAATATAGAAGGGCTATCATATTTAATATTTCTACATTCATCTATGTGGAATATAAATCTATCTTCCACACAGACTGATGGAGAAAAATTAATAACTAAAATGTAGTTTAAGAACAGACATTTTAAATCTTCTAAAAAATGGCCAATATCTTAAGCAGATTTTAATGGAACTTGCTGTTTCTACTCATATATCCCTGGAATATTAATGCACATATCCCTTCTCTTCCACTTTTCTTTCCATTTTCTTCTGCCTTAGTCAACCATCCCACATTCTATGTTAAAACCATCCTTCAAGCCTGTTGTAATCTCTGTCTGTTAGAAATTATCCAGTTGAAAACCAGTTCTCCCAGAAATAAGAAAGGGAGCCTTGCAAGATGTCTAAGCATCTTCCTCTACCCAGAGTTCCATCAGGAACAATTAAACATCGCACATGTGCCCAGAAGATTACAAGAGAAGGTATTTACTGTGCACAACTACACATGTAGTTTAATTTACAACAGCCTGTTTTACTGTGCATTAAAGCATCTCGTAAAAAAAATGTGCAATTACACCAATGTGTAGTAAAATAGGTTACTACACATGAAGTGTTACTTAAAAACACTTTAGTACTGTGCATTAGGGCAGCCTAATGCACAGTACTATTTAATACCTCACATTGGAGATATTAAATTTAATTCACATTAGGAAAAGTGCATTAGTGCACATGTAGACATATCCACTGAGTAGCAAGTCAGAATGATATGCCAACAGGTAACTTCAACAATACTATCTTATTAAATGAAGAAGCTGGAATATAAAGCATAAGAATGATGGTCAGTACAGCACAGTTTCTATGAAGTGGCTTGAAAACAAAATCCCCATTTTTCATTTACTATTGTATATGTTTCTCTAACCCTGTAGAACAGCTTAAGTTGTATAAAACTGAAGAATCCAACTCCTATATCTGCATAGATCTCTGTAGAAAAGGGATCCTGTGCAAGGATGCAAAAAGCATGCCTGAAAATGTCAAGAATGTCCTTAACCAGGCAGGACCTTCTTGTAATACATTCCCTTAAGGGATGATCTAAAACTCATTGAAGTTACTAGAAACACTCCCACTGACTCTAATGGGCTTTGAAATAAGTCTGTATTGAAGATGCTCTTTAGAAGCAGTCCCCAAAGAGTTTGCAGCAGACTGTTCATTAAAGGATTTGTTCAGGTGGATGAGGCTTGGGATTCTGGTGCTGAAATTCCAGCTGATGATTTGAAGTATCTGGAGCCATGCATTGTGAGTTTCCTATTCTTGCCCACTCCTTGCATTTAAAAAAGGTAATTACTTATATTTGCATTATCCATGTGATCTTTGCACTTCTGTCAGAACAGGATTTGTCAGCATCAAGGCTGCTGAGTCTGTACAGAGAAACTGACCAGTGGCATAATTTGCTTCAACTACTTTGTTAGGAGGACAACAAATGGAGGAAGCCTAGGAGGAGACACCATAGAGTTTGTAGGGTATTGGAAAATGTATTTGACATCTTCAGTAAGAGAAAGGCCAAAGACAGTGAGCAAAAGTGACAGTGGCTTTGGAAATTTACCAGGAGTTTCTGCATCCTAACCTGCAAGAGCTGCACTGCAGTTGCTGGGTACCTCTACAGGATATTTTTTCCTGAACTCCGTGTCAAGTATTAAACGTTCTGATTATTGTTTATACACATTCAGAGAGTACTTGACTTTTGGCTGATCCACAATTACAATTGTCAGGCCACTTCAAAACCAAGTGAAGACTCTTGATACTTTGTAACTTAAAAGACATACACTTTCCTCTCACGCTTTTGATGACTGCTAGTACTGAAAGATTGTTACTAGAGCTGGTCAGAAAGGGTTTCCCTTAATTCCTTCTTCTCGGTGACCAATTTCTTCAAAAATGAAGAGGAAACACAAAATTTCAGCTTTTTGTAATCCCCCCTAAGATTTCACACACTGTGTGAGAAATGGTTTCCTTGAAAACTCAGTTTTTTGCTAGAAAAGTTTTCACAGCATATAGACTGACATAACAATTGTACTGATAACAAAGGATATTCATATCAGCTGTTATGATGCAGCTGTTACATCTGCATGATTCTGCAGCAACACAAGTGTAACAAAAATCACCGCAGCTTTAAAGAGGTTTCACTAGGGTCAAAGTTGAGTTGAATTAGCTCATTTGCATTGCTACAGGATCATGTAGGCGTTAACAGTTAAATTGGAAGAATGCCTGTGAGCTCCTGAGCAGCGGCTCCCCCTTTTTGAGGACATTAAAAGGTATGTTTGTTTATATCCATAAAAGACTGTTGACCATTCCTAATCCCAAGAGCCATCTCTACCTCCAGGTGTTGTGGTGGACATAGTCTTTTGGAACTTTAAGAAGGCCTTCGACATGGTCTCACCCTATTCTTGTTAAAAAATTAGGCGACTGTGGTGTCAATGCTTACACAGTCAGATGGGTCAGAAATTGGCTGGAGGGCCGCACCCAGAGAGTGGTGGTGGACAGGTCATTTTCAATCTGGAGGGATGTGGGCAGTGGGGTCCCCCCAGGGCTCAGTCCTTGGGCCCGCACTGATTAGCATCTTCATCAGAGACTTGAATGAGGGGGTGAAAAGCACCCTGTTCAAATTTGCAGATGCCACTAAGATGTGGGGAGAGGTGGGCACGCTGGAAGGGAGGGACAGGCTACAACTAGATCTGGACAAGTTGCAGGGGCGGGCAGATGAGAATAAGATGGTATTCAATACTGACAAGTGCAGGGTACTGCACCTGGGGAGGAAGAACCAGCGGCACACCTACAGGCTGGGGAACTTGCCTCTCGCCAGCACAGAGGCAGAAAAGGATTTTGGAGTCATTAATGATTTCAAGATGAACATGGGCTGCCAATGTGAGGATGTGGTCAGTAAGGTGAATCACACCTTGTCATGCATCCGCAGATGCATCACAAGCAGGTCCGAAGAGGTGATCCTCCCCCACTATGTGACATTGGTCAAGCCACAGTTGGAGTGCTGCATCCAGTTCTCCACACTTCAGGAGGGATGTGGACAACATGGAGAGGATCCAGAGGAGGGCCACTCGCATGGTCAGGGGGCGGCAGGGCAGACCCTGCAGGCTATGGGACTTGAACCTGTTCAGCCTTCACAAGAGAAGGCTGAGAGGGAATCTGGTGGCCATCTATAAACTTACCATGGGGGACCAGCAGGCAATGGGAGAGACCCTGTTCCCCCAAGCACTACTGGGAGTAACAAGGAATAACGGCCATAAGTTGACCGAGAGTAGGCTCGGACTAGATTTCAAGAGGCACTGCTTCACAGTTAGGGTGGCTAGGATCTGGAACCAACATCCAAGGGAAGTGGTGCTCACTCCTACTCTGGAGGTCTTCAAAAGGAGGCTAGACAAATCACCTAGTTGGGGTTGTTTCACCCCAGGATCCTTTCCTGCCCATGGATCTTGATCTGCTCAGGTTCCTTCTGACCGTACCAACTATGAAGCTATGAAACTATCGAAATTGTTTGCAAATCTGTAGTTAGTGATCTTCTGGCTAGGTGAAGAGACCTGTTTCACTGTAGTCGATGGATACTGCATTCACATTAGGGATGTGCGAAACGGGCCCTATTCAATTCGGATTCGGCCCAAATCAGGGACAGCGATTCAATTTGTTGATTCAAATCTCTGTCCCTGATTTGATTTGGCCAAATCTGAATCTGAAGATTCGAAGCTTATTCAGAGAATCAGCAATTCAGCCATAGACACAGCTTTAAATGTTTTTTCTACATATTTTGAGATACTGGTGCAGCTTGTGAATGCTGCAAAGCTGAGGCAGATGGAGCATCCCACAGGAGTGTGTGTGTGGGGGGGTCCTGCATGTGTTCAGCAGTGAACCTGGAAGTGGACCGGAAGTACTTCCAGCCCACTTCTGGGTCTACCGGGGAGCATGCTGGGGCCCCCGCCACTCCCTTGGCTCAGCAATTAGATGCAGGGGACCCAGGTGACACCAGTTGCCAAGGCAGGAGGACATGGCGGGGGGGCCCTATATGCTCCCTGGCAGACCCAGAAGTGGAGTGGAAGTGCTTCTTGTCCACTTCTGAGTCTGCTGCCGAGCATGCTGGGGAGCCTCCCGCACTCCTGTAGGATGTTCCATGTGCCCCAGTATTGCAGCACTGATGAGCAGCTTGCTACCTAGAGGCATGTCGAAAAAATATTTTAAGCTGTGTCTATGGCCAAATCTCCGAATCGATTTGGAGAGATTAAAGGGTCCTCTGGTTCTATTTGGATTCGGTGATTTGGCTGCTGAATCAGGCTGAATCTCTACAATTGTAATCCATTTAACTCCCTCCTTCCCTTAATTTCTTAGCTTTCCATGCTTCCCCCCTTTGCTTAAAATGGACCTAAAATGTAAAAAGTGAAAAATGGTATCTTAAGCAAATGGGCCTAATGTCCAATATTCCCCTTCTGCTAACTTCAAGATAAAAGGTGCTCATTAACAGAGAGAATGTCTTTTGTGAGCAGTCTGCAGAGAGCTGGAGCAGCTGGGAGAATTAGATTTCAGCAGAGAACCATGAATATTGATTAATCTCAAAGTGTGCAAGAATTTCTCTAGCTGTTTCTTTGATTCCGTGTCAACACCTAGAAAGCACATACTCTGGGGACCCATGAAAAGGTGGTATGTTTACCCACTTGTACTTGTATTCTGTGTCGTAAGATAGGAATTAAAAACAGAACAGGGCTGTGGTTTTAGGTTCTTAGGTTTGCATTTGCCTTCATGTAGGAAAGAGCCAGCAATTTTAAATTTAGATGGTAATAATATGTTCCCAGTGACAAAATGTAGAAAACTGTTTTGATATGTGTCTTGAAGTGCAGAGCTGTGCAGCTGTTCATGGAGAGTTTTATTTATTCCTGCTTCTTTGCTTTTTCCAAAGCATATTCTTTTTGAGTTCTCCTAATGAAGGGATTTAAGATTACAAGAAGAGAGAAAGGTTTGTTTGCCTATATCCTGGACATTTAGTTATGGTTGGGTGGGGAATATGATCAAATTTAAGTATTCTAGGGAAAAAGAAAATAGCACAATGCTGGGAGCAGGCTTTCAGTACTGTAATTTAGGCTGGAATCCTTTCAAACAGTGGCTGAAGCAGTTTGCTGACAGTGCTATAAAACAAAATTGCCTTGGGAGAAGGAAATCACGAGTTTAGTGTGGGAGCCGAGTAAAAGCTACTGTGGGGTTGACAGAGGCACCTTAATGAGCTATATTATTCTTTGCGTGTTTGATTTCAGTGTTAAGCTGATTCTATAGGCCTTCTGTTATCCTCCCTTTCTTCTTCAGCATCTCCAGTTAAAAAGCTTTATGGTGACTTTCAGCTTCTACAGGAAAGAGGCAGAGAAATTTGCAGAATGAAGACAAGTTGATTTGCAGATTTTTATTTGGTGCTGCATTTAGAAGCCAAGGCTAATTCTGAATACCGCGTGGGCTTTTACAGATGCATACAGTCTAACATTCGTGCTCCAAGCACCTGCAAGTGAAGACATGACTTCTCTAGCTAGAATTGGAAATGTATTTATTTTTTTCTACATAATAACAGGACCTGTCTAGACCCCAACAGGGTCTGTCCTTATATTTTTATGCCCTCTGAAAAGAAGAGGTGAAGAAAATTTCAAGAGATAACAATAAGGGAACTAACCATTTTTCTCTTTGGATTGAACTGCTGCATTCAGTGTGCTCCGAGCAAGCAGCAGCACTCTGAGGTGAGTAGCAAGGAACAGAAGAAATAAACAGAGAGGTCAGTAAATATGTACTGCCTGTTACCAATGCATTTTTAAAGATACCATAGATTCTTTAGTAAAAATGTTAGACCAGGCTAACTGGATATTTATTTTAAATTAACTGGAAATTTTTCCTCTAGCCAGGAGGCTTATATCTTTGTTTACAGGTTGAATGTAAATTATCTAGAACAATGTACTGTACTTAGGGGGTGGAGCTTGCTTTTAACAATTTTTAACAAGTATGCATAAGAGATTTGGAATACTTGGCATCAAGCAAACTCATTCTGGCATCCCTCTTATCAGTACAGACCAGGGGGGTAGAGGACTAGTCTTCTTAGGATACATTGTCCATTCTCCTGCTAATGTAGGGTAGTTTTTTCCTCAGTTTGTGCTCTAGAAACCAGCCTACAATCTGTAACCAAGAACATTCCTCTACAAAACTGTAAATTGCTTAAGATGTCAGCAGATTCACTACTGAACTATTTGTTCAATATGTTCAACTTGACTGCTATTAGTCAGCCGCCAAAAATAGCATATATTTAAAAGTTACAGTGCCAAGAACTGTTGGGTAACAGGAATAATGTGCACTGATTTATTGGTATTTGGGAAGTTCTTTCAAACACCAGTGTCACAAGGAATTTTAACTCAGTGTTGTGTTGGATAGCAAGTTTCTTGACCCACAGCATTGATGAGAAAGTGAGTTATGCTGGCAAACAGCTGTAGACAGCTTATTTGCTAGAAAACACTTTTTAACCTACTTAGGGTAATACAACAGTTGTTCAACATTTGTGATGAATTTTGTCTGATGCTCTAAAGTTACAGCATTGAAATGATGTCGAGAGAGAGAGAGATGTACACATTCAACCAAAACAAATTAGGAAAAACCAAAATTATTCCATATAGCATACATTCTGGACAGATGGGGAAATAAAGCTTAATAATAATAATAATAACAATAATAATAATAATACAGACTTTTTCAATAGTATATAAATGAAATGCTAACACTTTGAAAAGGAGCTCTTCTTTCATGCCTAATTTGCACATATGATGATCAAATCAAAGTGCCCAGTGAAATGAATTACACATGCTAAAAAAAGAAGTTGATGTCTTTACACCCCCACTCTTCCTAGATAGTCATCTGTTATGTGAAAAGCTCTTTGGAGACATGCAGGTGGCTTTGCCTTATAAATAAAGCAAAGGAAAAGCTGAAACTATTTTAGTTAAACTAAAAGGGTCAGATAAAATAATGTTAAAGTAAATGTTATTTAGATAGCTCTCTCATGCATAGCCATATATAATTATATATTAATTTAGTTAAGGGCACAGCATCAAGGTTTTTTTAAAGGTCAAACACTTTCAAGTTAGGAAACGCTAGAATTATGGTTCCCTATAGAACTTCAGTTTCCACCCCCCACACTTCTACCTATGTATTATGATATAGTATTTAATGACATTGTCACATACTTTTTTTTTACATTCAGATAATACTAAGAAGATAGAATTATCAGTTTCTTCAAGAGCTTTTCTGTGGATCTAATTTAAAAAATAACTGAGTGCTTTACAAACAATTGATCTTCATGAGTCCCCTGTATGGTGAAGGGAGTAGCATTATACTCCTTTTATTGTGGGGGTGGGGGTATGGAGGAGCGGAGTAACAGAGAAATTAATGTCAAATTGTTCAGTCATTTTCAGTGTCCAACTTAAGAGATGCATAGGACCTGATTTTCCAGAGTTTTAGCATTACCAGGTACTAATGTACAGCTCTCATTAAATTCAGGTGTGAGTTCTCAGTATGTCTTTAGATCAGAGCCCTGGTTTTCAAACTGATCCCTAAATGCATTCTTGTGAAGATTTTTACTCAAGTGACTTGCTTACCACCCTACAGGAACTCCTTGGCAGGGCCAGGAGTAAAAATCAAGTTTGTTAGGTCAGTATTTAACTGTCTCCTGTAACTTTCTGCCTCATTCGCTGTACAACTTCAACTTCTGCAGGAATTGCAGTGCGAGTCCCACAGATGGACTCAAATTAACAAACCCCTCAAGAACTGGCCTATGCTGTGCTCCAAATGGGGCACAGGTCTAGAGGAAAAAACACTACACGATCAGGTAAATACAGTATCATACAGCGTATGTGAAGGGAAATTCATTAAAAATTGCACAGGCAAGCTACATTTTTGTATTTCCTAATTTTGTGACCTTCAGATCTTTTAATATTGCAGTCATATACATGATTGTAAAAAGGCTTTTAAACAGAAAAACACCCAAAAACCCCCTGGGAATTCACCATGTGCCATCAAATTGACATCCACATGATTTATCTGCTGTAGCAGAGTATTTAGGGGCACTGCACAAGTGTCTGCTGCATGAACAAAGATAAGAATTGATAGCAATAGCAGATATCTGGATCAGCAGTAGATTGTGATAGACCACAATGGTGGTATCAGAGATATCTGCTGATAACAGAGATATGGCAAGATTCAAGACTCAAGTTCATTTTCAGAGGCTCTACTATCCTGTTCTCCTAAAATTGACTCTTATCTTCATCTCTCCAAAACTGTCCTTGTCTGAGCCTTGTCTCTGTCCCAGCCTTTGGTTTCCTGTCCCAGTTCTGTTCTTGCCTAGTCACACACAGTCTCCTTCCTAACTTCCAATTTCCAGTCTTATGCTCCCCTTCCAAATCCAAGCTGCTTCTCTTTCTTTCTTTCCACTCCCAACCTCAGCAGACTTCTAATCCAAATCTACTCCTTTCCCTCCTCTCATCTAGTTTTGTCTCCACTGCATTTGAAAAAGACAGTCTCATCTTCCAACCTACACATTTGAAAAATACATAGGAGACAGGGGCCTGGCTCTATTCCTGTGCCTTGCCCCACCTTGTCTCTCTTGGCAAGCTAACCGTGGCTTGCTCTACAGCTGTCAAGGTTTCCAGGCTCTTTGCTATGGAATCAGAAAGCCAAGCCCAGACTAGAGATGAAGCTCTATGGGAGGGACCCAGGTTCCCCACACAGGCTAAACACAGACAGACAAAAAGCCTGAGGCTGAATCAATTTAGTCTTCACAGGTTAGTCTAAGCCGGGGCAGGCAATTATTTTGGGCAGAGGGCCACTTACTGAGTTTTGGCAAACCATTGAGGGCCGCATGACAGGCAGCCAGCGGCAGATTAATATTAATTGGCTAAATTTTTTTAAGGGCTCCTTAGGCTGGATAGAATGGCCTCGTGGGCCGCATCTGGCCCATGGGCTGCATTTTGCCCACCCGTGGTCTAAGCAGTGTAGATTGAACTGATAAACAAGTGAACAGACATTCACTTTTAATTATTGAAATGCAGCCACATGGCTGCAGTGGCTCAGGCTAGAAGCTAGGGTAGTGCTACAGCATGCCTCCCTGCTTGATTGGAGCAGGCAGCTTGGGCAAAGCTAGCTTGCCTGCCCTGTGAGGTGGGGTTTGTGGGGAAGTGGCAAAGAATCCTGGGATGCTGGAGGCCTCTGAGTTTTCATTTGAATCTGGAGGGGATCCGGAACAGAAGTTCAACAAACTGATTTAACCCAAATCAGCTAAATCTGATGCTACATCCATCCAGGCTTATCTTAAGCCAGTTTCAGCCATTTTGAAAGGGGTTAATGTGTACTGAACTTCCGTTGTGTTACAAATTTGAACCGATTTCTGATCACTTATATCGGTTTGTATGTATCATCTGTCCCAAGGAACAGAGAGCTCTGGCATCCCTGAATTCCTGACTGTCTGCATGGTAGAAAACTTTGGGTTCCCAACACTTAACTAGGAGAGCTGGTAGGAAACCAGGCAGGTTTCTACACAGCTTTTATCAGAAGTTAATTTGTAATCAAACGCATTGCCTTGCATGTGGGTTTTTACAAGCTGACATTTTCTAAAAAATTTTAGTCATGAAATTCTCAACTAGCTGTAGGAGCCAAAACTGTTGGTTTCCAGAGTAACGTGTGGTTTCAGTAGTTCTTGTGAACAGTGTCCTGTTTATGAACTAAATAGAGACAAAATATTGTAGCTCCCATTAGCAAATAAGAGAGGGATTCACAACTGGATTTGTGGTGCAGTCATTATGATGAATCCATAACAAATGCAGTTTATAATTATGTTAATTCACAAGCCTGTCACACACCCTCAACTGAAAAGTACTATGATATACAGAAAAGCTATGTTAAGTTAACCTTAAGAATCTTCTTTAAGAAAAGTTCAGTGACAAATGAAGCTCAGCATCCATTTGCTTTGCTTTATGGTAAGCAAATAGTGAACTGATGCATAAGGAAGTTACCCACTTAACTCACAGAAATCACTGGGAGTTGGATGGCAGACTCCTCCAGTTGCTTATGAAAACCCCACCCTATCAGTGATAGCAGCTGCATTCTTTGAAATGTCACACTGGATAAGTTTTCCCTACAGAGATAGCCAAATGCTTTTCTCTCTGGCTAGAGACAGACATTCAAAAAGCCTGAACCTGAATTGATTCAATCTTTGTAGGTTAGTCTAACCTGCAAAACTTGAACCGATTTGCAGGTGAATAAACATTCCCTTTTCATTCCAGAAATGCAGGCACATGACTGCAGTGGCTCAGACTAGAAGCCAGGGGGTGCTAGAGCAGCCCTCCATTCCCTTCTACAGTACTAAACTGAGGCTGGGCCTTGCCAGGCCCTGGCAGGATGCTCTGATTAACCCAGCAAGGAATTGATAACAGTGTTTGTCACCCCATTAAAAAAAAAAGAGGGAAGTGGGGAATTCCTGCTTAGCAGGAGGGGAGCGGCAGCTGGCAAGTCTTTGCTGGAGCTCCAGCCAGGGAGCAGGGAGGCAGGGCCAGCTCTGCTGTGGAGCAGAGAGCCCTGCCCAGCCCAGAGAGCATGCTGGGATGCTGAAGGAGTCTGATTTAACTTAAACTAGCAAGGGGTCTGGGACAGACATTTCATAAACCGGTTTGACCCAAATCAGTTAAACCTGGTTGAATGTAGACTTACTTCAAACCAGTTTCAGCCGTTTTCAAACTGGTTTATGTACAATGAACATCTATTCTATTACAGGTTTAAACCAATCTCTGATCACTTAAACCAGCTTATGCATAACGTCTGTCCCTAGCCCCTGTGGCTTAACTTCCCCTAGCAAATGTTTACTGGATACATTCTGCTGTATAGGACAGAGCATTACTAGTCAGGAACACCACTTGTGGTCTCAAATTATTCATTTTTTAACTAAAGGATTTTCCAACAGGCGCATATGTGGGAAATCTGAATGGGAAGATTGCCAACAAAACTGAGTTTCTGTTCAGTGTGTTTGTGGGAATACTAAACCTTTGAAGATAAATCTGTAATGTACACCAGTGGGTTTCTAATTTGTTGTGAAGCTAGGTGGCAACGGTAGTGTTGCCAGCATATAGTTCTAAACCCAGAATAAAGATGTCAGAGCTATGCAACAGCATATGTAAATTTGCTCTGAAGATGGGCATATCTGACACATTTTAAACTGTTTATTCCCATTAGATGCTAATTAGAAAATATTATACAAAAGAGTTTACATGTAAATGAGTTGTTGACTTTTTTATATTCTAAATGGCTCTTCAGAGACAGGATTGAGGAGGAGTTTCCTTATGTGACCACGCTATGTTTGTGGACTGTATTAAATATTTACAAAGAGAAATATGCTTTTCATAAAAAACAACAACAAAAAGCTCTCTGCTTTAACTGAACAGGAATCTGAGGATCTTAAGTCTTACCAGCCTCAAGCATTCAAGAGATAATTCAGGTTTGATAGAAAAATTGCATAAGAACTCGTATTTTCTGAGTCAGACCATGGGTCTATCTGTTCCAATATCTTGCCTTACATAGTGGCAGAGTGTGTATGTTGAAGTAAACTAGATCTACCCAGAATTTCTATCCCATACTTGTTTCCTACTCACACCCAATACTCACAGATGGATCTTTCCTGTATTAATTTGTCCAATCCCCATTTAATCTAGGTTTAGCAATCCACCTCCATAACATCTTGTGGCAATGAGTTCTGCAAGTGCACATACAGTATAAACAGGCCTCCTTTTGTTAGTTTTAGTTCTGCTATGTAGCAATTCAGTGTTAATGCCCACTAGCTCTAATATTAAGAGAGAGAAAGTAAATAATACTATTTGTTGACTTGCAGCATGTATTGTTTTGTAAACCTCTGTCATAGTCCCACACAGGCATCTCTTTTCTAACCTGTAAAGTCATAGCCTATTTAGTGTCTCCTGATATGGAAGCCACCTCCATACCTGATCATTCTTGTGATCCTTCTCTACACCTTTTCTGATTCTTTTAAGGAAGAAGACATAGTTCTTCTACAACCTTTTTGAGTTGGGAGGACAAAATTGCATGCAGTATTAAAGGTATGAGCACACCATAGGCTTATAAAGTGGCATAATGACACTTTGTTTTGTTACAGCTCCCTTATGATCACAGGAAAGTAGGGCTGGAAAGGACTCACGAGCAGGCTAGAAAAGAGGATGGCTTTAGTCAGGGATGATCCTACCTTGAGCAAAGGGCTGGATTAGATGACCTCATGAAGTCCCTTCCAGCCCCATTTGATTGTATTTGCCTTTCTGAACTGCTGAAAACTGGGCTGATGTTTTCAGCGAACTCAAAAAATCTCTTTCTTGTATAGTAGGTCTTGTATCAGGATCAATAAACTTAAATGTTCAAACAAGGACTACATTCAAAATAGGAAATTTACAAAGCTAACTGTACAAAATAAATATTTTAAATGGTGTTTGTTGTTGACTGACATAGTCTATAATCTCCACTGGAGAACTATACAGGTGCAGATTATTTTACTTAATATCCTGCTTTATAGAGAGGAAAAGAGGATGCTTCAAGGCAGCATCAAGAGTAATTCTTTTGGCTGGGTCATACTCCAACATTTTTTGAATCAGGTCAAATAGATTCTCATGCTCATAATCCTGACAGAGCATGAACTCCTTCAATGGTTTACAGCGTCTAGACACATATCTACCAGCAGAACTATGAACTGTTGTTATGAACTATGTTCAGTTAACACAACTGAACTATGTTCAGTTAACAGTTAATGCAGAGCCCATCATCATGCATGAGTATTTAAGGTTCTTTCCCACCCCCATGCAAATCATACTACACTTAACATTGAATTTCATCTGCCATTTTGTTGCCTGTGCACTTAATCTTGCAAGCTGTTTTATTTAATGTTATAGCTGTTTGGAGTCTGCATTGGTTTTTACTGCTCTAAATGTTTCACATCATTTGTAACCTTGACCATATCACTATTCACCCCGCTTTCCAGATCATGTAGACTTGCAACACCAATCCCAACCGAGATCCTTGGAGGGACCTACTGTGTGCTTCTTACATTTGGAGAACAGGCCATTTATACCAATTTACACCAATTTCCAATTCACAAGTGAACCTTCCCTCTAATATTATTTGAGACTTATAAAATAAATCCCCTAGAAGCTGTCCAAGGAGCTCACATGTACTCTTTGCCCAACATGTCATTGTTAGGAATGAGTTCTCTGATAACTAGACATGCACCTGCATGTCTAAACAGATTAAAGATTAAAAACAGATTAAAAACAGAAAAATGAAACTGCAGATAGAGCATGGGTGCAAAGATAAGTTTGCTAATATAACCTTCAAATATTCCAAAGGCTTATGAGTCAGTAGTGAAGTATAAGAATCCAACTTTTTTTGTTTTTTTAAACATAGTCACATGCTGTTTTTGGACAGAACTTCTCATTTTTCAACATAATTTATAATCAAGAGGCTTCTAGGTATGTGATCAAGAGAATGTTGTTGCCCAAGGCCGTGTGTAGATAAAACAAGAGGTGTGTGCACGACACTTTAAAGTAGCTGAAATATTTCTGCACCGCTTAAATGGTGTCAGTGTCTGCACACCTCAGCAGTGTATTGCGCATTAATTCCAGCTGCTGTAGGAAATTCGGTGGTGTAATGCACCTTAAATGACTTGGGGTGAAGCAAATAAACTCCTTTGAGGAGTTTTAGTTTGCTGACCCTAAAGCTGTGGAGCGAAGCACCGGGCTCCGTGAAGCTCAGGGGCTCTGCAGGAAGTCCTGCAGGCAGCCTGGCAATAGCCCAGGAAGGCAGGCTCTGTCCAAGAAAAGTGGTGAGCCTGATTTTTTTTTTTTTGTCCCCCCTCGCCCCCCAGGTCTGCCTGCCTGAGCTTTGTGGGGGCCTGGTGCTTCCCTCTGTAGCTGCGGTGCCCCTGGGACTGCCCAAGATGGGTGCCTGAGGGCGGGTGCTGCCAGCTGCCCCTCCCCACTGCCACAGAGGCAGGCAAGTCAGGTGTGTGCATGACACAGGGGTTTAAATCAGCCCTAAATTGAAGGGGTGCTTTTTTAAAACCCACTACTTCAATTTAGAGCCCCTGTTTCACCTACACACACTCCAAGGCAGCAAGGCAAGGGAATGGTTAGCAATGCACTTGGACTGTCTGTAAAAAAAAATGGAAGTCACATCTAAGTAGGGTGATGGGCAGGGAGCCTTTCAACTTTTGTAGAGTTTTTACTGGTGCAGCCTTTGGTCTTACCAGAGCAGTTCTGCCAACTGAAACACTTCACTCAATGCACTCTTTGGCTGTCCTGGCCAGACAGTTTTCCAGCTAGTTCCAGTCTCCATAGTTACAGCACCTGGGGCCCTTTAGACTGCCAGAGAAGATCAGTGCTGGAATACACTTCAGACAGAGTCTGGCACCATAAGGTTAGAAATCAGGGCTTAACTCTAATCCCTGAACACTTCCCCCCTCCTCCACCCCATTACCCCTCACTTGCTGGGAAAAGTTGCTTTCAATGAGCCTCAGGAAGATTCATAGATACAGAATCAAAACTAGGCATCAGCTGTGGAGCGGTAGCAGAGACAGCCTGTCCTGGTGCTGCTGTGTTCAAACTTCTCCCAGACAGAAAAAAAGCAACAGCTCTGCATGGTGAGCTCCAGGAGCAGGCTTAAATAGACAACCAGCACAAAGTGCCTGTCTGCCGGAACTGCCTTTGCTTTTGTTTTAATAATTCTGTGGCTGGTTTGCTAGTAATTTATACTGAACAACTCAAAATCTAATAAAAATATCAAAATCTATCTAATCTATCTATCTATCAAAATATATCTAATAAAATATCAAAATCTAATAAAAAGTAATTTATACTAAACAACTCAAAATCATCTAAAGAAAAAGTGAGGTGGTGGAGGAGGAGGAGGAGGAGGAGGGGGAGGGGAGTTTATTTCCCTGGCTGGCTAGCATGAGGCTACTTCAAGCATATTGTAGCAGGGTTGTGGGGGAGGGAATGCATATGTGAGTGCGTGTATGCATGCAAAAACCTCAAAAGTATAACCAGACTGAAACCTCAGAATAGACTCCTTGCAGCAAAGGCACAAGGAGGAGATTGCAAGGTATATAGGTGCCTCCACCAGGAACATAGGTAACTCTGTAACCATGGTATTGTTAGTTCTTCCATCAGCTCCTCCCATCAGTGGTTTTTTTCTTTTAAGCTCTGAAAAGTAGGCTGGCGGAGAGGGCTGCCAATGGAGGCTGCAACCCAACTGTACCATACTACAGCCAGCCAGGGCTCCATTTGGAGACCTAAATAGTTTGTTGATGCAGGAAAGTCATCTTGTCCCATTGGCACTTGCTGTTGTCTTTCAGCCACTTCAGGTCCCATTTTTATTTCATTATTGACCTTCTTCCCATCACTATACAGAAGTGAGCAGCACCAAATGTCAGAAGTGTTGTGTGTTCCATACTAGTTTGACTACCCACAGCTTTCTACCTCCTTGTAGTGCCAGGCTGCCTCACTCATTTCTCTGACTTTGTCAGTGTCAAGTCCGAGATGACACTCCCTCCACCTCAGTTTCCTTCTTTATACACATGCCCTAACTAATTTGTACAATATGTAGACTTTGTAACATGCTGTGTCCTATACGTGTATTCAGATTCTTTTGTGCAAGCGGGTGTTTTCTCCCAGTTGTGCACACAGCTGTGCTCCCACCCACCAGGTATAAATCTATAGCTATGTAGGCAAATAAAATAATGGAAAAAGCAAAAATATCTAATTAGAAACAAATCTGCACTAATACAGCATGCAGAATTATGCATGTGTAGCATTTGACCAAAATTTCTACGTGTACTAGGGCTAGGGACAGAAGTTGCATATAAACTGGTTTAAGTGATCAGAAACTGATTTAAACCTGTAACACAACAGAAGTTCAGTGAACATAAACCACTTTCAGAGTGGCCAAAAACCAGTTTAAGATAAACCTTGTTGAATGTAGTATCACACTTAATTGATTTAGGTCAAATCAGTTTACAGAACTGCTGTCCCAGACCCCTTCCCAGTTCAAGTTAACTTACAGCCCCCCAGCATCCCAGGATGCTTTGCCATCTGCCCCAATGAAGCAGGGACTACCCCACCAATTTGCTCCCTATCCTGCCTCCTGCTTGTGTTTGTCAACTTATAGGGACTGCAAAGCACCCTGGGCTGCTGCGGGCTGTAAGATAGCTTGAAATGGGAAGGGGTCTGGGATAGCATCCCAGCCCAGGGTCCCCCAGCCCAGGGCAGCCCCAAAGAGCTGAGGGGAATTCTTCCCCTCCCCAGCCCAGGGCAGCCCCAAAGAGCTGAGGGGAATTCTTCCCCTCCCCAGCCCCACAGCTGCTTGCCTTAGCTGTCGAAAGCCTCATGGATAGCCCAGGACAGCCTCAGGGAACAGATGGATATTCTTCCACTCCTCTGCAGCTGCTTTTGCCTCAGACTCACAGCAGCAGAGGAGCGGGAGAATTTCTCGCTGCTCCCTGGGGTTGCCCTGGGGTAGGGGAAGCTCCCAAAGGCAGGGGCTCCCCAGTGTCCTGATGGTGGGATGCATAGGTGGGAACCCAGCCTGGAGGACTTCTCCCTCCCTCCTGTAGCAGTGGCTGAAGCAATCAGCAGCTGAGAAGAGGGAGGGGGCAAATTCCCCTTGCCTCCCCAGGGCTGCCTAGGTTGGGGAGCCCAGGCTGGTGGAAACCCTCTGGTGGGGGAGGGGGTGGGGAACTACCCCAAAGTGAGCCAAACTGAACAGGGGGCTCCTCAACCCCCTGTGGGAAGACAGCAGGAGGTTGGGGGTGCATACTGGGGAGCCAGCTGGGGAGAGCCCTACTTAAAGGAAGCTGTGTAGTTGGAATTGATTCTGCCTTGGGCTTTTTGACTGTCTGTACTTAGCCTAGGTGTTCTATGATACACTACTGCTGCTGCAAACTCTGCAGTTGTGGGCATTGCTAGGCAGATTCAAAACACAAAAATAGAAGTGAAATAGTGGAGAACAGAGTGCACATGAGTGCTTAGGTCTAGGGACAGAACCCTTATAAGTGACTGGAAATCAATTCAAATCTATAACACAACAGAAGTTCAGTGCACATAAACTGCTTTCAAAATGGCCAAAAACAGTTTTAAGATAAACCTGGATGAATGTAGTATCAAACTGATTTAGACGAAATTGGTTTATCGAACTTCTGTCCCAGATGCCCTCCAAATTCAAGTTAACTCACAGTCCCCCAGCATCACAGGATGTTTTGCACCTCCCTCACAACCCCTGCCCCCCCTGGGTGGGTGGGCTAAGCTTGGCCCAACCGGTTTGCTCCAGCTGACCAGGGAGGTGTGCTCTAGTGTCCCCCCAGCTTCTGGCCTGGGCCACTGCAGGCACGTGACAGCATTTCCAGAACCAAACATGAATGCCTGTTTATTTGCTTATCAATTCAATCTACACAATTTAAGCTAATTTGCAAAGCTTGAATCAATTCCATCTCAGACTTTTTGACTGTTTGTACTTAGCCTAGGAGACCAACCTTGTGTGTCTGTTACTACCAAAACTGTTTTTCTGAACTACCAATACAGAATGATTGCCTTTGAGATCTGCTCTCATTTAAAAACAATATTTCAATCCCTTCTCCAGCCATTATTTACTATCACTATATAATCTCCTGTCCTCACAAAGCCCATTTGAATTTTAATAGAATCATCTAGGGGTTTTTAGCAGAGAAGAGCCAATATATTAATTTATTTAAATTGGAATGCTGTATTTTGGTCACCTCCGCCTGTATTTGTTTTTAAATGTTTTAGAACAGCTTTCTCTCTTGGATTCTCTGAAGTGGAGACTTTAATTTATTAATGTTGATGTGGTGTTTTTCACCTCACCTCTGCTGCTATTACAGTGGAAGGGGGCAACTTTTTTAGAGGAAAGAATGGCTTTTAACAAGAAGATCCAAGATTGAGAATATAGGGAAAATTCAGTGGTTTTCGTATCTGCTGTGGGATGCAGGGTCACATCACTCCAGAGATGTGGTCAAAGAATGCTTGTTAAAAGAATTAAATTTTCATGCTCCATTCCAATATCTACAGAAATGTAGTACAGTTTTATTTCATGGCCACATAATAAATGTATCAGAGTGAATTTGCAGGATAACAAAGAGGTAAAACAGTAGGAGGCTGACCTGATGAAAGTACAGATCTATTCAAACACTTCCTTGGTTGTTTATTATAAAGCACTTAAATGTACATTGCTCATCTAGCTGAAGAACTAGAAAAGGCTCAGTCTGCATGCAGTGTGTAAGCCTTAGGTTATTATTTGTTTTCTGCCTTTTCAGCCCCACCCCCGCCAAAGCCTTCTGTGCAACTATGATGGGTAGAAAGGTTTAAAAGCAAACAGTTTCCCATTCACTTCTTGCATGAGTCAGGATTTTTTAGGGAGGAAAAAAATGCCTGCCCAGATACCAGCATACTACCAGATGACTTTTGATACTTGTATTGTTTGTGTGTTCATTGAAAAGAGTTCCTAATAAGAGGGATGCTCTCAATTTCTCATTACAAAAAGGGCTCTCTATAAAGTGATTTTGCCAGATACGAGTGTTACCCATACATGATTTTATTATGAGCCTCCCTCAGTAGGCATGTCTGCACGTGCAATTAATGTGAAGCAATGAACTCCAGAGTTTATTGCTGTGAACGTGAGCAATAAATTGCAGCACATTGAGCCAGGTTGGAGCAGCCCTAGCTACCAGAGGGCCTGGGGGAATCAGCATGCCAGCCCGAGGCTGCCCCCCACAGCTCAATTTGCTATGTGCCCATGTACTGCTCATGTACTGCTGTAGAGTTTTTTTGTTTGGTTGTTTTTTTGGTTTTTTTACAAGTACTATCCTGGTTCAGAGTAAATTAGTTTACTCAAACCTAATAGGAGCTCACATGTAGATGCAGAGATGTTTCTGTGCAGCTAATTAGTCTACTGTGCAGTAAATGTCTCATGTAGAAATCCCCAGTGGGCGCATCTACATGTATGCCTGACTGTGCAGTTGTTACTGCGCAGTTATTTAGTACTTGCTTTACTAAGTATTAAATGACTATGCAGTAATTGCCATTACTGTGCAGTCTCAGTGGCACATGGGTCAATTCTGACCCTACTGCACAGTAGCAATGAGTAGCTCATTGATACTACTCTGTAGGATCAGGTTCATGGTTCGTGCACGCTGATGCTATGTTGATGTAACGTCTTGTGTAGATGCACCCAGTGTGGAGATTGTTAGAGCCACAATTTCAGAAAACAAAATGAATACAAGAGGAATTTTTTCCCCCTTTTTTGAAAGAAAAAGTTTGATCCAAGTGCACACCAAGGATGCAAAAAGTAGAGAGCAAAAAGTGAAGCGAACAATTTGAAGTGAACTATTTGAGGGTGGGATGAGATGGTTAGCCCTGTTTGTCTGAAGTCAGGAAAAAGACAGGGCAGTGTGGCACCTTGGAGACTCAGTTGTTCAGAAAGACACGCTTTTGTAGGAAACAGCCTACTTTGTCAGATGCTATGAATCCGAGGGAGGAGAGTCAGCATGACAACTCCTGGAGTCCTCATTCCCTGGGCCAAATAAGTTTCTGCCTCTTTGCTAGAGAAATGCATCTAAATTTTTAACTTCTTGCAATTACAAGAAGTACTGTCAGGTCAGGGAGAGCCACAGATTGCCTCCTGTGCACATCAACATTAAAACACCTTATCTGTATGACAAGAGGAAACCAATGGGGAGAACACAATTGATTGGTGATCGGCCTTTAACTCTCCCTGCTGAATTCCTGGTAATTTCTCTAGACTTGTGCTCCTTTGAGTGTAGGGGTGGACAGTCCACATTAAATCCCTAGCAATACCACATTAACACTCGCTTAGAAGGTGATAATTGCTATTCTCTAGAGAGATTATCACAGTGGAAACCAATTATAGCAAGTAAAAATGAAACAGGAGCAAGGGGCAAACCCCAAGATCCTTGGAATAATGGATTTTATGGCTTGTTGGTACTTCTGAGAAATTTATTTCAGTTTGAAAGAAAATATTTCTAATGTAAAACATTATATAATGGACTAAAATGAAGGATATGGAGGCAAACTTTGTAGAAAAAAATCAAAATATTTATCAACATCTTCCCCCACCATAAATATCATTTTCCCCTTCCTAAAAACCACTTAGTGAATCAAAATAAGTTCATGAATGAATTCAAGATGCTAAATTTACATTTTTCCCTCCACCAAAAAAATAACTTTTTGTCCAAAATACTTTGTAGACTTCTGTCCCCATGCCTTCTCTACTTATGGCTGGATACTTTCATTTCAATGAGTCAGTAGCTCAAGTAAAAGTTCTCAAATTTGCAGTTTTGTCAACTCCTGCTAGTTGGTCTCCTTATATTTGGTGTTTACTTTATAAACTCATTTCCTGGAATCAAGCAATTGCACAGTAATCTGAGTTTTCATATAACAGCTGAATGTTTTTAGCCTTGGCTACAGAGCAAGTATGAAAATCTATTCACTGACTGGAAAAGTGCACACACATTTTAAACAACTGTGTGGATTTGGGGGGCTCTGCAGAGGTGTACCTAAACTGTATGGCCCTCCCCTTCATGCCTTTTCTTCTCCATCTCCAACAATGGGGAGGGCAAAGCAGCAGTCAGAGGTTGGCTACTGCTAGGAGAGAGATCACCTCTTCCTTTTGCTGCCAGCATGCATGTCAAGTGAACAAAAACATACCAGTTTTTGTTTGCAGAAAGAGGTGATATCTTTCTTGCAGTAGCAAACCTCTAGGTGCCTACACACCTGCTACTACTACTTCTCTACCCACCTACCTTACTGCTGCAGTCGGGGCCCGAGCCAGACCATGGAAGGTGCAGGGTACCTAGGGGTGGAGGGTTAGGTTGATCTAAATGCAAGGCCTGTACATATCCTATGACAAGACTGGTGCTGGAGGCACGTAGATAAGCATACCAAATCTGACTCTTACAGAGGTCTTTAGTACTGCAGTCCTGTTATGGAAATGTGGAAATGTAAACAGTCATGCTCTCAGTCATACTCACATTGCAGAAGACTGACATTTCACCTACAGGGATTTGAGCAAAAACTGTCAGAATCTGATTTCTCGGAGACGGTAAAAAACCCACACGAGACAAATGTAACGCTTCATACCACGTAGAGAGAAGTGTACAAGCCATTGACTCTGCTAATGGCACAGCAGACCTATCAGCTAATTCAGTGCAGCATGACAGCCGGGGTAGCACCTAGACTAAGTAGAGACAGTCAAAAAACCCCAAGGCTGAACCGATTCAGTCTTTGCAGGTTAGTCTAAGCTGCATAGATTAAACCAATAAGCAAGTGAACAGACATTCACTTTTGATTCTGGAAATGCAGCCACATACCTGTAGTGGCTCAGGCTGCAAGCTGGGGGTGCTGGAACACACCTCCCTGCTTGCCTACACCAGACTGCTTGGGATAAGGCTAGCCTTTCCACCCTGTGGGGGAAGTTGAGGGGAGCAACTGGGATTATGAGTTAACTTGAACCTGAAGGGGATCTAGGACAGAAGTTAATAAACCGATTTAACCTAAAACTGTTAATTCTGATACTACATCCATCCAGGTTTATCTTAAACAGTTTTGGCCATTGGGAAAGATGTTTATGTGTACTGAACTTCTGTTGTGTTACAGACTTGAATCAGTTTCCAATCTCTTTTTCCAGTTTATCTGTAATTTCTGTCCCAAATGTACATCTACCCAACATAATGCAGTAGAGATACCCTGAG
This sequence comes from Caiman crocodilus, assembly GCA_030014935.1. NCBI lineage: Eukaryota > Metazoa > Chordata > Crocodylia > Alligatoridae > Caiman > Caiman crocodilus. The sequence goes on along the minus strand of JAGPOW010000797.1, from coordinate 5,339,029 downwards.
CTCACAGAAAATTTACCTGGTGCAGAGCAGCATCCTGTGGAGAGGACTAAGCAAAGTCTGCATGTACCAGCTCCAGAGTCACAGTTAATACAACTATGTTAACATGCTATCACACTAGTAGAGATGCACTGCTTCCAGTCGTGGAGTTAAATCCATGCAAAGCTAACTTGGGCACCTCCATAGAGCACTGCCTTGTGCTGCAGGCACATACTCATACCCTCACGGCTGGAGGTAAACAGAAATACTTCCCACTGTAGAAACAGGCTACAGTTTTAGATTTCCACACGTGTTTGCACAGACAGCTTTAATGTTGCTGACTGTTCTGCTTCTCGTGAAAGAACTCACACTGACAGATCTATTCTATGCAGCAAGAGAATACTGTTTTGACTTAAAAAGCATAACTAAGTCTGAAGTTTCAATTACAGCACAAAGGATGGTGGTAACATACAACCTTGCCAGTTCCTGTCATTTTATCACAGGATTTCCAGTATCTGGCATTTCCTTTAAGGTCCCCAGCTCCTGCTCTCACATGATTACATAAATTCCACATTTTAGTGAGTTTCTAGTCTTGATGGATTAGAAAGAACAGCTTAGCAATGCAAACCCACTGTACGACTTGTAAATATTAAAAAAAACAACATACGGGAGGCATTTAATTTAAAATGTGTGTTTGACAGCAACGATAACCTACCCCTGTGGCAGGCTATGTCATACCCTTAACCACAGTAAACAGCAGATTGACACATGGAAGCAAACACCATGTGACTAGTAACATAAGCAGGTTTAATTTATGATGCACTTTGTAGGAGTTCCTACTTATAGTGGAGAGCTGCTAATGCAAATCAGACTTTTCCTGCTCACACAGGGGTAGGGTTCACCATAGTACAGGTTTCCAGTGCATTGGCCTAGGTCTGCTTCCTTTGGTAAAAACCCCTGGGGACTTCAAACACAGTTTCTCTCTTAATATCTGCTCCTCTACTTACTCATCATGTAAAGTATCAAATTCTTTCAGGGCATTTTTACATGTGCTTTGGAGGTGGGACAATGCTTTAATTAGAGTGGCTCTAAGAGATGCTCCAATTAAAGTGCCCACAGCATCTTGTGTATCAGTTTCCTCTCACTTCAAAATGGTGTCAAACGAGCTTTAGTTAAAGTGCCCCTCTCACCATTTTGATGCACGGGGATGCAGATATATGAGACATAGAAGCTGACTGGGGTGCGCTAATTAGCATGCTCTGACATGCTGGAGCTACAGCATGTTGGAGCAGACTCCCAGCACATCTATAGGCACCCTTGTATTTTTAATAACTAGATAAATGTGGCAACAGCCATAGGACTTGTCATAGTCTGGCTATATTCTGGCCTATACTTTCCTCTCACTCTTTGCTTCAGTTTGGGAATGAGCTGAAGTTGGTAAGCCAAAATGAAATGGAAACCATTTCCTGCTTGAACACATGGCTCTCTCAAACACAGAAAATACCACAAAAAGTACTTTCCAACCCCTTATGCAACTGAAGATTGCTGTAGATTCAAAAACAATGGAACAACACCCCCCCCCAACAAAAAAAAAAAGTGAAGGATTCCTTTGAAGTTTTCCAAATGAAATTTTGAATCAGGTTCTTTTTTTAAAAAATAACCAAGCCAAAAAAAACAGAAAAGAAAAAAAAGATACAAACTCTGAATATTTGAGAGGAAACAGTGAATAAAGAAAGTTAGGGAATTGCTTGTGGGGGGGAGAAGAACGTTAATATTTCATGCCTGTGCTCATTAAGAACATAATTAGATAGAAGCGGGTAAGATGAGAGGGACTATATGTTGTCTATTTCCACTGAAAACAGAGTTAATATAACAAATTGCTCCAAAATGGATTTCCCAGAATCTGTAGCTGTGGAGGCAGGCATAATTTTAATTTTGTGCAACATTGTATTAGCATCACCTCTTTGTTTAATGTAGTGTAGTGCTCTTCCTTGACCTTCCCCCTACCCTATTCCTTGTTCTTATTCACCACAAAAATTAAAGCCTTTATCCAAACACAAGACCAGCAACATTCTGCTTGTGCAGAATGAAAAATGTGACTTTTGATTGTACAAATGAGCCTGCAAAAAGTCAAATGCCTACAAACTGCCTTTGCTTGTGCAACTGCTTATATATGCACAGTCAGAACTGGCCACTGATAAAGTCAATTACCTGAGTCATACAGACAGCTGCAGCCACTATGTATGCAGATTGGCCCACAATTATGTCCATATTTTTAGTGTACAGCTGCACACCAAGTTCTTATCAAAATATATGCTTCCATGACCAGCCAACCAGTTGCAGCTTGCATTCAGTCTAGATCTTGGTGACATGACTGTCCTTTTGAGTTCCTTCATGCTTTATCACAAACTACAATACACTGCAGTGGTGAGGAAGCCCATTGCCCTTCACTGACTTGTTACTGCAGTTGGAAATCCCCAGCCTAATAGAGGCAGTGTGGCCTAAATGTGAGAGTACTGAGACTCTGGAAACATGGGGTCTATGCTTGCCTTAGTCATTGGCCTTCTGTATGGTGTTGGATAAGTTACTACATCTCTGTACCTTAGTTTCTCCTATCTATAATAGAGGGGAAATGATACTGATTTCCCAGGTGCAGCATTTTGAAATATATCGATTAAAAAGAAAACTATTTCATAATTTATAGAACTGATGTTGTTATTGAGGGAATATATCAAATATTCAGTTACTTCCCCAGTTAGGCAAGTAGCTGGTGTGTTTTAGTCACCAATACATGCATGGGTGACTGTGCCACCTTGGCTGGGGGTGGGGGAGGGGAATGTGCCCCCCCCTGACTAATCTCACTGACTGAATCCTCCCCCCCAGTCAATCTTGCCAACACCAGCGCTCCCAACTGCCCTCCCACCCATTGCCTTAGTGGAGAGTGTGGCCAGTCAGAGTTGCACCAGCACAATGTGCATCTGCATGCACCCCTATGCATTGCCACTGAATAAACACATAGGACAAGTCAAAACAAATTGACAAGCATTTTTTAAGCTAACTTCAGAGATAGACAAGGCATCTAGGTTTAAAAAAAAATGTACACCACCCCCAAGAAATCCATGCTGCAGTTACCATGGTAAAACTGGTTGTTTACTGAAGGCCAGAGTGCTCAAGCTGAAGACAAGAGTTGTTTTCTTTCCTAAATGGCCAAACCACAAGATAAATCTGCCTTTAGGAAGGCTCCGTGTACCCCGCGGCCTTGCTGGAACATTTTCAACAAAGACGCACAGTTTGCACATTTGAAACAGGAGCATTTGTTTTTCGGCTGACTTAGCCAGATCTTTGGCTTGGGAACGACTTAGACTGTCATTAGCTTTTCACATTCAGAGGAAAGGAAGTTGACTAATCCCAAGAAAAAATGCCCATCTTCCCTTACCCTCCCTGCCAACTCTTAAAAGCCTCTTTAAGAAGCAGGGCTAGGAAAAAGTAGAGAGAAAAATCTGAATAGGAGTTTCAGTTCAACAGTATTCACACCCCTTTCACCATGTATTTCAGTTATATAGTGTTATGAACTCCATTATTTGAGGAACTGGTGCCTTAACAGTTGCCAAAATTAAAACTATCCCATTTTAAATTTTAGATTGTACAATGTGAGATTCAGGATATGTGCTGGGGGGGGAGGAAATAAATGGATTATGCAGTAAAAGCCTAGAAAAAAAACACTTTTCAATCCTGCAGCCTACAGCAGACAAAGGAAAAAAGGTATAAAGATGCAAGCTGTAATGATAACCTTCATGAAACTTGATTGAAAGAAACATTCACCATTCCCAGTTATTTAATGGGAGACAAAGGTCTTGGTGTGTGATAGCTTTTACTGGACCAGGCAAATTCCTTCCAACTACATGGTTTGTCCAATAAAAGATACCACATACAAAAACCCTTGCCTCTTGTACATTTCCTGGACCATCACAGCAGCAACAACACTCCAGCTCTACTCCATGATTTAATACCAGTAATTTAAAGATATTGCCTACCTGTATAACTGGATTAGCACGCTGACCTCTTTCAGCTTTGTGTAGAAGTTTCCCATCTCAGAGAGCTCATGCAGCACAGGACCAACAGTCCCCATGACCATGGGCAAGTCACTTTTTCAGCCCATTCCTCAAGTTATGAACCTACAAGGAGAGCATGAGTGACCAACATCAAGAGAAATTTTGACAAGAGTTTACAGTCCTTTCAATGAAAGGCAAAGTTTGCCCAACAGGGAAGTTCACTTCAACCCCAGCATCAGGTTAGAGGCATTTCCCCAGTTTCCCTTACTGGGTCTGTCTTTCCCTCTGGTGACTGGCTACTTTATTCAGACGTAGGCAATTTGGTACATTAGTGATCTGATCCTGCAACCAGTGCCAGAGCCCTTTCCTTCAAGGGTAAGGAAGCATACAAATAAAGCTCTTCCTTGCCCACCATAGGCTAATCAGTTCAATGGCCCTTTCTTCACAGGCCAGCACGGTCTCCTCCTTCATTACAGACTTCCTCCACACTTCTTTGAAACCGCGAGCCTCGGACAGCTAAACAGAGACAGGACGTCAAGCCCATTTCTCTGTAGTCTTAGGTTTTTCACTTGCTTGTATTCCTTGTCACCACTGCATCTCCCCAAGTTTCTTCCCTGGTCTCCAATAACTCCCTCCCAGAGTAACTAGGAGGGACCCAACACTCACCAATGATCTCAAGCTTCTTCTTCAGCAAGAAGACTAGAAGAAGACTACTTTTTTTTTTTTTTTTTTAAATGAATCCTCAACAAACTACTACTTCTCCCAAGCCCAATCATCACAACTCTCTCAAATCTAACCTGAGTAGCTGGCAGCTCTTTTATACCCAATCCTGTCCTCCCATCAGGCTTTGCTGTAGCCTGCAGTCAGATGTTCCCACCAAGGAACTACAAATCCCAGAATGCCTGTATTCAAAGGACCAGAACTTGCAGGACAGATGGGTTCTCTCTTTTGAGAATACATTCATTATTTCATGTGTGGGCTTAAAAACTAACCTGTCCTGAACAATTCAGCATTTTGAGATTGCTTCAACAGACAGGAGAGTCCACATTAACTGAACTGCTTGGGCAGCACCAATTTAGTTTAGAGAACCAGGAGTTTGGACAAGTTGGGAATCAATAGAATAAAAATCATAGGATAATTCATAAGTTTGATAATTGGGACTTTAATCCATTTAATGTCTCTATTTAATGTTCCTTTTCGCTGCCTAGGGACTCTGGAAGAGGATAGGTATACACCCTGGTGTAACATTATTATCATTCACTTGGAAGATACTCTTAAGCCGCTGTTTCATTTAAACGAACAAGCTCAGAAAAATTCTGCTCTTGGTTGCAATAATACAGAATATGACCATCCACAAGTGTTTTACTGCCATGTGTCAGACCCTAATATGAGCTACAAATTTATGTGGTTAAAAAAAAAGTGGGTTTTCTTTATCTGCCTTCTTGGTATTGAGCTTCTGGGTTTCACATTTTCAACCTTTGTCTGCAACCATGAATGATAGAAACTCTTTTGTTTTAAGTAATAGCTGAAGCATGTAATTACATGATTTTCAACAGGTAGGACTTAAAAAAATAAGCCATGTACCATGATAGTTGCAATAAAATGTGAGTTGACAGGACTGGTAATAAATGTAGAAAAACTTTATTGACTTCTTTGGAGTTACTCCAGAATTAGACCTGTGTAACTTAGAAGAGAGTCTCAGCTACTGACCAGCTTTAAAATACTTTGGAATAGTAGTAGCAGCAGGGTTAAGACAAAACCAGAATGTGTAAATGTTGTTACATTTAAAATGTAGGTCCTTACAATTAGGTCCTTAAATCTGTAAATATGCTTCTAAATAAAATGGGGGTGGCTTGAATGACCAAATGTTCTGCGATTTGTTTTGGAGTAGGGAAGGAACACCACCATAATAAGACAGCGTAAAAAGTTATGCAAGGTGACTTTCATAAGTGCTTGAAATGTCTCTAAACCTGACATCTAGGAGACTGAAAATATGGTCACAGAAGAAAAACAACTTGTCAGAAAATCAGCTGAGACTGGATATTCCACCTCATTTATTACAAGCCTGAAGGAAGCTGTACATGACTAAGCAGCTAGGAACAAAATAGTCAAAAGGATGTTGTACTGAGTTTCACTCACTGAAATCTATTCGACAATGAACTACTTCTAGCTAATATCTACCCATCTGTCTGCTTATATGGTCTCCATCACTATTAACAGAATCTTCGAAGTACATAAAAACAGTAACAGTCAGTCCCTTCATTTCCATATGAGTGAGGGAGACTGGTTAGTTTATAGGTTGTTTGTCTGTCTGAATTTCTAGGTATGCTGTGCAGATTTGGGGAAGTATAGGGAGGGGTTGTGATTAGATGCTTGAAAAAAATACTGCGGGAAGGTGAAGAAATGAGTTCTGCGTTCTGTTCAGGAAGCGGGATTGTTTTGTGCTCACCTGTTCCTTTTGCAGCATAGAGTTGCACAATGTAGGTTTAGCTCCTGGGAAAGTTCCCCATTGTTCTTGAACCTTCCCCAGTTAATATTGCGTGGTTCCAGAGATGTGTAAATACTGGGTGACATTTTTGGTCATGAAGCAGTGAAGAGCTTTCAGCAAACAAAAACCAATACAGGTCTTTTACCCATCCCACTCCTCAAGGGCCTAAAGATACAAATTGGGCCATATATCTGACTCTATACTGTGCAGGGGATGCCCTTCTGTGACACAGTGCTTCTGTGATGATATAATGGGACTGCAGCATGGAGCACAATTTGCCTTATTTGGTATTCCTAATTTCATATATTTGTAACTCTTAAGTATATTAACCCTTACGGAATAAAATTATCAACAATGCTGAGCTATGCAAGGTCTACATTGGATTCTATGGCAATTGCATAGGTTTATATGTTTTGGGTGAATTACATATCAGATTTTGAAAAAATGGTCTTCACCAGGGACTCCTTCTGGGAACATGAGTCATATGAGTGAAATAGCTGAACTGCACGTGAAGCCAGTGTGTATATGATCACTGAGCTTTGACCATGGCAAGTGAACATGTCTGCTGGCCTAGACACTTAGAAAGGGCAACAAAATCTTGCAGTACAACATGCCTCATCTAAAGTCCTGGATCTTGAGAGGTATTATTGTGTGCTGTCCTTTGTGATACAAACAATTGATTGTAGCCCATTGTCCACACAAAATGTCATCAGAGCTAGGACTGATTTCATACCTCCATGTAACATCGTCAGGAAAACCATGAGGACCGAACAGCGCTCTCATCTCCCATCACAGTCACTTCAGGTCAGAGTCAAGGACCAGTGCGTAGCACAGGGGAAGCTGGCACTGCTGCTTCATTAACTGTGCCTGCTTCTGTTATTGAATGAAAATCTGTTTCAGTGCTGGCAATCTGGCAGCTTCAATTTACATGCCCTTCAGTTGGCGAGCCTTCTAATTTTCACCAAATCAAGTACTGTATTGCAGTCCAACAACATAATCTGTGGAGGAAGGATGGTGTGGTGGTTAGCATACTGGCTGCAGACTTGGGGGACCTATGTGGCCTCCTGAAATCACTCAGCCTCTGTTTTGCTTCTGTAAAATGCAGATCAATTATTTCTCTTCCCAACAGGGATGTTCTGAGGATAAATACTCTGGCAATTGTGATACACTTAAATGGTATAGGTAGACATGTCAGAGACATTTGGTTAGTGCCTTGTATTGCCCTGTTGGTCTGCAGCTACTTGTTGTCCCTTAATTTAGACTATTTTAAGGTCCCTGGAGCAGGTGCTGTTTTTTCATTCCGTATTTATATGGAGCTTAGCACGTGGTGTCCTACTCCATGACCAGCAATAATATAAACAATATTTCGACTTCCTGTAGCTCTCTGTTTGCTTATTCTGCAAAAAATCATTCTTCCATTAATGATAGATAAGTGGAATCTCTCTTACATTTGTTTGTTTTCAACAATTCCTAAGACCCCTTAACATCTTTTTTCCATTTTTCTTGCAAAAAACTCCCCACTGGCATAAACAGGTTTTTTTTTCATGAGTTACTTGACATTAGTGTACGTTTGGGATGAGACATTTATTGAGATCATTTGCTACTGAGATGAACGTATATACTTTAATCTCACCACATAAAATAGTCAAAAGGCAAGTCAAATGAGCAGATATCAGGATCATGATTTTTGTTCTGTAATGCTATTCTACAGTAGCTTTAAAAGAAGAATAGATTTTCCATAGAAAAAGTCCCTGCTGTTGATACAATTATGGCATGGAATCAGCACACAAAAAGAAGAAATTTCTAATACGTCTATTTTTGTCTCTCTTGTATATTATTTATTACTTTACTGTCAAGGGGATGGTGTTTGCCTTCAAAGCTGAAAGTTATATTGAATTGCCAGTGAAAATATCTGTCTTTGTGCATGTGGTACAAAAAGCAAATCTGTACATACCACTATGTGAAATGACCTAAAATTACACATTGTCTTCAAACAGTCTGCCCATGTGTTTCAGTTCCTTTTTTATGCTTTGGACCAAGCTTGCTTATATAGATCACAGGGAAAGCTCCATGTTGGTTCAGTTAATTTTTGTTTATTCAGTATAGTTAATGGAAACTGTGGGCCAAATGTGATCAATTACAAAGGCAATAAAAAGTCCAATAGACTTCCTCTTCATGGGACAGGACTGAGAGAAAAGCAGAATTTGGCCAAATATATATCTTCTACTTCACAACATCTTGATTTTACTCAACCTAAAATCTATCTGCACTTTCTTTAGAAATAAATTCTGTCTTGGGGTCCTCTGCATCTTTCAAACAAATGTTGTCATCCTCTTATTAAAAGATTAAGAGGATCTTCCTTATATGTCACTTCACTTAAAGGCAGAAACCTAAAACATGGTTTGTTTCACAGGCCCAGGCATTTCAGACATTGTTTGTAATGAATGGGCAATGTCAAAGGAACATATGGTATTTTTAATTTTACTTTGTTACCCAAAGTGGTAAACCAATTCTGAAAAATTTGCAACCTCTAATGTTTTCCTGCATAGTCTTGATTAAAGTTGGGCTTTTATTGTCTAGAGAATCACTAAGCTGTACTGAGCAGAGAGGAGGTGCATGCAGGATGGCTAGTCAGACCTGGAAGCATGGTGAAGGCTGAGAAATAATGAAGATTGAGTTCAGAATAAAGATGCATATCCTTACATAAGAGAAAAGTATGCTTCAGTGGCTTGGGCTGCAGCTTGACACTTGAGAGCTGCAGATTCAATTCTCTGTTCTGCCCCAAACTCCCTGTGTGACCTGACATCCATGCACTTAAGACAGATGCTCCTAGTGAAGACAGATGGGTTTTAGATTACAAAATAAATACAACTTGCTTAAACTGTGACTAGCACACAATGATGTGAGGCATGATAATGCATGTCTGTAGGTACAGCAGAGCCATTTCACACGTTTGCTATATATTCCATCTTGGTTATGTTTCATCATTTTTCTTAACTGTTCTATTTGCCATAAACACCCCCTTGCCCTGACTGTGAGATTAAATTATTTGATGTGCATGATTAAATTGACCTTGCTTTTATTTTTACTGTTACTGCACCAAACCCTTGACCTGGATCTATGCTGTTCTACTCTGTCTTAAGCAGAAGTGTGAGGGAACTGGCTCATCCCAGAGTCAAGACACTGAGACTGAAGGATGATCTCTGCCCTGAGCCTGCTTTCCTGTGCCTATGTACTGTATTACAGGCAGCTCTGCACAGGGGGATGATTTCACATGCCATTTACACTACAAAAACTAAGCACAGGCTGAGTTAAGGACAACCTTTAAGTCTTAATTTGGAAAATCCTGAATTGAAAGCCTTGGGCACAGTGTTGCAAAACTGAGAACCTGCACAAACCACACTAAGTAAGAGTCACACTCATTTTTGGCACTAGCACACAGTTTATGATTCAACTGTAGGTGCACAATTATGCAGACCCTTACTGAGCATACTTAGTAAGGTGTTGCTTCAGCACAGCAGGTATGCACCAACATAGCTTTTGTACAGGTATATGTACAAGGTAGGGCAAAAAAGCATGGTAGAAAAGAAGCACTCCCTCTCCCCCATTTTAGACCAGTGGTTAAGTGACTTGCCTAGGTTGCAAGAGGCCCAGGTTCTAGTCTTTCCCAAGCAAGCAGGAGCTCTAAACCTATGCTTCCTCCATTCCAGCTAAGTGCTGTAACTGGCAGGTCAAAGGTGGTTATACAAAGCCCTTTCCAGCCAAGAGGAAGAGCATAAGCTAGAAGGTGTGTGGATCAGTGAGGTGGATGCTACCCCAGATGGAAAGGGGCTCTGGGTCCTTGCTCTCAGTAGAGCAGAAGTTCCCCACTTCTCTGTCCATTTTATCAGCTGACTATTAAATACAAAATGCAGTGGATCAGCTTCTGGGAGAGGACTTGAGATGGGACTGGACAATACTGAACCTGTGACCTGGTGCTTCGAGAAGATGATGAAGGTCCCAGACCTCTCTGGGGGAGAGGGACCTACAACCTTAACAGACATACCTGTCCCTTGGGTGAATGCCCTAACCACTAGGCTATTTGGCTAAACTATACAAGAGCCATTCCTCCCCTTGCAGGTATGTACATAGGTGGAACGAGAATCCAAAACTGTGTATAGGCCCCAAAAATGCAATTATGTTGTTGTAGATGTGCCATTTAGGCACATAAAATGAAATGGGATTTAGTTGTTAGTGACATGCTTGTGCACATACTACAGAAGAGTCATAGCGTGTTTCATAAGCAGGGATCCTGGTTTTCTTTTATTAAAAAAAAACCCAACCCCCAATTTTCGGGTTGAAAAAAAGTAACCCCAAAGTCACATTTTTCTGTGATTAAAATGAAGCACCATGAACACATAGACATACATATATTGGTGTTTCATTTTAATCACAGAAAAATGTGGAGTTTGGGTACTTTTTTAACCCCAAAATTGGGGCGGGAGTTATGAGCATTGAAAACCAGGATCCCTGCTTATCTATTACAAATATTGTGAGGATCTCTTGTTTCTTACAGAGAGTTGAATATTGCTAGTATGTGAGAACTAAAAAGAAAATGAGAGAGAGGGAGCAGTTTTTCTACTTTATCTTCTCATTAAAGAATTTAAAGTCAAATCCTTTGTATCTAACTTGCACAAAATAATCCAGATTCATTTTTACCCCCTTATGTTGGACTCTGACAGACTTTTTAAATGGAACCATGGCAGGATTGACATGGACAAGAAACTGCTTGCCTTCACATTTGTTTAATATAACACCTTCTTAATGGAACAGAAATTCAGCACACATTCTCGGGCTGTTTTGAAATGAAGCTTCTTCACAGTTCTAGTTACCTCCTTTGCAGTCAAAGCAAAAAAAAAAAAGCCCTAAGAGAAAGGAGAAGGAGAAATAACCCAAATATTCCTGCTGATGAATGTAAAATGCTGTGGAAAAAAAATAATTCATTGATTTTTTTTTTCTCTCTCAAAACCAGGCCTTTAACTGAAAACCAGAAACTGTTCAAAACTGTAGAACCAACAGCCCTTGACTGACTGGTGCTGTTTTTTAAATAAATGTGGGTTTAGCCTCACCGAATGCAGACTCACAGCTCCTGCTGATATTAATGGGAATTATATGTATATGGAAAAGAAAACAGAACCCTTTTCCTGGCATGGTTTGATGAGGGAAATTATTAGTTCTTTTTTATGTTGTGATATTTTTCATAAACTCTACCACCAGCAAACGGAGACAGTGGAACCTCAGCAGAGTGTCTCTAGCCCCTTTTCAATATTGCTGAAACGCACTGATTTTTACTTAAGAGTATTTTACTTGGAGTATAAACTATTACTCACAGCTCTAGGATTGAGACAAGCTTACCAGCTAAGCCAGGGGAGGATTTATTAGCCATGGCAGGAGGTCAGACTTGATGATCTGCTCAGGCCCCTTCTGACCCTACCTACTATGAAACTATGAATAGGTAAGAAAAGTCCCAAATACTCCAGATTCTCTACATATTATATTTCAGACACAAGCAGGACCTGATTCTCATAGACCATGGCAGCTTTATGCTGTTGCTTTGCCACAAAGCTGCCAGATCAAGGCAGTGGACCACTGGGCGCTCCCCACCAGCTAGTGGCACAGAGCTGTTGGAGCCTTTCTGATACCATCTATGGGCTGATCTATGGATGCAGGACTGGTTCATTGGGGCATCAAGTTGTCTTCAGGCTGCCCTGATCAGTTCAGTGTTGTAGTATGTAGAAGTCTGGGGGTGCACACATTGGGACATTAAGAGAAAAAGGTCTGGTGTGCATTCATTGGGGAAAGCAGCATTAGAAGGCATTGTATAAGTGGGCATTACATGTGTGCTGGGGATTCACTGTGTGGTGGTGCTGGGGTACTTCTCTGGCTGCCTCCAAGGAGCTGCACAGATGGAGCAGCAATTTGTTCTTTCTCACTGCTTCTGCAGTGGCTGTTGTTGACTTCTGCTCTCAGTGCTGCTAATTGTGTTTCCTGCAGACGCAATAGGGAGGGAGCATGATAGATTGGATCGTAGAGTTTCTGTAGCCAGAAATAACATGTAAAAATCTATCAAATTCCATGGAAATGCCTAACCAGATTACCATATGGATGCCATTTGCAGGTGCTGCATTTAGGGAAGTGTATGTTGTTTGCTTTCCTACTGAATTCCTTTTTTATATTGTTAAATTGCCTTACGCTTTGTCTGGAACGATTTGAGCTGTACTTTGCAGCTTGTCTTTTGTTTTTCAGCTGTAATCCTAGTTTAATTAACCTTTACTGTTGCTGGTAATTAGCAGACATTTTAAATATAAAGGAAAATATTTCTCTGTATTTATTTATAGGTTATTTTAGCTCAGAAAATACAGTGTACATATTCTCAATACTGTCATGTGT
>JAGPOW010000797.1:5285470-5325626 GCA_030014935.1 Caiman crocodilus | reverse complement strand
AAAATCTGGTCCCAGCATTTTTTTAGGGTGAGACGGTAGAGAATTTAGATTCAAGGTAGAAGTAATACAGATATTGTAAATTAATTTCCAAAAGGTTTGGGGCACAGCTAGAGAGGGGCAGCAAGGTCATTGAGCTCCTGGAGCAGGGAAGGAGTGTAGGGGTATGCTAACAATTGTAGACCTGGGGTGAGAGGAGGAATGTGGGTAAAGGAAAGCAAAGGCTAATCTTCCTGGACAACTGGTGCTGGTCTGCTCTGGCAGCAGCAGCCCCATGGCTGGGCTCCCTGGGAGGTGATCTTGGTGTCCTGTTCGCTTCCCCACCTCCCTGGCCTGATGCATACATATTGGGAGCAGGGCTCTGCTTGCTCTGGCAAGGATCAGGGGGGTGGGAAGGGCGGAGATGGGGAGTCCTATTCCGCTTGCTCCACTCCCTGCCACCAATCCCCAGCTACACTGATTGGTGTGGCTCTGCCTTGCTTGGCTCCCAGGGCTTGGGCAGAGACTCCTGGTTTGCCCTTGCCCCCCTCAGTCAGCACATGGGGCTGGTGCCTCACTCGTTCTGTCCTAGTTACGTTACTAAACAGCTGTGTGTGTAAACTGCATTTGTAATTCTATTCTTAACGTCCAGTGCAAATACTCCAATTATACATACTTTCCATACAAATTGTGCTCATCTCGTATTTGTAATCATGGTACCTGTGTAAGCATATTAGGAGCACAATTAGATTTGCATACTAAAGTTTCCGCTAACATGGAGTGCCACACAACTAACTTAAAAAAAAAATCAGATGTTAAAATGCAACCAAATGGCATTTAATTCATACTTTACAATTCTATAGCACCTTTTATCCAAGCATCTCAAAATGTTATATCAACATCAGTAACTTAAAACTTGAAGCACTTCTGGTTTAAACATTATCTCTGTTTCAGATACATTAAGTAACATGCCCCAAATTAAACTGAATCAATAACAGCTCAGCCACAAAAGATGGATCTCCTGACTCCTTGATCTAATCATTTGACAATGCTTCCTCTAACTCTGACCTAGGAGTAGAAACCAGGGGTCCCAAAGGAGTTATTTCTCCATACAAGAGCAAAAATTCAAAAGACCTCTAAAAATGAACTCAGCCATGAAATTTGAAGGTGAATCGTTTTCATGTTCAAAACCTTTCCATGTAGCACATATAATTGTGCACAGAAAAGAGCCATGGGGTTGCCCTGTTGCCCATTTTACATACCTGAATTTGAAGACTTACATAGAAAAATAGATGCTCCAGCAAATATTGGCACCTTATTGGTTTCTGGATGACTTTTGTCCCTTTAAGTACAATATGAATGTATTGCAACAACCTGTGTGCCTATAGCATATCTATTTCAGGTACAGATTTAAAAATTTTGAAAAGGAGTACATTCAAATTCATATTTTAATTTATTTCTCCTTGAGATGGTGATTGTACCATTTTTGAGCCATTGGTCCATGGTTCATTTAGAAAGCTCTGAAAATAGATTTATGCCAAGATATGCTAAACATACAAAAGTAGCAGAAGATGCTGGGACAGGAACAGATCAAGTTGAATGAAATCTTAATAAGCATATGTATAGCTATATAGGGAGTGGGGGAGGTTAAAATTGAATTAGGATGCAATGCTTTGTAGCACCAGACTAATAAATTAATAATACCTTGTCCCTGGTGGTCTGTCTGTTTGGCTCAGGGCTGACACTGTGGAAATTAATGTTTCTGTTACACATAATCAACATTACAAGGTAAATATCTACCTACAAATGTGACTTTTCACGTATTTGCCTTTTGCTAACGGGCATGTGAAAAAACTTGTTAGGAAATGCAAAGCTTTCTTATTATAAGGATGCTCTCACAATTCATCTAGTGCTTTGGGGGTGAGGGCGGCATTGCTCAAAGCATATGAATCTGAAATATTCAACCAAATTTTTTCATAAAGAGATTGTGGTGGGGGTAGTGGGAGAGGAGGTAGGCAATTTCAATGCCCATGCCCATTGCTGGAAGCAGAGTTCAGCCTTTGAAATGGATTTTACTTGAACAAAACTAACACCTAATGAAGTAATTTTTCTCATGGGATTATTTAACACACAACCTTTCGTGTTTCCTGTTATTATATTTGAGTACGGCAATATAACACAAAAAGCATTGTTATGCCTTGTTTAAAAACAAACACAAAAAAAGAGCCCCCGTAAAATATATATCTGATTAGCTTTATCAAAGAATATTGTTTCCTCCGCATTTTCTTTGATGTGCAGCTTCCTTAAGGCTTTTAATAATAATTATACTTCTTCAAAGCCCTTTGAAAAAAAAAATCAGTTGTGAGATACCTACGTAATACTCTATTTTCATATGCACATTCTGTGCTTATTCCAGGGAGTTCTTTATGTGTTTCTGGAGATCATGATTTATTTCCATGTTCATCTCCTATCCTTGTTCTTGCAGTAAAGTCAGTGAGGGTTCCGCATATTTATTACACTTTTTTCCTATTTGCCCCGACATCAAAGCACAGTTGGTATCCATTTCATTGTCATTTTATTATTATTATAATGGCTTGTTGTTTGTTAAGTGCTGACATTGTGCTGGGATATGTGCAAAACATAAAGGAAGATATTGTCCCTGCTCTGTGGATATTCTTAATTGGTACGCAAGGACAGTCAAAGACATGGCATCAGAATGTTTTATCTAATTGAATCAAAGGATCTATTTATGGCTGTTCTAAAAGCCTTATCATTGTGTTATCTGAGATTAGTGTAGTTTCTTTTGCCCTGTATGTAAATACACTTCTGATATGCCCCTTCCTCTGTGTTAACGTCAACTCAGATTACACTAATCCAGTACAATCAGTCTTTCTCTATCTAGTTACCTATATGATCTTCATTACTGTAGTATCTGCAGGCCAGACATAGCCATGCTTAAGTTAATGGGGAATTTTGCCATTGCTTTAACTGGGAACACAATCAAATTTGGAGTACCTTTTTCTTAAGGATTGGCTTGTTGGCTACTACTGTTGGGTATTTCTTTTGTTTGTCTTGGCACCTGGCTAGCTGTTATTTTAATAAGATTGTAAATCATTTAGGGCAGCAATCATTCTTTTTGTATTATATGTTTGCTCAGTATCTAGTGTTTGTACAGTAGTATGGGCTCTCATGTGTCTGCAGCTCAAATAATACAAGCAGTAAGGTACACACTGTTTGTTATCCCCAGGAGCTCTAGAGGCACAAGGGGGAAATGCTGCACAGACACAGGGCCAAATCCTGCTGTCATGCATAGGCATGTATTATGCTGCTACAAGGTAGTTGGGGAGTGGGCGAGGGGGCAATCCGTAGTGGGATGCTTACATAGTGGTTTGTTCTCATGAGTGAGAGCCACTAGCCATGCCTCTATCTCCTTCTGATGGAAACTGACGCAAACAACCATATTTCCATGTTTATCTGTGATCCTCTTTTGGTAGAAACATCAACAAGGGCTGCACGTGTTAATTGCTGTTTGTCTAAATGAAAGTAATGCGGAGCAAAATTTATCCTACAGATTCCAGATAAAGGCAAAGAGTTTCTCACACTGCTTATAGAGATCCATTTTGGGTATGAAGGGCTGACACTGAGGAGTACTGAAGGGACTCTAAATTCATCTCACCTACCTAAGAGGTTGATAGGCAAGAGTTAAGGGCGGGGGTGGGCACTTATTTTGCGTGGAGGGCTGCATGGGTAGTCCTGCTATCTTGGGACCAGAAATATCAGCCCAAACCCCTGACCTTTGCCACCAGAAGTCCCTCTCCTTCCCCTCCAGACATACTTCTTTAGGGGGGAGGGGGGAATTGTCATCTTAGAACGAGAAAAAACCCAACTCGTACACTAAAAGTCAAACACCTACGATAACATATTTAAATCTTATTACAAACAATATTTTTGTCATGTTTTCTGTTTGTGTACAGTATACAGAAGTGACTGCATAATAACTCAAAAATAAATTCTTAGTTCTGTATATTGTGGGGGGTGTATGGTGGGGTGTAGATGTGTGAGGTGTGTGTGTGTGTATGGTGGGGCATCGGTGTGTGGTAGGATGTGGGGGGGGTGCTTGGGGGGTTTGTGAGTTGGTGTGGCTGGGTATGGTAGGTATAGGGTATCTTGGGGGGGTGTATATGTGGGGGGTTGTGGGGGAAGGGTGTGGGTGTGTGTGGGAGGGTTGGGGGGTGTAGGTACTCCCCCCACACTCCACCCATGGCACAGCAGCAACAGGCAGGGTGCAACTCCGGCCAGTGCTGTACATCACAGCAAGAGGCACAGCCTCCGCGGGGATGTCTGTATGGCTGGTGCTCCCTGCCAGTCAAGCACAACCCCTGTGCTCACACAGTACAGGAGAGAAGTCCCACATGCAATCACACAGCACAGGAGAGAAGCCTCCAGCACTGCAGCTGGCTGCCAGCGCTGTGCTGCAGGGAAGGGAAGTCCCAGGTGCCTTCCTGTGGGGGGCAGGAGGACTCCAGCACCTGAGGCTTTTCTCCTACACTGCATGGCCCTACAAGTTGCAGGGAGTGCCAGCAATACGGGGGGCCTGGTAGAGGTTGCGCCCCTCGCTGAGATGTGCAGTACTGGCCAGCGCCGCACCCCATTGGGCACTTGCGTCCTGAGCCTGATGCTGCTGCCACCACCTGCCGGGCCTGTGTGCCATGGGGGAGCGTGGGGGGTCCCCAGATCCCCACCTTCCATCACACCCACACACTGACCACCCAAGCTCTGCGATGCCGCCAGCCCCAGCCCTATGCTTCATGCTCCTGCCCAACTGCAACTCCTCCCCCACCACTTCCCTACCTGGTGCCTGGAGCCAGCAGGAGACCAGGGAAGCGGAGCAGGTTCCTGGGGGTTGCGGCAGCAGCAGCATTGCCCAGAAGTTGCATGCTGGCTGGCTGGGCCCTTCTGCCTATGAGGATGGGAGCGAGGGAATAGATGTTTGAGGCTGTGTGTACAGTGGGCACCTCATTCCCAACTTCATGGGCAAAAGAGCTGGGCAGGGCCCTGATTTGTTGGTGGCCACCGTGGACCGGACGAAAATGCTTGGGGGGCTGGATCCGACCCACGGGCTGTATTTTGCCCACCCCTGAGTTAAGGCCTCAGTGGAGATGACAAAGAAAAATTAAATTGAGGGGCACTCTTGGTCTTGTCAACTCGGGGCAGGTTTCAGAGGATGTGGACAGGAAAAATAGGAATAGGTTATAATTCCCATCTAGGAAATTCTTAAACACATGCAAACAAGAGCTGGTAAATGTCACAGTTAGCTGCTGTCTTGAAGAAACTGCGTGTTGCCAATCCCACAGTTTTTGTTCTGCTAGTTACCTGCATACATGTTTGGACCCCTCAGAAGCACAGAATTCAACCTTAATCTCATTCATTCAGGAGCTAGGAAAGGAAATGATGTTTGCAGCAAGGAGCAGAGAGCTCCCTGGAGACACTGCTTTGTCACTGTGTTTAAGCTTCTTCCATAAATTTGCCTGCTTGTTTGTGCTGCAAAACTAAAGTTTGTTTATATTCAGTCTGAGAAGCTACGGAAACCATAAAAAATTACATACAAAGAGGTTGAACTGAAAGCTTTTTGTTCAACATATTCCCTCTTCCTTTGCATTTCATGTACCATTAACAGTGGCAACACTGGCAGCTTCTGTAGTGGGGCTAGAAAACAAGTATTTTCAGTTATATAACCTCAGCATTTGCAGCAGTAAAGTTATTTCCTATTGCAAGTGTAAAGGAAAATGAGAGAATGTCACCAATATTTAGGACTGATGTAGGTAGCACCTTGTCATGACCATTACCATAGATTTACATCATGCATATAAGCATTTGTGAACAACAGGCTAATGCACAGCCAAAAGGGGAAAGCAACTACAGCAGTACATTCAAAAATTTTTTTAAAACAGAAGGCACTTGCCTGAGCAATTCCTAACCAGGCTTCTTGTGATTTAGAAATATTTAGGATCATAGGAAAGTAGGGCTGGAAGGGACCTCATGGATACATCCTGACATGCACAAACTTGCAGTTTGCAGAGCCTTAAATCAGTCTGAAGTGCTGCAAACCACATGCCGTGTATGTGCATCCGTTTGATGTGCTGCTGATTTGCAGTGCAGTGGAGGGTTTTTTTTGACACTGGCTGATCCCAGTGTTAAAAAAACCCTGCTGCTGAAAAAAGTGGCATGGTGCATGCAGCAGCACCCTGTGCTGCCAAAAAGGGAGCCTGGCCGGCCAGAAGTATGCTCTGACTGCTGGCCAGGCTCTGAGCAGCTGGCTCAGCATTGCTGCTGCCCCGGGAGGCCTCCAGGATTCCAGGTAAGGCTGCTGGGGCCAGCACAATCCTACCCCACCTGGGTCACTTTGCTGCACATTGGAGCGTGTGTGCAGGGACATGCCCAGGCACAAATAACAGTGGCACAAATATGTATTACTGTTATTTGTTCTGCAGGAAACGTGGGCCCTTGCACGTGTGCTCGTTGGGATGCATCCTGTGATGTTCAACCTCTTGCTCAAGGAATGATTTGTACAGGATTCTTGAAATACAATGTGATGTTTGTAGCCAGGATTTGAATTACAGGGGAACTCATAAGAGACAACACTCTCCACCCACCCCCCCGGTAAGATTTTAAAATCATACCGGGGTGGGGGGGGGGTGAGGGGAGGGAGAGGTTCTCTCATCAAAAGGAATAACAATATTAAATGGAATTAAAACCTTTTTTTGCACTTATTTGAAATACATTCTCTTTAAAAATAGAGAGAACCATTGTAATGATCACCAATGAGTTTGAAGATTTGCCTTAAACTGTGGCTAATTATCTTCCTTGTCTAGGTGTGGGGAAAAACACATTCTGGTGATGTCTCATGAAGCTAAAAACTGATATTACTAAGGCCCTGATCCTGCACTGATCTCCAGACATAGTTTCCCTAAGTAGAGCAGTATGCCTCTGGTTAGGTACAGAGCTCTACCCTCATGGATGTTAAGTCCAAGATTGAAGCCTAAAAGAGAACATAAAAGGCACATGAATGAGCTGTTCTCAGCTTTGGCCACAGCACTACTTAGTGGTATAAATTAATAAAATAATTTATAGTTCTGCATAACAATCTAACTTTAGTGGGCTGCATATTCTTTGTTATCTCAAAGTTCTTTTAAGATAAGGTGTCTGTTGCTGATGGAGTCTGTTAAAATACATACTACTCTGAGTATAAGAGAATATGAAGATCAGTTCAGAGCAGTAATATTCTAGCTGTGTTGAAATATAGACTAAGATGCTACATATATAAAGGCAGGCAGTGTACCAACAGAAGCCCATGAATAAGTCATACTTTGTAAACAACTCAAGGTCTACCATGGAAAAACTATATACGTTTAAAACAAAAAGTATATTGTATACCTGAGATGCAATTTCTCAAAATGGATAGTATAGTCTAAGGGTAGAACTTGCAAATGCACTTTAAAGGACTTTGGTTCCTAAATCTCAGTTTCAAGTGTCTTAGGAGCTTAAGTCCTAGTGGAAGTCAGTATCCCATAACTAGTTCTTAGAAACTTTAGACGTACTTAAGTGCCTTCCTGTACCGACCTTTGCAAAGAAAGATAAATCCGGAATATAAAACCAAGATACTGGGCTTTCTTTTCTAAGGTACTGCATCATCATTTCCTGTTGATATTAAAACTTTTCTGGTATTAGAATGGCACTGGTTTCCTGCCAGCATAACCCAATGACAGTGCTTGGTATTGGCCAGAAAAGCATTCTGTGATTTAATTTTTTCATTATGATAGTTTCTTTTTTGTGTGTCTGCTTATAAAAAGGATATAAGACCATTTGATTAGAGAGTCACCAAAACTATCCTATCTCCAGAATGGCATCCATTCTGGTCCAAGGAAAGGGCCGATTATCTTCATTCCCAGGTAAAGGCAGAGGTATAGCATACCATAGCTCAGCATCTAATAAAAAGACTTATTACAGAGAAAGCTTGCTGTCCAGCAATGAAATTATATCCTGAGGCAAGGCCTGAGGAGGTGGAAATATGCACAGACCATAGCAATAGGATTTTCTTCAATGGATAGAATCAGATTTGCTCCCTAGTCTGTTCTGGTAAGAACTTTGCAGAGGCCTATAACTTGGCCAACAACTTTTCATCTGTCTTAGCATTAGGAGAGTGAGGAAACATAGCAATTTCTTAGTTGCTTTTCTCTTCTTGACTGCCAGGTGATGCAGCGTTAGTATCAAGGTAGCCCAGTAAAGTCAAGTCAGGGAAGAATGCAAAGACCAGAGGGCTGAAATCCAGAGGGTCAAGATGCTGCCAGAGATGAGGAGTTAGAGAATCTAGGATACTGGGAGCAGCCAGATAGAAACAAAATGGGCGAGGATAGGAGTGGGGAACAAGACAGGATCTGGATCCACAAATTCATCAGGACACCTAGAGCATTGGACTTCACACCAACTGGGAAGACTTAACTCTCACATACCAAAGCTAAAGCTACAGAACTCTGCCATTCTACACTATGTTAGCAGTATTTCCACCATACTATGACCAGGGATGACCACAGATTATGGCTATATAGTTTTTGTAAAAGTAACAGCATCCTTATGTGAAATTGTTGTGAGAGCTGCTTACGAAACATGTTGCACGGGGAAATATTTTGTGAATATTTTCCACTTTCATTCCTTGCATTAGAAACAGGATGTGCTCTTTTGGTCAAACAGCAATGACAAATAAGGACTAACAACTTCTTTCAGTGTTGGTTGCTAATGGATAAAATTTACAAAAGCATCAAGGAATTTGTAAAACCCAGGACAGCACACAAAACACCAGCAAACTCTCCCTATGCTTAAAGAAGGGTGGTTAGTGCCCGAAAGTTTGCAAAGAACAATTTTTCCAACTATTTAGTTGATCTAATAAAAGATATGATATCTACCCAAAGAACCTGGCCTGCCAAGGAATCATAGGCACTTTTGAAAATGTTGACTAGGGTATATGGGTTTTGGAAATGGCAGCCATAAGATTAGCTTCAGCATTGCCATTCAATCAGAATAAGGACTCCAAAGGATTCTCATTAGTATTTTCACACGCTCAGGAGTTTAAGTTTAGGAGTGTTGCGGTTCTATTACAGTCATATTCTCAAGCCCTGACCTGAGCCTAAAGATACTGCCAAGGTAGAGTAGAAAATGTGAACTTTACTGTGAGATGCAACAGCAGAGTACAGCTACAGCCTCTTTGGAGCTGTGCGCTGTCTGACTCCTCTTTTTATCTCTGTCTGTGTTGAGGTTAGTGGTGATGAAGAGGGTCATGGCACTTTACTGATGAGCATTTTTGAAGACTTAAGTGTAATTGCTTTTTTGGAAAACATTCACAGGCTTGAGGTAAGAGAGCTATTGGACAAAGCAACCATTTTAAAATTGCCTTAACAATGCTCAGCCTTGAAATATTTTCCTTGAGTCGATGTTGTTCTGTGTACACTGCTATGCAATCTGTTTAAGGTATTTATTCAAGTGCAGAAAGTGGGATGTCTGCAAGAAGGATTTCAGCATAAAATCTAGGAGACACTAGACAGACAGCCTTACAACAAAGGCTGTCTGAGGGCCCAGTTTGGACTTTATGCTAGATTGGTGTAGAATGAAGCTTTAATATGGTTCATAGTTTCCATCCTATTTATACCTGTCTTTCTGGATCAATGCTGTATTTGATATTGTGTCTTCTTTGCAGTCTTAAATACTGTCAGTACCTTCAAGACCAGTGATCCTATAAGGCATATTATGCCTGAATAATGCCCCAAGGTCATTGATTTTTACACACTTATTGGCAATGGGTGGTTGAACACAGGACGCGGAGCTTAGGAAGAACCAGTAATAGTTCAAAAGAAGATTGAGGAGAATTAAGTTTCACAAGGAAAAGCATAATAAAGAAAAGAAAGAACATTCTCTAGTAGATGCAGCAGTAGCATGATAGTGGGGCAAGTGGAGCAAACTGGGTCTTGCCATGCATGAGAGGGGAAAAAACACAGTACATTGGATAGGCCCATAATTGTATAGGCCATGGGGCTTTGAGTCTTCCTCTGATTTACAAGTTTAAGATGGATATTACATTGAGAACTGCCCATATGTCTGGCAGACATTGGCTGCTCTTGGCAGAAAGAAAGAGACAAGATTAAACAGATGGGTTTCTGAAAGATTAATTCTCTTCCTTTTTCAGGAAAAAGAATTTAGAAACATTTTAGTGACAACCCTCTTCCTGACTTGTTTTTTTAGCATGGAGTTCTGAGATGAATGGCTATGTACTTCAATGCAGTACTTTTCCTGTAAGATGTACCTGGCAATAGATGCACAATCACTGCAGCAGTTCTGGGAGGTGCTTTCTAGAGAGTAAGAAATTAAAGCTGCTTAAGGCTGCAGATTCCCTCATGGGGCTGTATGTGCCTAATTTTAACATCTCTTGTCATATGATTGCTGTTAACTACACCTATGCAGGTGGTAGAATAGTGCTTCTGCAAGCAAGGTAACAGCTTTACTGCTTTCAACAATCAAGGCCTTTTGTGCTTGAATTTGTGCAGTTGTGTAGAGTGCTCCTTCTAAGAAAGGTATGTGGGATGCACTCAGCCAGCCATTAGTATGTTCAGTCACCTGCTCTTGGAAAAAGCCAGGGATAACAGGCTGTTAGATGGGGAGAGAGGAAGGAACAGAACAAGAACGACCTAGTGTACTGCCTTAGCACTTGGAAAGTTTGTGATGGAAAGCGTCTTCTCTGTAAAAAAAGACATCCACACCATTGTTCCGGTTGCAAAGGGTCAGAGGGTCTGCAGGGTAGGCTTTTCAAGGGAAGCTGTAGTGTAAAGGAGTGTTCTGCATTGATGTGGCATGGGGTGCTTCTTTAGGAAAACCAGAAAAGAGGGGCTTAAAAGTGGTTGTTCACGGCCCTGGATTCCAGAGCAGGGGTGTGAGGAGGGGAGAGGGCTACCTCACCTTGTGGTACTGTTTTATTTTGTTTTTTTCTCCTCCCAGGAATCACAGCCCTGTTTGCTGGCTGGCCAGATTCTCACTGAGTAGTACAATACACGCAAATGCCAAGCTTCTCCTGTCAAAACAAGATGTCATGCAGGTGAAGATAATTGAATTAGCTGTGATTATATAAGGATTCAGTGATTTCATTTTCTTGCAGGCATTCGGTTTCTCTCTTCCCCAGGTATACAGGAGGAAGTCACGTTTTATATTATTTCAGGCAAGCAATGAAAAACTTATTTCGCTAATGAACTGCTAATGTCGTACCATGCATTATAAATCAGAAGAAGTGCTATTGGGACTTGACACATTGATCCAAAAGGCATGAAAGATTCCCGATTAATTTCTTTGCACCTCACCTCATACAGCGACAGTAATGGTGTTAAGTGATAATGTCAATTTCCTGGAAGAACATTTTCCCAAAGTAATCACAAGTGTCCAATAGATATGGTATATATCTAGGAGATTTAGCTGGAGTTGCCACTTATTCATACTCTTTTTTTTGAGGGATATAATCTGTTACTTTGTTTATCTGAGCTAAAGCTGTTTCTGAAATCCAAATTCCTTGAAGGGGAGCTCAGTCTGACAGAATGGAAATAAAACGTTCCTGACAAGGGCAGCCCCTTCCCAATGCCCACAGATTCCTCCCTCAGTTCAAATTAAAAAACAGCATGAACCTTTAATTTAGCATAATAAAGATGGGTGAAAATGATGGAAATCTAGACCTGGTTGAAGATAAAAATGGTAGCCCCGCCTTAGGAGACATACGAAAGAGGAGCAAGGCAAACACAGTGACTTGTGCTTCTATGTAGAGCTATATGAAATGCCAACCCAGGCAGGATGCTGACAGCATGGCTGGGAGTACTATGACTGTAAAACAGCTCAGTCTTTGTGGATGCTCAGGGCTGTTTTTTGCATGGTGTTCACGGAGGAATCAGTTCCCTTCTGTCATATTGCCGCTCTTTATAGTGTTTTCCCTGAGTCCTCATGTGTGTCCAAGAGCTTGAACTCTGCTCAGATTTACTAGGCCAGAATCATCCCCGAGGTACCTCGACAATGACATAGTTATCACACAGATGAATTTGGCCCATGGTGTGTCTGTTTCTATTAACATTTATTTTAGAGAGACTGATCTGTGGGGTAAGAGAGTCTGAGATAGGAAACCTTGAACAAACAGTACCTTAAAGGAAAGCATTACTACAGCATTGCAAATAGTTATACAAGGAGCAGAACCATCCACAGCTGCCTGTCTGCCAACACATGTGCCTGGTGCCTGGCCACCTAATTATAACATTTTAGATGTGAGCTTGAGCTGCTACATAGCTAGCTGTCATTATTTTTCTACTGCAATAAATAGGATCCCACAGGGTTGAATCCTTCTAGCACTCATCATTCAGGACTCAGTTTACCGTCATGTTCAACTGTTATTATCCACACCCTGCATTCTATAAATACGTGGTGGTGGGCAGAAAACCAAGTTTTCTGTTTTAACAAAATTGCAGAATTTTCTGTATCTTTTCCATTCCAAAAGAAAGCAAAAGCAAAACATTTCAAAACTTCCTATAATACGAAATTCTGAAAATTTAATTTTGGGCTAATCAAAATGCTTCGTTTTGAAAACAATACACTGTTTTGTTCTAATTGCTCCTTTATACAAATCTATTGTTATAGCACATAAATTAAAAACAACTGAAACCAAAAAGGAATTTCAAAGCAGCAAATTGAAATGTTATGTTCTGAAAATGTTGAAACCAACTGTTTTCCCCCTAAACAAAATTTAATCAAAATCAAGATATTTCTGCAAATTATTTTACTTATGACAAATCAGCATTTTCCAAAAGAAGCTTTTGCCAGACATTTTCCAACCAGCTCTGCCAACAAGATTCTCCGTTGTTAAGCCTGGTTAACTGGAATGTAAAAATACAGATGGTTCACCAGGTCTTTCAAGTCATTGAGCTTCTTCCCTGGCCAACTGGATTTCACACTAGTACATTTTTAACTTTCTTGATTTAGTTCTTCCTGTTCATGGGACACTGGTTTAATTTCACAGGTTCCCTTCCTGCCACTGCTTTTCTCCTTAAACTCAACGCAGTTCTCACATCACACTCCATAGTTAGGTGACCTCATGGCATTTTCTGCCCTTTTCATGTCTTCCTCCACTTGATGAAAAACACCCCCTTCCTATGCAAACAGTATTTTCAGGACTCCTGATCACCTTTTCAGGCACAGACATAGCAGTGGGCATTGAGGAAGACAGGTTCCTCCTTGCCATCTTTTTTAGAAATGAAAATGGACTGTAGGCAACCCAGACTTTAACACTGATAAGGCATGACATAGATGACCCCATATCAAAAGCCTGAAGGCCAGGATAATTCTTCCCACGCTGGGCAAAGGGTTTGCTCATCTAAAAGGGAACTTTCTTTTTTAACTCTGCTTCTGAGGTGCAAAGACAGATGCAATGACAATACAGGGGAGAGGCTGCAGTGCTGCATTACAAACCAATTGATCAGAAAGCAGAGCACGCCTTGCTTTTCCAATTTGCCTGCAGCTCTTGTCTGCTGTGTTATTTTTAAACTACCTGCAGGTTGCAGATTTTGAAGCCTTTTCTCTCAGTAATACCCTGGGGAGTTATCAGGCAGAACGCCAGTTACCAGGAATAGAAGTTATCCAAACGCCCAGTCTATTAGCATACAGGCCCCTTGACAATTCAGGACACGCAGGAGGCTCACTTCCTCCATGCAACTTTGCATACTTGCAACAATACTTCGCACATGCACCTACAGCCTCTCTCTGCAGCAAGACCAGCTAAGGTTCCTGATGGGCTTAACAACCATACAGTAATTCACAGTATGGAGGTTGTAGTTGCTGTAATCAGCAGCCTAGGGATCAAACTACTGTCCTCTTTAACTCAGCAGGAAAAAATCTTAAAAAAAAAATCAACAGAGCCAACCTGCAGAACCCATACACTTAGCTGCACAACAGAGTTAACACCCGAGATTGTAACATCTACAGGAGATTTTGCCAGGATAGCTCTTGTCTTCTCAGATGGGAAGGAGTCCACAAGCACTGTAGCATGATATGCCACCAAGAGTTCCTACAGGTTTGGGGCTGACAGGAAGAAGGGTCTTATTTTTAGGCTAAGCAAATCACTTTTAAATTAACAAATCATTAAGACCAGAGGACTTCTCTGTTGGGGGTAATCTGGAAAGGTGGTGAATACCTGCTACTTTAGGAAGTCAGTAGGAATCACCAGTACTTAGCCTCCCTGAAATATCAGACCTTGCAGCTTTATCTTCTTTATTCAAACAACGTAATTCTGATCTGACCTCTAATGCTCTTAAGTTATCAGTTTTCTTTCTTCTTGCCTGGTTTATTCTGTGATGCCACAGTCCAGTATTGGTTGCTTTAGACTCCTTTCTATCGCTGTGATTTAAGATGTCATAAGTGTCGAAAACATGCAGAGGATCAGGCTGATTAACAGAGCTTTTGTGTCAGCAGGGATATTGCTCCATTTTTACAACATATTCTGAAGTATTTGGTGCTGGCCACTGCCAAAGAAAAACTTTGGCTTAGAATGACCAATGACCTCATCCAGCATGAAAATTTGTGTGTTATAAACACACTCCTACTTATTGCTTATCCCCCATACAAAGAGTATATGACAGGGTGGGATATAAATATTTAACTTGCAGTAGGCCCACAAATGGCTATTTCAGAGCAAGGGGGTTCCTTTTTAAAAAGGTTTCAGTTTGCGATACTTGTCTAGCATCTTCCTGTTGCAAGTCATAACAGACTTCTCTGGTCCACATTCCTGCCATTCCCAGAGCTTGGGACCATTACTTTTTGGCATAGTCCTAAAAGTCTGGAAAACAATTTTAGTTCATGCAAAGTACTGATATTTCGAAAATTACTTCATTGGTGTTGAGGGCACTTGCCTGGAACCTGGGATACTTGCCTTCCTGAGTCAAGCCAGAGCTGAGACTTGAACTTGGTTTTGTGAAAAGCTTGCTAACCAGATCTACTCAAAGGGCCATATACTGACCACAAGAAGACGGCCAGTCAGATTTGACTGGCCCATCTAGCTCCTGCTGGAAGAACAGTCACTGCTCTTATCTCTGAATTTCCTACAGTGGGCTCAAATGTTTGCATTATTTTCATGCCCTTCTACACTAGGTTATTCTTTAAACTGTTGTTCATGCTTTGGAACCTGATTTGGCTTCCAGACATTGCCTACATGTTCTATCATAGGTACCACCTCAGAGGACTCTGGGTCTTAAGCACCCACCAAAAAAAATTAGCGGGTGCTCAGCACCCACAAGCCGCATTGGGCAAGACAGGTTGAAGTAATGTGCTGCCTCTTTGGGGCATGTGTGGGGCTCGGTGTGGGCATGCAAAACAAAGCACCCATCAGCAAAAAGCAATGTCGGCACCTATGGGTGCCTATACATGTACATTGAGGCTGCTCTAACATGCTATAATTACAATGCATTGGAGCAGACTCCAATGCCACGTGCATCAGCTTCCTGTTGGTGAAAAATGGCAGTGGGGAGCTTTAATTAAAGCTCATTCAATGAGCTTTAGTTAAAACACCCCTATCACCATTTTTCAATGTGGGGACGCTGATTGATACACGTGACACACCAGATGCTTTAGTTACAGCAGCTCTCAAAACCACTTTAATTAAAGTGCCCTCCCCCTCCCACAGCATATCTGTAAATGCCATGTGTTCTATAGCCTCAGGCTATCAGATTCAATGGAGAAATAACCATGTTATCCCACATTATAGTTATTATAATTACAATATTGACCAAGGATTCAAGAACGTGCTGAATAATTCACAAAGCATCCTGCGAGTTGGCAAGCCTTAACAGTCTGCTGGCTTCACGTTTTGGCTAAAATTTAGGTGTGCATGCTACTTCTGTTATTACTGCAGTATATGAGAATTGCTTGCTTTTTGTCCTATAGCCTTCCTATCTCCTAAACAGCCAACCCACAAAAGAAGAAAAAAGGATCAGAGTAAAGATGAAGCATGCTCAGGGCTTTCATGTGGTTCTCATTGCCAGGGAGACCATTTCCTTGTTATTTGTGACTTCAGGACATCTGTCTTACTTTGTCTCCATCAAATTTTATTTTTGTCCATCTCAGTTATACAATGCAAAATCTGAGAATGGTATACAGCAAGAACATGGCAGGTGATTAAAACATTTGCCTCAGAACTGTATGTATCTTGTGGCAAGTGTGTATATTGCTAAAGTCAGAAAGCACATCAAAGTCTGCATTGGAGGATTTGTTTTATACACCCCAAATGAATTCTCCCTTTTATAGCCTCCATCCTCTTTGTTTATATTTCAGGGAATCACAGTCAGAATGGAAAGGGCTAACTCCATGAGTCTTGTTCAGCTATACTAGTAAAGGATAACAGAGATTGGGGATGATACCTTTATACTCCCTGGTCTATTAGACAACCAGCTCTGGTGCAGCACCCAGCTGACAGTAGTCTTAGGGTAGCACTAGCTTATGTCTGCTGGAATGCCTCTCAGGGCTGTTTGGTTATGCCAGAAAACACCAGGGCCAATTCCCCTGCATTGCCAAAGCTTCCACTACTCCATCAAAATACAAACTTCCCTGTCCATTTGTCATCTTCATGCTCGTGCTCTTTACCAGTCCTCATCTCCTGCCCGAAACTCTCTAGCTTCACTCCAACTGCTACATCTTTTCTTCTTCTTGGGTGTGTCTACATGTGCATTTAGGTGTGCCTAATTTAATAAATATTAGTTTAATGTGCATTAAGGCAATTTAGTGTTGCATTTACACGTACACACATTAAAATGTATTAACGCTGTCTGTGTGGACTGACATGGAACTAGAGTTAGCCCCAAATCAGTCCATACACAGGCATTAATGCACCTTAATACATCTACACATACATTAATGTGCTTTAGCTATTTGCACCTAAATTTGATACCTGGTTAGGTGCAAATAGCCGAAAATCACCACTTTTAAGGTGCATTAAGGGCACGCACGTGTAGACATGCCCTTAATGTGCCTTTAGTCGTGCTAAAGTGCCTTAAATCAGCATGTGTAGATGTGCCCCCTGGTATCTGTTTTCTGACAGCAACCCTCAGCACATCCCTTCTCAGCAGCTTTGTTTTGTTCTGCCATACCTTTCTCATTTTTTCCTAGATTGCTATTCAGCAGACTTGCTACTTCTAATTATTCTTACATGCAACTCAAAATTAAGATAAACTGAAACCCAGCCAGCATGCTGAGCAAGAAAACAGGCAAGAGAGCAGAATTATTAAGTGAACCCAACTAAACTATTTTGGAGGCGTCAAGATTACAGTAAGGGTGCCTTACACTCCTAGCCTAACGAAACACTTTATAAACAGACATAAAACTTCTGTTCTCTCTCTCTCTCAATCTGTATTAGGGAAACATGCAATAGAGATTTGTCACTGGAGCCATCTTTCTGGCTGACAATTACTAGCCCAAGAATAAAAGGCAAGAGTAAACGGGGGTGTTGGAACATCTTGGGGGGAAATACTATGAACAGCAATGCTCCAACTTTGCTCTTGGTGCCTTTCCAGTTGTCTTTATAAACTCCTCACTCACTGCTGTAGGTTCTGCAAAAGATCCTAGGGTAACAACTAAGCTCTGAAAGAGATGCACGGAGTTTGGGCTGAGGTTTATTTCCTAGGTATGCCTTGATTCCCTGGCATCAGATAAAGATGCTATAGTGGTATTATACTAGAAGCAGTCAATAAAAACACATGGGTGATGCTTAAACCACTTTGCAGACACCTAAATCCTGAATGAATTGCCGCAGGGTCAGCACCTTGCCAAGATACTATCTAAAAATCAGCCACTCATTTAATCTCCACTTATATGCTTGAGAGACTCCCGGGACAACAGGAATTGCTCAAGCAGCAGTCTGCAAGTGTATAGCCAAGGACAGGCATGGCTTGGTGGAGGTTGTCCCGACCTCCATAGTATCTTCCAGGGGTGAGGATACAATTTCATGCCTTGTGAATGAGGTAGGCTAATTGTGTAAATGCTTATACTCCCATTACAATGGCTGTTGCAGGAAGGCCAAAATGCCAATTTCAGTAGTTTCTGTTGCAGTTTTAAAATAATTCTAATAGCATATCCATTTTGCTATTTTCTGTTCTCAGTGCTGTCTCTTGTAATGAGCAGTTCTAATGGCTCATAGGTTCATTTTCATTATGCTTTTCATTTTTGAATATGTAGTTGGGGAAAAATAAAACAAATGATGAGATTCTTGCATGCTATAGCACTTAAAAGGCTGCAAAACTTCAGTCTTCCGTAGATACTAGTATGCCTCAGTGTTTATTTTAGTTCTTAACTTTCTAAAGGCAGCTTCCAGACTACAGTGAACAAAGGCCATTTTTGGTGGGCAGCATTCTTTCAAACTCTGGACATACAAAGTACACAATCTCAGTGCTTCATGCATCTATAATACTGATTTCCTTTGTAAATCACTTTGAGATCTACCAATAAAAATGCTATATATGAGAGAAAGGCATTATCATTATGGAATAACTCACATATGACATAAGCAAAAATGTTTGGGCATCAAACATTACAATTTTAAATTAAAAAATACAAATTTAAATTTTAAATTTAAAAATATGAAATCTAAATTTTACTCTTGTCAGTTGTTGCCATTGAGTTTTGAATGCAACATGAACAAAAGAAAAGATATTTAACTACCTTCCGTTGCTCTTCTCATATTTTGTGCATTACAAGAGGAACATTGTATTTGGAGTCAATGGGCATCTTTCTCTTGTCAAGACCTTCAGATACTGGCCATAGATACTCACAGAGTATTTTAGAAAATATATTCTCTACATAAACCACAACTGACATATGGCTTTCAGTGGGAGAAATAAAAAGGTGTAAAAAAAAAACTCAACTAAGCAAATTCCTGCTTTTGTTAAAAGGGCAGTTGGAATTTTAACGTCCACTCAGAACTGTAGCATTTCAGTGGGGAAAACTTGTTCAAGCTCAGTGGAAGAAGACAAAAGATGCTTTAATGTGCTTTTAAAACAATGCACCTCTTCCCTTGATTTACCTGATTTAACTTTGATTCTACAACAGAACAGTGTTTCAGGAACCACTAGTTATGTTCAGGGAACTTTGACTCCAGAGTTACTCTTTGATTCATCTTACCAGCATGTTGACTCTGAACAGCAGAGCAGAATTAGCACTGTCCCATGCAACCCCTCTTAATAGTAGATGAGCAAGTTACACCCATATATAAATAGCAGTATCTGGAATATCACATGTTTTAGTATTTCACTGTGTGCACCCAAAAACAGTTCTGCTGACTAATATCCTAACCCATATGGATGTATTCAACTGCAAGTCTATAATGCAAACCACTAGTAAAACGTGTTTAATACTAATATTTAAAAAAAATAAAAAAGAATGCATTTTTATCCCGCTGTTTCAAAATTATTTCCTGTTGGAAATCCTCACCTGTCATGAAAAACAAACCTGTAATATATAGCGTATAGTTTTCTTATCCAGCATTCACAAAGAACATTATTATGATTTTATTATTCCAGAGGGAAATGACTTGGAAATGCTCATGGCTCCACATTGCTCATATAAATGGTTAGGGGTAGTTGAGCAAAATTTTCTGATAGTCTTATAACTAACATGGCTGGGTGACTTGGGGGTGGCATCACTTTTGACAGTTATAATTGGATGTTCACATATACAATGCTATCAGTATCCTCATGTATGGAACTGTGCTTTTTCCCTGTTGTGACACTGGCTGGAAGATGTCTATCGCCATTCAGCCTTCACTGTTACATGTCATATTAAACAAAATGAGTGGGCAGGGAAAGCCAAAATACTGAAAACACATAAACCAGTTCTCCTGCTGAAGCATAATCCATGAAGTCATATGATTTGGCTGCATGAAAGGAACTACAGCATTTGCCTTAGCGTGTTTAAGGAGCATATTTGTGTAATAGCTGTTGGGAATTTTGCTTAACTACTTACTACATTCCAAATAATCTATTTCTGTACATAAAAGTCTGAGTTCACTGAAGGCCTATAGTATTTTATGTGAGGAGAGGGCAATTACAAGTGACAAGTAAATGCCCATTTACTAGGGACTGGGGACAGCATTTGGAGTCAGAAACTCCTGAGAGAAAAATCCCAGGTCTCATCAAAGACCCTGTCTGCTTTTGGGGAATGTACTTCAATCTACATTTTCCAGAATGACCGGTCGTTGCAGGGACGTAGCCTAGAGCTAGCTGGGCCCGCGTTAAAGCAACGCCGAACGCCCACAGCTTCTCCTGAAGTCATGCATGCGGCTCTGCAGGTGCTCAGCATTTCTGGAGAGGGGTCTTAAAACAGGCATCCCAAATCCGGGGTGCCTTTTAAAGCCATTTAGTTCATCTCTGTCTCAGGTTCCACGTCACCAGCACAAAGATACCTACCGCACAGCAATTTTGTGGTGTTTTGGTCAACGCTTTAAAGATCGAGAGCGGGATAAGGACTATGCATTGCCCTGCGATTATTATTACAAAAACAGTTTGTCCACCTGAGGTGTCTCTGTGCCCTCATAACATGGTATCAGAGCATCTTGCAGTGACGTTTCCCCGCGCTTTGTGCGGCACGTGCGCTCCTGCAAAACGGCGCATAACTCGAACTCGTGTCGAGGGAACCTGCTTTACAATGCAACAAATAGGGATACGTTCCAAGACCCCGACTGTACTGACCCCCAGCCCCATTTCTGCCTCTTGTACCAGACAATTGTGGTGCTCACCAACGGCAGACCAGCTCAGGGCACTGCCATCGTGGGGATGGCGACTACAGAAACGCGTCTCGCGGGCAGCGAGCGAGGAGCACGGATCCACGCAGCAGTTTAGGTGCCCGTCACTCCCACAACGCACCGCACAGAGCAGCCGACCGCGGTCCTCCGCCACGCCCTCGCAGGAGGGCGAATTTACCTCACGCATAACAAATTGTTGGTATAAAAAAGGTCACCGCGCAAGGGCGAGTTCGCCCATGCAGAACTTGCATAACGTGAGGGAAACCTGTAATTTACTTACCCCTGAGAGGAAGTCCTATCATCTCCACACGCTGAGGTGCAGACAGAGGGGCCGCGCAGGACACCTGGGGCAGCTCAGGAGTCCAGGCCGAGGCGGCTGGCATGTCAGCCTAGCGCCCTCATCGCCAGCCTTTCCTTCCTCCTCAGGCGAGCTCTGGCTATCTGTGTGCGAGGGGAGCTGGCACAAGGCCCCTCTTTTCCTTTCACTCCCTGTTGGATCCCTTCAGAAGAGCACAGACTCCCAGGAGGTCCGCACGCATCCATCCAAGTGCTTTGGCTGGACTAACAGCCTGACAGGGGCTTCTCATGTAGAAAGCACCGGCTGGGAAGCCCCCTGAGGAGGAAAGCAAGGCCGTCAGGCGTAGCCCTCCTGTGGGCTCTTTCCTAGTGGGACTTGCTGTCAAGATGGGTGTCTGGCATGGGCAGGCAGGAGAGGTACACGTTCAGCTGCCCATCCATCCTCCAGCATGTCCCTCTGGGGGTGTCCCTGAGAGAGGGCAGCGACGGGGCCGCTCAGATGCTAGGTAGTTGGCTAAGTGCCCTCGAAGGCAGTGGTTCTCAGCCTTTTTTGGACCAGGCCCCATTTGTAAACACCAAGGGGCAGTCCTGACCCTGTGCCTCCCCCAATCAGGCCTCAGCTCCCCAATTTGTGGGGCGGAGCGTGGGGGTGGGACATGGGGAGCTCTGCCAGCCGGCAAGGGACAAGCCACGGTTTCCCATGCTTTTCTCCTTTAAAGGACAATTCATTTTAAAGTTTGTCGATCCATTTTGAGAGTTTGCTCGTGACCCTTTCATATATTTTCATGACCACCTTTTCTCAACCTGGACCCACAGGTTGAGAAGCACGACTCTAAGTCATATCTCTGCGGTACAAACAGCCATGCTGGTGCAAGGAGCTTTAGCTGGGCTTCTTTGCTTTACCTTCTTTAGAGACTAAA
Organism: Caiman crocodilus; assembly: GCA_030014935.1. Taxonomy (NCBI): domain Eukaryota; kingdom Metazoa; phylum Chordata; order Crocodylia; family Alligatoridae; genus Caiman; species Caiman crocodilus. Next base: position 5,303,588 of record JAGPOW010000797.1, on the reverse strand, counting down.
ACGACTCTCCCCCCCCCATACCACCCCTTGTTTTGCACTACTTAGCCTGATAGATACCTAAACTGAATGTCCTCTTACATGGAGTAGTTACTATAAATCTTCCCTTATTAAGTCTAGCATGAAGCACTTGGTCTTATATTCCTCTCACCGTTGGCTTTGTTCTGTGTTTACCCTCGTAGATGAGATGGAGCAGTCCCCGGCAATGCGTTCTGACTATCTGGTCTCAGGGATTAGAACTCCACCAGTGAGAAGGAACAGCAAGCTGGCAACACTGGGCAGGATCTTCAAACCGTGGAAGTGGAGGAAAAAGAAAAACGAGAAGCTAAAGCAGACGTCGGCAGGTAGGATGAGAGTGACAGCTTGACTCCGGACAAACCAAAGCGCAGCTTGAGAGGAAAAATAAGCAGAACTGGCAAATTATTGACGGCCTGATTCTAAAAGTAATCCCTAAAATTGGGCCTGCCATGGATTCAGAGGTTCTTAGACCAGAAGGGACTATCGTGATCCAGCTCCTTGCGTAACACAAAGCACAGAATTTCGAAGAAATGAATTTTAGCTTGTCTAAAGAGGACTTAACTGAGCAGGCAGTCCAGACTGAAGCCGCTACATTATGTCCCTAGTTACTACATTTATAAGGGTTCGTATGCAATAGCATTAACAAGGATTGCTCATTTATAGGCTGAGGAGAGATACCCATATTTCCATTGGAAAGTCTTTTATATCTAAACAATACCATAAACCACCATTCAGTAACTGTTACTGAATGTGACAGTACCAAAGTCTGGCTCTTCAGTTAAAACAAGTACAGGAAAGGCTTCAAAGCTATTTTTTGCAACCTACCCATAATCCTTAGAAAGTCCATTACTTGGACATGGCCCAGTGCCAGGCATGTCTCCAAATAGTTACCATCTGATGTCTCTTTGGCAACTTCTGTAAAGTATGTTAGTGCTAGCAATCCAGTCCTAGTTGGGAATTTACACTGAAAACAGCCACATCATCGTAAACAATCCTTACATTGACAACTAGTAAAGAAGTAGTGGATTAACTTACATTCACATACCTCCAGGAAACATATTCCATATCAGCATTAATGCATATCAGTGGAAGAACTCTGCACATCAGTGGGGAAAATTGCACTGCTTCTGTGCTGGAGGTATGAGCCTGGAGGTATGGTGGTATGAGCCTAACACTTTGCATTAGAAATTAAACAGTAAACAAAGAGGACGTTTTTTAACTGCCAGAAAAAGTGGATTCTACGGGTAAGATATTGGACAAAAACATAAAGATGTGCTGAATGGTAAACAGAGAACTGATGACGATATCTGCTTGAATAGTGACATCATCCAAAGCTTTGTACACAAAAAGTATCCCTACAATTAGAGGTGTTTATGTTTTCATTTTTCTAGGCACTCCTTTTTGACATATTGCATTCAACCTGTTTTCAATTCCCATTTTGGTGACAGAAATCTATCAAGATGCCTAAACAGAGCATGTTGTCATTGCTGTGCCTGATTGGGCTCCACTTTTGAACAGAACAGGAAGAATTCTTTCCTACAGGAAGTGGCAGATGTCGTAGAAATGCTTACTAGATGCTGGGGTGACAAAGTTCCAACGCTCTTATCTCAAAAGGCATCCCTAGTGTTCAGCATAGAAGCAGAAGTCACTTGTTTCTTCTAAGGAGCAAATGATTGCAAAGGCGGATGTAAGCTGGTTGTCCACAAGGTACTCTGTGGAGACCACATGAAAAAGAACATACTTCCCAAGGCTGCTTCACAGTCACAATATCAAGGCTACAGTAGTTTTCACATGTTCAGCATCTCCCTGTCCTTGCTTATATATATTGTTGGCCTCGAATGCAATAGCTAACCCTTAATCCACAGCCTCCCCCCTAATACATTTCTACCTGGGGACACAGGAGGCTGTCTTTCCATGGAGTATAAAAGTGCTGCACACTCCTAGCGAGAGCTCCCAGCATCCAGCTTCTCTCCCCTTGTATATTATGTAGGAGAGGAGGTGTTCAGGACTTGCCCCTAGGTACAGAAGCTGAGGTCCTCTGAGAAGAGAGGACATATGTTCTCTTCATCATTCTCAACACTACAGAGCTGCAGTTTTCTACTGGTTTCACAACATTTCTCAGCCTTCTCTTGCAGAGGTTGAGAGGTGATCTTGTGGCCATCTACAAACTCATTGGGGCAAGGGGGGAACAGCAGGAAATAGGGGATACGAAGTTTACTAGGGTGTCCACCAGGGTAACTAGGAAACCACCAGGGAAAACTAGAAAAATGGCCACAAACTGAAGGAGAGCAAATTTAGATCCGACATCAGGAAAAAATTCTTTACAGTGTGGTTTGCCAAAATATGGAATACACTTCCAAGGGAAGTGGTGCCAGCTCCTTCTTTGGAGGTATTTAAGAGGAGATTGGACAAACACCTGGCTGAGGTCATCTGAACCCCCAGGGCAGGGGGTCAGACTCGATAACTTAATAGTTCCTTTCCGACTCTAATAACTATGAAATCTATGAAACATGGTTCCAATTCTTGATTTGTATCAGAGTTACTCTCTGCCTTAAGGCAGCTAATTCATCTGATTCCCAGAAGGGACTGATACACAGAATGGAAGATAGAGAAGAAGGGGGAAAAAAAAGAAGGACCAAGTTTGAAGCCCCTTCTGCATTCAGTGAGCAATACCAGCTGGTGATTTGTCTGAAAAATTCCTAAGCAGGGAAGGGCATCCCCATGCTTCACACTTGTGGATGAAGGTCAATCAGGTGAAATAATATGTCGGTAACAGATGCTTATACAAAGCATGTGGTATGACAAAGAGACAAAGTAGTAGTGGGCAGGAAGTCTTGGGGAGGGTGGAGCTTTTGGCTTCCCCTACAAATCAGTCACAAATATTAAACAGTTTTGTACTGTTTAACACCCTAAATCTGAACATCTCATGATCTGGGAGATTTAGATTCAGATCCAGGCAGCGGCATCTCTATCACCAATGCATATAACCAAAACACTGCACTGAAACAATGTTGAATTTTGACAGAGGATATGAACCTGGTTGTTAAGCCTCTTGTTATATCTTTGTACTTTACAGAGTCCTGTGTCTTCAGTTGGCCATTCTGCTATGGCTTTAATGATGAAAAAAGCACTGAACTGGCCAGTCAGTCAAAATGCAGCCCAGCATTAAAACTACACCCCGAAAATTCTCTGTGGTCCTTTCCAGGTCCGCTCATTAGCATAATGCATTTGCGACTAGTCACCATTCACCTGTTGCAATTTTCCCATTGAATTTCTGTACCTGACTATTTCCATCCATTGTTTCCTCTGATTTTCTATGTTACGCTACCACCTTCCGCAGTGTTAGAGAAGAAGATTACAGCAAGGCAAGGTCGGGATGAACTCATTAAGAAAGGTCTCCTGGAGATGATGGAACAAGGTAAGTAAAAGCTATCTTCCTTTTTATTGTAGTTCTTATTTATTTACTTATTTATTTTTTTCACTGTAGTTCTCATTCATGCAAATAGGAAACAAATGGCCACGAAGAGAAAAAAATGTGATCAGCCTGAACAGTCATTAAGTCACATTCATTCTGAGTATAACTCAGCATAAACAGTATTAGTTTGGATGTTTCTCCATCTTGGGTACAATTCCAGTTATGCAAGCATGAAGTCAGTGATATAGGTTTTATGCAATTACAGAAAACTGCCAAGAAACTCAAAGCTTAAATGACTGTAACGCCAAACGTACAGATGCATTCAGCAAAGCTAACTAGTACAGACTATTCATAGAATGATGTTAAATCTAGGTTTTCAGTTGTCTTTAATATCAAGCAGGTACAAGACACAATATCATTATATCAGTCTTTCATTCACAGAGAAAAGTGAGAGTTGGTGCTATTGTTTTTAAAGCTTCTTGAATACAAAAGAAGTTCAGAAGCAGTGACTAAAGATAAGAGGGTAAAATGCCACAGACCTGCACATAGGACTGTGATTCTATTAGTTACTTGTCTAAAGCCCCAAACAAATGCTGCTAGGAGAGAAAAAGACAGGTTCCTGAGATGGTTTAGGCTTCTAACAGATAGAGTGGGTCCCAGCATCAGATCCCCAACTTTGTATATGCATGTTTCCCAAATATAGCTAAACTAAATTATCTTTGGTTCAGGAACTTTACCAAACTTCATGTTGTCATAGAAAGGGCAGGGGAGGTAGGAAAGGGATGTAGAGGGTAGGGGAAAAGGCCTGCTGAATAATACCAAGCTGAGAGGTATAAAGAATACTTATTGGAACCATTAGGAACAAAAATTATTTTGCCTTGTTTAAAAAAATTGAAAGTCTATAAATAACCCAACAAAATGACACTTGATGATGTTATATCTGAAAGTAACTAAAAAAGTAGAGAGTCAGGAAATAAGCATTTGTAATTACAGTATAACTATGCATGTGTATTTCATATGCATTTTATATATAAGATATAAAAGCTACTGAATGGCCAGTTTTTTCTGGTAGAAGTTTTAAGAATGCTTATCATTAAATATGATTAATACTCTATTGAACTGTTTTCCCTTCATACCAGACAACTACTTAATCCCTTATCATACTGATGATAGTAGATAGACATAAGGCTAAGAAATTTGTAGTGTATATATAAATTTTGAATGAACTATGAATTTGAAGTTATAGCCTTCTAAAAACAAGCAAAGAAAAATGATGTAGAGCACATCAAAGGCAATACTAATATTAGATCCGCTTTTGACTTGTTTTCAAGAACAAGTTGAAAATAAAACTTAAGAAGTTACATATTGAAATCATTTTTGAAAGATAAAACAAAGAACCAAATAAGCCTAGTTCAATAAACAGTGACCAACAAGAATTTAAAAGTTGCTTTTTAAAGGTTGGTTGGAAATGGACTGGTTTATTTCTTCTTCCCTCCTTGTCTCTGTTACAGTTATGTAGGGTTCATAAAAACATCAGGCAAATTTACAATGCCACACTGTTGTCTAGACAAGAAAGTCTGAATAATGGTCAAACACAGGACAATATACGATACTAAAAATTATTCTCTTCTGACACAATAGATATTTTGAATCTTAAGCGTCCTTTTATCATCTTACATATGCAGTTTACTAAATTCTGTTGAAAATTGCCCCAAATCTCTTGTAAAAATTGATCATTATCTGACTTAAACTAAGGCAAAACTGCAGCAGTGGCATCCTCATTTTTTCAGATTAAATCTGTTATTTTTTTTACGAATGCTCACTGCAATAATTTGCAATTGTTAAAAGGAGAAGTATTATGCTAAATCTCTAAATTCCAGGCTTCTCCTTGTGACTTAACTCTGCTGCGGGTGACCTGGTTCCTGTTCTTTTTACTAAACTAACACAAAACAGAGAGACAGCTTGAATCTGAAAAAAAAAAAAAAAAAAAATCGGTGAAGCCCTGTCACCCAGCAATAACACGACCTGTTTCTGTAGTGTACCCACTCGGTAACTAGCATGCTGTACTGCACACCAGCCTACAGAAACTGTGAGCTATACTTAACTGGGCTCAGCCTGGAATAGGAGCTGGTGAAGAAACTGCATCACTTCAGGGATAGTTTGGAAGGAATTGGCACCTGGAACAATTTCTTTCTGGGGCTTTCCTTGCTCTGAGGACAGATTGTACATGGGGACTTAACCACTTTTCAAGGTATAGCTTACTTCCGTTTTCATAGCACCTGACCAGAGATTCCGCCCTGTAAATTGACAGTGCCTAGGCAAGCCAAGCCTCTTCCCACTTCTTGCCCCGTTGTTCATGGAGTGCAGTATCGAGTAGCCAGCCCCTGGTTTCCAGAACCCTATGATGGAGTCACAGCGTGAGCAGCCCTGTGCTTCATCGCTCCCAAGCATGGTGGAGTAAGGACAAGGAACAAATGTGACCCAAATTAAATCTAGAGGGTGATGCTAGAAATTATACAGTAGATTTCATTAACCATAAAAGTGCTGTCTCCTGCTAACTCTGTCCGAGTCATGCTACTTCTGAGAGTCTTCATTCTTACTGAGAGAAATGCAGATGCATCCCTGAGAAGAACTTTTTGACCAACTGGCATTGGTACAGGCTACCTAGAGAAGCTCTGAAATCTCCATCTCTGAAAAATGTCAAGAGTAGGTTAGACACACACTTGGCTGGGATGGGTTAGCTGGGGATAATCCTGCCCTGAGTAGGGAACTGGACTAGATGGCCTCATGACACCCCTTCCATCCCTACTGCCCTATGATCCCAGGGCAGCTTAGGCTATAGAATCTAATGTTTGCCATAATTTGTTCCTGCCTAAGTAGATGGTTTGTCCTCACTTGTGATCCGAGTTCTCCAGTATGGAAGAGCGCTGTTTTTTCCTGACACTAGTTTGTCAGCATTTTGAAGACTTACAGAGAGTCTCTAGGGTCCTCGTATACTACTGAGTCTAATACCTGCCATTTGTGCTGTCTCTTGATCATCTCTCAAAAATCACAGGGTTAGCACTACCGCTGCCATATTGCTGTAGGGATCTGCATGTGCGCTGCCCACCTCTGACCAGGGACCTCGTAATTCTCGATCCCAGACACTCCTCATTAGAAGCTTGCTGACAGGGCTGTCATTCCATTTGCCAGTGCGTTTTTTTTATACATAATGATTTAAAGGAGCCAATGTTCTGGCTCTGTTTTATTGTTGTGGCACAGTGTTCAGTGGCTTGCACAGCAGGAGTTATCTCCTGCGCTAAGTGCAGAGCGTCAAAAAGTCTGAAGCCAAATCAATTCAATCTTTGCTGGTTGGTCTGTGCTGCATAGATTGAACTGATAAGCAAGTGAACAGACATCCACTTTTGATTCTGGAAATGCAGTCACATGCCTGCAGTTGGCCAGAAGCTGGGGGGTGCTACAGCATGCCTCCCTACTGGGCTGGAGCAGACAGCTAGGGCCAAACCTAGCCCACCCACCTTGTGGGGGTGAGGGGAGGTGCAAAGCATCATGGGATACTGGGGACTGTCTTAACTTGAATCTGGAGGGGATCTAGGGCAGAAGTTCAATTAACCAATTTAACCTAAATCAGTTCAGTCTGATACTACATCCATCCAGGTTTATCTTAAACCAGTTTCAACCACTTTGAAAGAGATTTGTGCGCACTGAATTTCTGGTCACTTATACCAGTTTCTGATCACTTATACCAGTTTATGTATAATTTCTGTCCCTAGCCCTGGAGAACACAGACAGAACTGTCCAGTTCTGCTCCTTGCAAACATTTAGGGAGTTTTTCCCTTCTTGCTTTCAGTTACAAAGAGTAGATTTGATCAAATGTAACACAAGGTATAGTTCTAGGAGGAAAGCTCTCCCTGACAAATAATGCAGGCAGCTGTTAATATGCCAATGATTATGTATAGGCTGGCTTGACAATGAGCTGTAATGTCGGCAGTGAACTTTTTCCCCCCGTTCCCCTGTATCATAGCAACTGTGCTACTGCAGGGGCTATTTTAAGAACAGTAACTTTTCACCGAACGTGATTATGAGGCAGCCAGAGTGAGCTCAGCCTATAACAAAAAATACTGCATTAGTTCTGCAGCATCTGTGGGCCAAAGTTTGATACCCTTAATCAAGTGAGCAAAAAGTCTTACAAAAGTGAAAAGGGGAGCGTGTGAACATTAAGTCTTAAATCCCAGTTTAAGAAATTTATCATGGTATCATTACAAGGGAGGACAGACATGTTGTGAGGTTCTACTAAGGAGTTTCTAGTGCCACGGTAGACAGCATACAAACATATCATTTCAGAGACCTATTCTGAACTGAAAGTAGTTCCAATTTGTAAAAGTGATCCTGATCCTATCATTTCTGAGAGAGAACCAAGGAAATCTGCCTGAACTGGAAAATAGCAAAGGGCATCAGAGTTCTTACAGCTGATGGGACTATTGGCGGCAGAAGTTACTGTTCAAGGCTAGATCAGGGTAGCTGGATCTGACCTCTGAACCTGTGTCAAGAGGACTTTGGATTTCAGTTTTGTTCAGACATTTGAGCACACCAGTTTAAAAAAGGGGCCTAATTTAGTCACCCACAAAACCCCCATGAGGCAGCTGAGTATCAGGAACCTTATTTTCAGAGCTACCGAGCATCCACAAATTCCACTGATGTCAGTGGGATCAATAGGTGCTGAGCACCTCTGGAAATCAGATACTGCCAAAGGTAAGTTCTCACTACAGCGAGTCCTTATAAAGAACCCTGTGCAGTAAGTAACAGACTATTAGGTACTTCTAATTAGTGGCAGGATGCATTAGCTTTTACTATTGACAGCTTAATTAAGATTAAATGACATGGTGTTTTAGATGCCGAAGGCAAAGCTTGCACTGCTGATGGTGCCACCAGAGCAATGCCGAGTGACCTTCCACCTCCCACATGCCAGGCACTTACCTCAGAAGAGATGCAGCAGGAAAACACAACAGCAACAACAAATGCGACCTCACTTGGAGAGGAGTTGCAGTCAGAGGAGCTGAAAGAGGATGCAGGTATTGAATATAAAATAGAAAAGTGCTTCCCCTGAGCTGGCCTGAGATAAGTCAAAAGAATTGGTTTCTGAGAGGGTCAGCGTTGCATTCAGCTCTCTTTCTTCCAGACCAGGTTAGAAATCTATGTTGAGTTTTGAGATCTTTGCTGAACTCAGGGGCACATGAACCTGGGAGTAATGTGCCTAGTTGGATGTATAAGAAGAGACTACAATGGCATTGTGCACTCTTGGTATTAGTACTAATTATTGTGAATGTGAAACATTCTCCTCTAAAACATCTTTGCTTAAATTTCCACAGCAGGTATGTGGCTGCCTGAAGAACCTGGGTGGCACTGCAGTGGCCACGTAGGAGATGTATATGTCCCCTTTGAGATGGTCACCCATACTGGGATCCAAGGATGAAACTGAAAATGTATTTCAGTTTGTAGAAAGAGCACTTCTGTATCAATAGCACAACTAAGCCCAAATCAGCCTCCATACCGGAGTCCCTTCCTGCAAACACTCACAAATTTTGACTCCCCCAGGGGCAAATAACATCAGGATCTGAACCCAGTTAGGTCTGCCAGACAAAGTTTTAGCAATAAAAAACTTAGTATAAAAAGTTGCCGAAATAGTCAGCTGATATATCTGTGTCATAGGGGAATTTTTCATTGTATGGAGTCAGTTGTTATACCCAGAGCACATCTACACATTCATTAATGTGCAGTGCCTGCTGCACATTAACTTTAGTACTTGTATAATCAAGCACTAAATAAGGGTGCAGTAGGCTACTGCACTGCACATTAGTGTGATTGTACACTTTATGTGCAGTAGAGTAATACTACTGCTCATTAGCATATTAGCATGGTTTTTGCCACGTGTGCTAATGCGCAGTAGAATTAGTCTACTGCATATTGTCTCATGTAGACGTGCCCACAATGTACTAGACATGGTTGGAGAAAAAAAAATACTGATATGTCCCAATTGCCTCAGTATTCTGGCAAGAAGTTACTGGAACAGCCCCTTAGTGGGCAATGCAACTGAGTAAAACTTAGAGCAACCTTAATGCTGTTCTGAATTGTACTTGGGTTGAGCCAGTCCTGATTGGTCCATGTTTGTGGGGCCAGAATGATTAATTTAATCTTTTACTTAACTATTGGTCCAGTAGAATGCAGATACAGCTTTAGTATCTAGTCTTTGTGTTGCCATTAGTAACTATCACTATAATAGTAATTAGTAGTATTTTTACTAATAAGATTTATTATTAATCAGTGGCCTGACTATAGATCAACTCTATTCATAAGCTGAGTGTGATTGTTATGGGTCTTTTGGAAGAGGAGGGAAAAGAGAGTCAGCTTCTAACCAGAACAATATATTATCTCCTCATCTTCTCACTTTCTGCTTCATGTGTTATGTCATGAAGAAACATCTCAAAATAGATTTTTTACACAGGGGCCCTCTAAAATTTGTCTCATCTCTGTTCTTTATGTTGTAAAATGAAAGCAAAACAAGTGACTCAGAATCTAGCCCTGTATGTAGTTGGCTTCTGTTAATGCATACTCATATGGTTCTTTTCCCACTTTTCTGGTTTATCTTGAGCCAAACTAAATACTCTTCAAACTGTCCATCTCCCTACAGAGCCTAAGACAATGAGGCCTCAATCTGCATAGGGATTCTCCAGGCACTATTATCATTCATAATAATGTTCCAAGACCACTGCCATTTTATATAGCTCTGAGCAAGCTTCCTCTCTGCTTGTGTTTGGTTTCAGTCAATGCGACAGGAAAGGTGAGGCCAAAGAGATCGGAAGGAAAAAGAGATGAGAAAAGGAAGTTGTGTGTGTGTAGCTCTGCTGTGTCCAGAATCATTTTCATTCCATTTCTAAACTCTGAATATAGGCATTGATGTTCTTCCAGATTGTCCTTATTTCTGGTGACCCTTGCTAGTGCCAGTTCTTTTTACTATCTCTGTTACCTAGCCTTGCTTACATTCTGCATTTATTTTTGCCCTCTCAAGGCTTGTATCTTTCCTCCAGCCTCAGTAAAGAGAAAGATGGAATTACATTTTCTTAAACAGCTTGCTTCCCATGGTGTGAAACTCCAGTTATTGTTAGATGTCCTTCTGCCTCTTTCTTTAGTGACTTCTGGCTTTCCATGCAATTATTGTTACTATTTTCTTGAGCTCGATTAGTTCCATCTTTATGCATTTTGGCATTTCTCTCTTTATAAGCATAAGCAGTCCAAATCCATTCCAGACCTTACCCTGTTCCTAGTGACATTAGTGGGAAGATATGTAGGATGAGCTTTCCTTGACACAGCTTCCAGTGGTTTCCACAGGAGTTTTCAGCAAGCAATACAGGCTCAACCCTGTGCATGTGCATACATTTTATTACTGTATCTTTAAAATTTTATGCTATTTAGCTAAATATGCAAATATTGATGTGTGAAAAAGAGGGGAAAAAATGAAAAAGGAAGAGAGAGGAAAAGCAAGCCAGTAACATAGGAGACATTTATATTTTTGCTGTCTGTAGGATTTAAGAGATTTGTGCTTCCAACTTACGGGGGTTCAAATGAACAAGTTAAAAGGGAGAAAAAGTCACATTGCAAAATAACAAGTCTTGGAATTCCCAAGGAATATGCTAAATGCTTCTAGGTCTCTAGCGGTATAATATTATGATAGAAATATGTGCCTGTGTTTATCACCTGACAGTCTTTCACAGCAATGTCAAGCAAAAGTTCCTTTTCACGAGACTCATCTAACTGACAGCTAGAAAACAGAAAAACCTTTATTTTTAAAAATTATATTGTAGGAGTTTTGTAACATCCCGAAGCTAGAACAGGAGACCCGGAATCCACAGTTCTGGATTCTCTTTTCTCTTCTATCATTGCCTTGGTATGTGACATAAAGAAAGCAACAACATGCCTATTTTCCCAGTCTATTAAATTATAATACTTGTGAGGTTCTACTAAGGAGTTTCTTATTATTATAATACTTCCTACTTCACAGGAATGCCATGAATTTAGGGAAGTTAGGTTTCTTCTATACATATCTTTTTTCCTACTGAATTGGGCCCCAGTTCAACAGGAGTCTTTGCATGGGTTACAATGGACTTCAGGTCACACGCTAGAAAATACAACTGAATATAAATATTTGCCCCCTTTGAGTTTTCAGTTTTTCTTTCTTTTTTTCTTCTTTCTTGGTAGTAAACTGTTTTAAAGTCCCATGGGATGTGATCTGATGCCATTTTGAAATGGGAATTGGTATATAATGCTCTTGAGATGAATAATTAGTTACACTCTTAAGGGGTCTAGTGTCAAGCCTTGAAATATTCTTAATGGAATGGGATTCACTCTGTAATGTGAAATCTGTGAATAGTATGTGTATCATATTGTGTATTAGTAACCAACAGTGACCAAAGTCCACTTTGAAAAATGGTAGTAGATGGTTCATGGTGGAACAAGGAATGAGGTTCTTATTAAACAATGGCCCTTGATAAAGGTTTGTTTTAATGATAAATGTTCCTAATCAGGACTTGAGTTTAGAAAAGTCAAGCATTTGATAGGACTGGCCGAAGCCAAGCAGACTATGGGCTAATCCTGTCTAAAGGTCCAGTTCTAATACCCACATTCATTTATATTCATACTAAACCAGACTATACAAGCAGTCCCATCAGCATCATCAGGGTTACCAGTACATGACACTATTGCTCCCATTGAGTGGAGGTATCACAATCAGGCTGTACATTACTTATGGTAGCTATCAAGTGACTAGCAACATCCATTCTATCACTTGGCCTTTTAAATAATGTTCAGGATTTCACCCATTTTAGGATGCCAATCATGCAGCAGTTCATTAATGACTTCATTTTGCTCTGCTCCATGCCACTTAGGCGCTCATTACAAAAAAAAAGAGGATTAGAGAATCATTCCACTTAGCAATTTCTCCTCATTGTACAAATAGTATATGGTTTTTCATGGCAACTAACATGAAATATCACCCCTAGACTTAAAAACAAAAACAAGTAGGGAATGCATTGCCTTTATCAAAAAATGAGATGATTATTTCTCAAACAAAGCATCTTTTCTTTCAATCAAGCAAAAATTTTGCAAGCATTTCCCGAACTAATAATGCACATTTATTTTACTTCCCTGTCTCTCTCAAATGATAAATACTCATTATCCCACTTCTAGGCACTCACATTAATCTGTTTGTCAACAAATTAAAAGCTATTATCTTGCCAAAGCCATTGTCTGCTACTGCCTCACTGCTCTGCCGTCTTCCTTTTTTCCAATCAAAATTCAAGGATGAAGATTGCTTGTTAATACAAAGAACTTATACAGAAAGGGTTTGGAGGGAAATTAATTTATAATGGAACAAAGTCACAAGCAAATCTTTCTGTTAATAGTAGGCCCCCCAGCAATTAGAGATGGGAACATTATCATATCCATCCTGCAAGACCAGCACAGTTTTTCTTGTAAGATTATTTCTTTAAGTTAATTTTCTGTCATTCATTTTACTGCCTCATCCCATTTTAAATGCCTCAAGTGAAGGAGCTTCCATCACTGTCCACGTATCAGTTGCCATTGTCTTCAGAAAATGGTTCTCACTCTATTTCTATGGAGGTCAGTTTGGCAAGCTAAGGACATGCTTTTGGGCTGGCTTCCTTGGAGTCACGTGCACTTTCTCCATTCACGAGGTATTCTACAGCCTGCAGGATCAGGCCTCTTGGTGAGACAGGACTCATTTTAAAGCCAGACTTCAGAAGTTAAATTCTTTCCCTACATACTTTGTTTCCTGTTCTCCTGTTCCAGAATTGCTATCATGATCTAGTGGCAGATTTTCATAGGAGATTGCTTCAACTGCCCTTCCTGGTCACTAACATGAGCTGCAAGAAATCTTCAGGAACTCTGACATGAGCGAGATTAGAGCAAAATTAGGTGGCAAGTTGAAGTCACATATTTAATGGGATAAAAAAAAAATTGCCAGGAAACCTGGCATCTATGCAGAGAGGAATCATAAAGAGATCTTTGAGGGAATATTAAAGGTTAATTATTCCTTAGCCCTTTTTTGTGTTCCTTGCAAGGAGAAGTGCTCACTCACACAGTTGCACTCTGAATCACTGCAGCTGGGCTCTAAGACAATGAATTGCAGTTCTCAACATGCAGTTCTCAAAAGCCACAATACCCTGCTGTCCTCATTACAGAAACGACATAAGAAAAGATTTTGGGGACAATGAGTAAAGGCTGTTTGGCTGTTCAAGGCTCAATAATTTCCTCAGGAACACAGAATCTAATTGTTTCCTCAGTTACCCTGGTGGGTTTTTATATTTTACCTGAACAACCTTGGCTGGCTGGCTATTTCACACATTAATTATTTTCCCTGAGAAAATAAGTGCTTCTAGCTGTGTGCCGTGACTCTCTTTTTTCTGAATTTTCCTGGAATAGCCCCTTGGTCTATCATTATTTTTAATTTCATGTTCCATTAATTGTACTGCTTCTTACCCTCTTGCTAGCCAAGAAACCTTCAGCATCCACTGAAGACTTAGAAGATACCAGCCTGCCAGCAACCGAAGAGAATCCACAAGCCTTACTTGTTACTGAATCTGCGGATTCCCCACAGAAACAGACAGAAAGAAACCCTGCACAGCTTCCCAGCCCCCCATTGCTCCCGATTCCTCCACCTAAGGCAGTGTCTAAAATCACTAAAAGTGTAACAGGTGAGTCACAACAGCCTAGAAAGACCTTTCTGTCCCCTCAACATGGTCATCCTCTACACATGTGGATGCATCATTTTTCTCCTATCTACTTTTTTGGTCAGATCCTCAGCTGCTAAAAATTAAATCTAGTTTCTTGAATGAACTGTAATCTAAAAGCACTAAATCTCTGTGTGACATGGATACCAGACCTTTCATAGGTTGGTTTGTTTCTGTAGGTTGTTGTAAGGCTGCTGTTTTCAATACATGTGAAGCAGATCAAACTGATTGCAGACATGTGCCAAATCAGCAACTTCAACAAGATGTTGTGAACATCGAAGAAAGTTTCAATTAATTTCACTGGACAGAAACACAATCCAATAACATTTTGGCAGCAGTGCAGTTCCATTCAGTAGGTCCATCGTAACACTTTTGCCCGAAAGCTTTGGTCTTTTGGCAGGTCTAAATTAGAGCTCTGCAGACTGCTCTAATTACACAGAAGAGCATCTGAACATTTCACCTAGTTTCCACAATCTACTTCCCCCATCTCAGGATTCACTCAAAATTCCAGCTTTAGACCCTCGAAAAATGAATGCCTTAATACACCATCACAGTGGTATTACATTTTTCAACAGTCTAGCAATGGAAAGGGCATTTCAGTAAGTACAACTGTCATTTCTTCCCTCTCTGAGGACCCCTTTACATTGCAAGAGTGGTGAAAAAGGCCTTAAGTTTTAATGAGAATCAGACTTGAACATCTAAAGTACCTGATTTTATCCATTAATTAGGCATAAGTACTGGGCTACTGCCATGATTTGCATCCATAATTTACTGATACAAAAAAGGTGGATTATGGTTTTGGAATCACAAGGAAGCAGAAGATCAGAGGGTGCTACTCTTCTAATGAGAACTAGTGGGAGACTTTTGGATTAAACTACATCTGTGGAAAATTGAATTTTAGCTTAAATGAAATGTTTCATGAAAAGTGCAGAGTTTTTTTGCTATGGAAAGCATCAATATTTTGTCAGAAAACAAGAGTATTTGAATCAAAAGCGGTGTTAGGGTTTCCTGAAAGTGGTAGTATAGGGTATGGACAACATACTTTTTAGTCACTTTAGAAGGGTGGAGGAGAAGTTAGGGTGGGTGGAGGAAGGAGGCAGAGCTGATATTTGGGAAAGCACGTCAGCTGTTATTCTGTTATAGCTGCATGAACCTGCAGATACCTTGACCCTAGTGAAACAAGGCTAAAGTTTTAGTGGGTTTGCTACAGAATCATCCAGATGTAACAATTACATTCTCAACAGCTTATACTGGTATGTTATTCCCATCTATACCCTTAGACATAAGCGTCAACTTTTATTTTTGCTGGGGTGGACCTAAGATGATGGACATGTGGATAGTATTACACTTTTCAGGTGACAACTGTCTTCCCAAGGTGGGGCCATGGTCCTTGGGCTCCCACATCCTCAGCTGCTCTGGCCTTAGATAGTTTATGCTTTTGTTCCCTTCTCTAAGCCAAGCTGTCTGGGTTTCTACTTCTTCCATAATGCAGCATGATCAGGCATACCTATGGCCTTCATCCTCTCAGCAAGAGAAGAATCAATCATGTGTCATGGGACATATAATTAATTGAAAGAAACTGGCCTGTAGAGCAGAAACCCTACAACTCCCATAAGGCATTTCAGTTGAGAAAACTTGTTATTTAGCCCCCAACTTTTTGTGGTCTAGAAATATTTTAATGTGTAGTATTTCATTTTTATCTATATTTTCTACAGGGAGTGGCGGTGGGGGGACGGGGAAGAAAAAAACACCCACAATCCGTGTTTTTAGTCTACTTTGAGTAATGACACTTAAAAAAGAAGGGAGGGCTTTTCTGTATATAGAAGTGGAGGTAGTAGAAAGCCAAACCTGAACAAGTACCAGCAGGGTATGAGAGGGAAGCAAAATGGCAGGGAGAGAGAGAGAGGAACTGTGACATTAAAGCAACAAAGCCAAAGCAGTGCTCTAGATGCTGGTGGTGGAAGGAAGGAGGAATAAGCCAAGCACTAATTAATCATAAAAGGAGGAGAAGGGCAAAGCACCAAGGAACCACTTTGTAAGATTATTCATTGACCACTTGTTGGTAGAACAAACCATGTGTGATCTATAAAAGTACTCAGAGGCCTCTGCTGCCTTGAGGGCCCAGTCTCATGGGCAGCTTCATCATCAAGGAAGTATAAAAAGTGACATAAGTCATGTCAACAGGGTAAGCTTACTGTGCCAGGCAATGCTGCCTGCAGATAGGCCATGTGGGACAGCATGGTGTACTTCCTAAACCAAAAACCATGGACTTACAAAACCACCAGTGGACTGGGGAGAAGAGGGTGTGAGCCAACTGATCCTATCATTCAGCAGTGCTTATTAGTCCAACCGTAGTGCTATTCAGATGTGGCTACACCGTTTCCAGTGCAGGTAGCAGCCTGCATGGAGCAGTACAGCCATGCTTGAGGATACTGCTGTTGGGCACAATGAGTTTAAAGTGTAGCTGTGACTTCAGACACCTCCCCCCCCGCTCAGAAACATAGATCTTCCTGTAAAACCATAAGCAATCATTTCCTCTTACTTAGAAGTGCAGCTGGTCTTAGAGGTGTTTTTCATCCCTTTGAGCTATGGTTTGTTGGAAAGCAGATAGATTGTAAATCTCTATGTACGTTTCCATAGTAGCACGTGATCAACATCTTCCTGAGCTCAAATCTATGCCTGCTGGATATGGAGAGCCCATTTCAGGGGAAAAAATGTAGATGTCATTGGGGTAAATGATACACAGCTTTATTTCCATTGCGTTGTGACTTGGTTCTACACTTCACATACATGTCAAAAAATGTTCCCATGCTTTAAAGCAGTTAAAACAGTAGTTTCCAAGGTATCCTTTACTAGATTCAAGTTATCCTTGGAAAATGCCTGCTCTTAGCTTTCAATAATTTATTTTTATGACATAAAATAATACAGGAATTCTTCTGTTGTAAAGAGCTCAGAAAGACCACAGCAGAGCAGAATATTTTTCTGCACACAGCAACTGACCCCTCTCACAGCAGGGAAGAATATTTTGATACTGTGGATTCCTATTAAAAATTTCTGGGTTTATTCTTTGAGACATGCATAGGTGTTTGCATCTTAACAATGCTAATATTGTGTGGCACCCTGAGGCACCATTAAAAGGATGTCATGGCACCCTGGTTGAGAATTCCTGTTTAAAGTATTTTCAGGACTAGGTCACCCACATAGATTTAATTCAGTCTTTTTCTATGTACATACATATAAAGAGAGAAGGGATGGATAATTGATTAGGCATCTGGTGAGAGCCATGAAAAACATGCAATCTTGCCAAAATTCTTCAAAAATCATGAGTCAGACCCTCTTCTCCCCCCAAAACATGAGAATGTAACTCACAATGTAATCAATCAATCTCTCAAAAATAGCAAAAAACCCCCAAAAGAAATACTCATGATTTGTGTGCAGTCATGTCATCCATTCCCACCTTCAGTCATCTGGGTGTGACAGTCAGCCCACTCTCCCAGATGTATATATTGAACTAGCAGATGTGGGCCCTCGTTGCATGAATTTTCACTCCCAGGTAATAAATTTATCATTCCATCAATTGCCCTTGAGCTTGTTGTGCTGCTACATATGGAGTGTGTGCTAAACTGGAAGCAGCATAGCTGCTAATTAGCTAGGTGTAGGCTAATTGTCACAGACATTCAACAACACTAATTAGTGCACTCCAAGTGTTACACAGAGGTGGCAATCATTTTTTAGTTTATAGGAGGTTGCTACCTCTGAGGAGGGTAGGTTTACTGTATATTATTGCCTTAGTCTACCTGGGTCAACGTTTTATATGGTAGTTAAGTCAGGAGGAATGTAGCCATCTCTGTGCAATACGTCAGGCAGGCTAATTAGCACTGAATAC
>JAGPOW010000797.1:5256460-5285370 GCA_030014935.1 Caiman crocodilus | reverse complement strand
GGTGTCAGTTGGCCCATATCCATGCCCAGTAACCTGTCTGTAGTCACATATTGATGCAGCTACACAGTTTCTAAGTCAGATGGCATCCTGCATGGAGTACCTTTGTTTGAGGATATCACTGTCTCTTAAGGCCAGTTTGCTATGTAAATTAACACAGACCAGTCTAATGAGAAGTCTTTTTTTGCTAAGATTCAAGTGATACCAGTAAATGTTTTGTCTGGAAGAGGATTTACTCCAAAGAAAGACAATGTTGAAAAGGATCTGTGTTTGTTTAAATGCACGTTTAACACTAGGTGGCAACACAAGAAAAGGAATAGGCTTTCACACAACCAAACCTAACAGATTTATGATACCAAAGTGCAAAGGCCCTGCTTCTGATGTAAAAAGAAAGTGTTGAAAGCAAGTGCAGAAACAGAGCAGGGAAAGACAGTGGGAAGCGAAAGAGAAATGAAGAAAAAAGTGAAACAGCATCTCTTTTACAAGCAAGGGTGTTTACTCTTGCATCCTCCTACAAGTCTTAGGGAGAGAGGGTGGGATTATTAGAGGTTCGGCTTTAGCAGTATTGGTGTGGGTTGCATTGGGGTGCCAGATCTTACTGTTCTCATGGTAGCGATGAGAAGAATGACAGGGACTGAAGAAGAGCCGGTTATGAAAAAAAAAAAAAAAAAAGGAAGAATACTCTATATTTCAGTCCAGAGATCAATAGGCTATGGCTTGGAGGCTGAGATTTCCAAAGCTGCCTCAGGCACTTGGATATCCAAGTCCCATTAAAATTAATCCAGATGCTTTGAAAATCTCAGCCTTAGATATAAAAATGATCAATTAAACATTTCCCCACTCCTCTTTTCCTTTCCACGGTTTTCAGGACCACTACTTTCTTCACTGACATCTATTTAGATTTCATCAACTCTGACCAGTTTTGTTGACCTGAGTAATAGCTTCCTATTGTAAAAGCCCTGGTGTTTCCTTATGTGACGTGAGGGTTAGGGATCCATGAGGAGGTGGCAAGAGCAGAGAACGCGTCAGATCTTGATTTTGATCCAAGTGGAAACAAGAGCACATCAGGTTTAACTCGGTCTTCCGCTGAGTTGAAGTGTACCTGTATATGCAGTTAGGGTTTAGCAGAGATATGAGTGAGGGGGTGTAGGAATCTAAAATAGATTGATGGGATTGAGAAAGAAGAAAGAGATGACTGTGTTGGGAGGAAGTAGGGAGAAGGGAGAAGAAGAAAAGATCCATTTTTTCCAGGCCAAGCCTCTACAGTACTGGCCCTTGTATTTCAGATCTAGATGGCAGTCTCACTGCATTCTCATGTCTCTGCTATAACCATCACTATTCAATACATAGAGTGAATTTCAACCTAGGCTCTGTGTGTAACAACAAAGGCCTGGCATCACCTTTAATTTATTTTTTAATTTATTTTTTTATGGCAGCAGGAAGTGAAATAGATGACCCAGTTGTGAAATCCCCTCCTTCCACTATCCTGAAGAATTATGTCATCGTTGGTTCCTCCCAAATCTCAGGACAAGCTGCCCTCTTCCATCCTTCTGGCCAGAAAGGCTCCGATTCCCTTATCAGAGGACAGCACCCAACGCCAACTGGCTCCCCTCACCTTGCTGCCGTCCACCTGCCTTTACCTCCCAGCAGAGTCATTGAGGAACTCCACAGGGCTCTGGCCACTAAACATCGGCAGGATAGGTAAATATAGCACACTTTTTACTTGGGAACAAAATCCTTGAAAATAGAATATTTCTCTAATAAAAATTCCCTTCTTGCTGTTAATCATTCCATTCATTCAAGCTGACTGAATCCGCTCAGTTTTGTCCTCGCATTATTTGTTGCTGCTGCTAATCCAGACAACAATCTCTGGTTAAAACGAAAGGATCTGTTATTACTTTATAATAACTGAACTTGATAATACTGCAACAGGAAAACAAGGGATCAGATAGGCAAACTTGTTTGATAAAACACAGCCCACAGTAAAAAGTATCTTGTCCCTGAATCAGGATATCAGATGAAATAACATAGGCTAGCCCCAAGAAAAGAACTACACCATTGCAGACCACATACCACTTTAGGCTTATTTGTCAGGAACAGAGATCAGAGCCCAGATGTTCAAAACTGCACGTACATAAAATGCACGGCTATTCTGCACACAAAACTGTCCAGGCTCTCGCATGAAAATCAGGCAATTTCTCCATCAGGTGATACAATTACCTGACTAGCCAATTTAAGGAAATAACTAATGCCTGAAAATCAGGAATCCAGTTTCTCGGACACATTTATTGAAAATTAGACCCCAGCAATTTCTCTTGAGGTTGCCTGCGACCTTTGGAGCAGTACACAATGGTTAGCATTTTAGAAGATGGAGACAGGGTGTGAATCTCTCTGCCCTGACTCAAAAATCACCTAAGAAAATATGTTATTTCAATACTGCATATCATATTTACACGTGACTAGAGAAAATTACCTATTTCTCAATACTGAAACTATTAAATATGAGCTACTTTATATAAGTTGACCGCTATCTCTCACCTCCATGATACCTTCCTGCCTCCAGCCTCCTGAACTTTTCCTGACTGTAGCTAGGCTGCTAACATATAGCTCCTGTGAATCATTCTTCAGTTGTGTTTTCCCTACTGTTGCTTGTGTCCCAATTGTCTGTTGATGTTATCACCATTAGCATCTACCAAAGAGATCATTTGCTCCCCAATATAGGCTTGTATCTAGGTGCATGAGAAGTGAGAAGCAGCAAGCAGGAAGTCCTGAGTTCCAGTGCTACCTCTGCCAGAGGTTCATTGTGTGACCTCAGGCAAGACACTTAACATCCCAGGTGCCTCAGTTCAGCCATTTGCAAAATTAATATAAAAATAATCTGTGAAAATGAAGAGTGCTTTACCAGCATTAAGCAGTAGTATTTAAGTATGGGGTTTTTTTGGCGTTATGTAAGCATATATGGAATCTTACTTTCCAATAGGAAGGGTGGTATAGGAGTATTTTAGGTACTTCATCTATTTTTCATTATAAACCTTCTACTGCAGCAGTAGAGAAGAACAAAGATATAGTTTTGGATTTAAGTTGATAACATTTCTCAGTACCACAACAGGCTTTGTCATGGGGAATGGATTAATACAATACCCCCTCCAGGCCCTGTTAAATCTTTATCAGGATCATGAAATAGTAGAACAGTGATGTTTCATGCCATGCATGTTTTTCATTAGAAGCACGTGCCGTGTTCTTTGAAAAAGGTCAGCATGTTACAGCATGCAGCGCTGTATCAAAGAAATGCATTAGCTATTACCCTTCTGTACCTTGTTCTTATGACAAAGACTGAGAAGTGGAACAGTGTTAGCCATTCTCATCACAATCCTGGGAATGCAATCGCACGATGTCCCTTGCATGTTTCACTGCAGAGCCTATGTATGCAAGGACATGCTGCTTGTGCTCATACAATGCTAGGTTTCTATTGTGACATTGAAGCAGTCTTGCCTGAAAACATGGTTCTGTACCTTCCATCCACAGCTTTCATGGAAGGGAAAGCAAAGGGTCTCCAAAAAAGAGGGTGGATGTCCGTCCATCCAGAACATCTAGCATTGAGTGCAACAAAGAAAAGGAGAATTCAATGAGCCACAGCAACGATCCAGAGAACAAGTGGAACTCAGTTAAAGAGTTGGATGAGAACAAAGAAAACATGATCATGAACTCGGAACTCAAGGATGACTCTGTATTTTATCAGGATGAAGAGGTTTTGAATGACTCCATTATTTCTGGTAGGGAAACTAAATTTGTTATCTTAATAAAAAACATTACCATGATCTACAGGAGTGGTCCACATATTTAAGCATGTGATAGTGGTCTGGATTTCTCTGTTGTTACCTCATTTTTGCACAGATTCTGTTACTAACTGAAATTAGTACAGATAGCATATTAAGATGTCATTTAGAGATATACATATAATTTTAATCCATGTCACCCTTTCAGTTTTGCATTAGTTGCTTTGTGTCATCTCACCTATCTGGCAGAGCTTGCATACATGATGGTTCATTGTCAGAGCATTATCTGGTGCATACATGCCAGTTTTAAAAGGACCCTTCTGGAAACAGCACTCCAGGATAGGAGGGTATGTGGCAAAAAGTGACAGAGCGAGCTTGGAGGGACATGCATCCATGATACAAGGTCTTAAAAACAAAGCCACCTGTCCTTTAACCATCTTTATTGATTAAACTTTAACAACTTAGTGAATTCGTTCCAACCTACCTGCCTAATGGAGTCTGAATTACTTTACTACAGCTCTGGTATGCTGGACCGTATAAAGTTTTTTACACTAATACACAAGAAATTGTCCTCTTGAGAAGTTTTGGGTGAGGTTACCCTATTCATCCAGAATTTATAAAGTTTATTTTCCAGGCCATAATTCCTAGGGTTCTCCGACACAGAAGGATTTAAATTTCAATCATGCTTTGACCTATTGTCTCATGAGGGCATAAATGGTTATTTGGATGCCTAATTGACTATTTATTCAAATGCCCAGTTTTTGCAATAATGCAATAATTACATTGCCAATTGTCACTTAGTTATGGGTGAAATCTTTCAAACGTGTGTGCATGGGCATGTATGCACGTACGTGCAGCCAACTTTTTGAAATGCTGACTCACTCCTAATAAATATTTCCCCACTTCCATTGGATGACATACCACAGGCTCATAGATCACAGTATGAGGAAGATTTTCCTGTCTTTCCATTCTTCATAATTATACCTCTTTCTTTCATTCTTTAACATTCAAATAAATGAACCTGACAAACCTTTTTTGGTTTTGATTCCATCATCTCTGTAACAGGTTAGCTTGAATTCAAGTGTCTCCAAACATTAGGGGTGCTTGTACGTGTAACAGGGGTTTAGTCCATGCCCCCTAAAATGAAATGGTGGACCCTGAACCTGGGGAGGCCCCCAGTCCTTCTTCCGTGACGGGCCACCAGGGCAGGTTGCTAGAAGGCCGTGTGCTGCCCCAGCTCAGAGGCAGCACCCAGTCCGATCCAACCATTCCCCGAACTGACCTGCTGGAAGCCCACCAAGCGCTGCTGTCTGGGCAGGCTCGAGGAACAGTTGGATTGGGCTGGGTGCTACCACCAACTTGGGGCAGCACCTGGCCTGCTAGCAGCCTGCCCAGGCAGCCTCAGGGGGCACTGCCACTGTGGAGAGAAGGACCAGGGCCCCCCACAGCTAAGGGGCTGCTTGGACCACTGAAAGCTTGGGCCCTGGCCACAAGAGAGGCGGCAGGCTCTGCCAAAAAAAGGATCGGGCCGCTCACAGCGAGGGGTCTGATCCTTTTTTTTTTCTCTGGAGCCAGCCTGCCTTCCCTGCAGCTAGGGGGTGAGTCATTGCAGTTTGCAAAGTTGCAAACTAAACTACATCCAGATGCACTTTAGTTTGCAACAATGCAAACTTATCAGAAACCCTGCACATTGGTGCACATGTAAACGTGTGATACTGTTAAGCCACATAAATGACATTTTCGTCACATGTACATTGTGGTGACCATCACACAGTGCCCTAGGTTGCTTTTCAAACTGTTGTAAGATCCAAACCTTGGCCTCTGGTTTAGATGTACGTAAAATGCCTGGAGATCATCAGTCTGCAAACATAGTTATAGCTAGGATGCTTGTCCTTTTTATTACAGAGTATGCATTACAAAAAAGGCACGCACAGAATCACATAATTATATTCATCGAGCACAAATCTTGCTGTGTTTTGTGCGAGCACACGTCTGAGTTCTAGTCACTGGTTTTGAAGGAAGGTCATGTGGCAGTTCAACAGAATGGTTCATTCAACTACAGAAGTGACATGTGAACCTCTAATCTCACATCGCGACCCCTAATGGGAAGGCAACTCTGCAGTCATGAGTTTACACCAGATCTGAACGAGACATTTATTGTTCCCAACACTGGGTGGCACTGTATGCACTTGCATTAGCTGAAATCCACTTACATTTCAAAAGAATTTGCAAAATATACAATAACTGCAAAGGTAAGAACAGAGTAATTCCCTGAGGAATTCTGGTTCCCTCCTGGTTTAAGAAGTCTGAGTTGGCTGGTAGATTAAAAAGAATCTGTCTAACCATCTACCTGTATCCACATGCATCTAATCACCTCATCATCTTAGAATCACAGCCCTGGAAGGGACCTCACAAGATGCATCTCCTTTGTGAGGTACAGAAGGGCTGTTATGCCCATTTTTCTGGATTAAGAATTGAGGCACAGAAAGGCTAAGTGGTTTGTCCAGGGTTGCACAGGATTCTGTGTAGCAGATTAGGAAACTGTACTTAAATTTCTGCAATCTCATAGTAAAACCCTAACCACCAAAACATTCTTTCTTTGATATGGGGACTGGAAAGAACCTCCATAAATGTCATCAGATTGGCAAGTTTAAAAGATATAAGCAAAAGTCACTGAGGCCTAGTGGGAAGATATGCCAATGTCCTTTGTTATGTGATGGCAGAAGAGTCAAATGACTCCAGAGATACAAGGGAAGTAAAATGAGAGGATCAAAGATTAACTGAAATAGGAGTCTTTAACTCAAACCAACCTCACCCATGAACTGTGGTGGTCCAAATAAAATAGGACCTAGACACACATCACAGTTGTCAACCAGTATTATAACTAGCTTGGTAAACTCCTGTCCCTTCCTTAGCACTATTAGGGCTCATGCTGGAGCTTCAAGGTAGGGGACTGTATAATTTAAAAACTGAGAGCAAGGTAGGTTTAGAAAAGAGCAAGTCACTTGGAGAAAAGTGCTCACTGGGTGCATCTATACATGCAGTTAATGGGCCTGAATTTTCTTTGCAAAAGAAATGCATTCCCACCTGCATGTGAATGTGCCTGTCAGGAGCAAATTTGCTTCTGATGGGAACAGTTCATTCCTGGACTGCTCCTGCTCTGCTATGCCCCCCTGCTCTAGGCTCCCATGGGTGCTAACCCTAGCACTGGCAAGGGCATGGAGGCTGGTCCCTGTCTTCACATAGCTTGGATGCAGCAGGCCTGGCTGCCCTGACAGCTCTTCTGACCATGTAGCTGAGATGCAGCAGTCCCACCTGTGGGACATCTCTCCCAGTCATGTGGGGATCAGTCCTAATTCCCATGTGGTAGGGAGAGATTACACATAATGTCCCAGGTAAATACTGTAAGGTTTAGTAATGTTTGCAAAACCCTTTCAAAGACTCGGATGGGAAATTCTAGGGAAGAGTAGAGTATCAGTCCAACTTGCTTGAGTTTCCAGACTTCAACAAGAAT
Source organism: Caiman crocodilus (assembly GCA_030014935.1). Taxonomy (NCBI): domain Eukaryota; kingdom Metazoa; phylum Chordata; order Crocodylia; family Alligatoridae; genus Caiman; species Caiman crocodilus. Next base: position 5,278,083 of record JAGPOW010000797.1, on the reverse strand, counting down.
TTTGGGTTGACTATAGCTCCAGAAAGTTCTTATTTTAGAGCGCTGTCATCGTCTTGAATTCACCAAAGATCTTTGGCAAAAATCTTTTCTGCCTCAGTTTCCCCAGTCTGTAACCTGGTGATAATACTATTAGCTTCTCTGTATGAAGTGAACTGAAATCAACAGGTAACTGGGTGCGTCTACACAAGACGCTTACTGCACAGTAGCCTAATGCAACTGTATAGTAGCGTGCTGGTCAAAAACTGTGCAAATATGCTACTGTACCGTGCTATTAGGCTACTGCCCAGTAAGCATCAGAAAAACCCATGTGCTGGTGCTACTGTGCAGTAGTGTAAGTTAATGTGCACTGAATTAGTACTTGGTTAACCAAATATTAAACTTAATGCACAGTAACTAGGACACATTAATGAATGTGTAGACCCGCCCTACACACGCCCACTGAGTAATAGCATAATCCTAAAGATCATCTTTAAAGATAAAGCTGACATGAAATGGTAACGGACTCTTCAAGTCATGCCAACCTTCAAAGTGTCCCTCTGAAAGACAGACGTAACCTTATCTCAAATGAAAACTGAATCTGGACTTTATTTTTCTTCAGAAATTAGATGGCTTTTTCTAAAAAAGCCTAATGTTAATATAAATACATGAGAGTAATAAACTCTCTTATTATTCCTATGGTGTATTATAAATTCATTGACAAGAACAAGCGGATATACTGATTTAGTTGGATTTCCTATGTAGAAAGCTAACAACCCACCTCCTGGGGTTTCTCTTCCTCTCAGACCTCCTCTTGCACTGATCTCATGGGGAAGGACACTAACTATGCAGGCAAGACATACGGGTGTCTTGTATAACTGCCATGTGCTAAGGTTTTCTTGTGCTATCGTTTAGCGGAGAAAGACTTTCAGAAAAGGCAAGCTCTACTAAAAGCAGTGAACAGACTGACACGTTTTGAGAATAACTGCTTTTCTTTTAGTAACCTAGCCCCAAGGAAATCTGGTCCTGCCCTGCTGTGAATTTCACTCTACGTTTCATCTGTTAAAAAAAAACCCCAAACCCCCAAAAAACAAACCAAGCCAACCAAACAAACAGAAAACCAAACAAAGAATGCAGAGAAAAATCAGGGGGTTTCCAGCCTGCAAGCTATTTACAGTAGAGGCCTTATTACCATATAGCTTCTTGTTCATGTTATAAGACAGTATAATAAGCCAGGGGGCCACATTTTTTCCCTGCTAACCTCATTGAAGTTGGTGGAATTATACTAAGGATGACTGTGAGCCCAAACTTTCATAGGGTTTCTGTGTTAAGTATGAAAGTTTTGTCTCAAGTATTACTGAAGGACAGCACCAAACAGGGGATGGCAGTCAGTACAGTGATGTTAACAGTCAAACTCTTATAATCCTCAGTGGGAGCAGTTAGAGCAACACTTCGTATTTTTGAAAATCTTACTTCCATGGTAAGGATGGGGAAGCAGAGTGGTGGCGTGTGGCACATGAGCCCTGCCTAAGGGAGGAAGGGGAGAAAAGAGGATGCCAGAATGGATGGGGATATACCTCACCCTCCTGTCCCTTGCTCTGCCTGTGCTTTCCTGCTCCAGCAACTGAAGCAAGCTGCGGTGGCAGAGGAGCATGTGGCAGTGAGCACAAGACACTTGGATAATTGTAGTTCTGTAGAGTGACAGCAGAGATCACAGCTGCTCCGTGGAGATGTCGCTGCCAAGACCTGGAGTTTTTTTGCCTGCTTGACATGGGCATCTGTGGCTGAAAAAAAAAAAAAGTGGTGACATCTCCCCTCAGCAGCAGTGAACTTCAACTGCTGCTCCAGTGCTCTGCTCACTGCCAGGGACCTTGGAGCCAAAAAGTACAGCAGGGGAAAGGGGAAGGAGGACTGCCAGGGAAACAGTCCTAGCCAGTTCCACCTCTGACTGCTCCAGGATGCAGGCTTTGTTTTGGGACAAGAGGAGCCCCATAGAAACTGATGAGGGGCGCAAGCCTTTGACGCTCAATGAGTGCTTGGAAGCTCATCTCAGCAAAGAACACTATCCTGATCTGTAGTGGGCGAAATGGGAAAACAATTTTGCTGTATTTCCAAATGGACCATTGTTCACTGCTCTGGTCAGCCAACTCAGCCCCAACTCTGCCCACAGACATATATACAAGGGTGCAGTCAAACCTTGGAGGTGGACCCTCTGGGGTTTTTCCACTTCTGATCTGTGGAAGACTCCAAACTACCCCTTTGACATGTTTGTATTTCAATGCTTGTCCCAGGTACTTTGCCAAGAAAATGCAAGAAAGAGCTGCTGGCAGTCAAGCTACGAAACAGGCCAAGCAAGCAGGAGCTGGAAGACAGGAATATTTTCCCAAGGCGGACAGATGAGGAGCGACAGGAGATCCGGCAGCAAATTGAAATGAAACTCTCAAAGTAAGTCCCTTTGACAGAGAGGAGAGGCAGATCTTAGAGTAAAATCTCTTCTATGCCTTGTCTTGCAGGACACGTATACTCCCCCAAGCCCATTTCCCATGGCGAATCATGCATGCAAAGGGCACCAGCAGCAGCAGATTTGAGCCTTAGCTTCAGGGCCTTCCTGGGCTTTTGATCTCTGAGTTCACATATTCTGTGTCTTAACAAGTCTTTGGAGCGACTGGTATAATTCCTCCCTGAGTCAGGATCTCCCTGCCTAAAAGAAAATTCCACTCATAGAGTTAGATTCTGCCCTCGCATGTCTGCCTGCAATGCTAACTGAAGTCACTGGGATTTTTACCTCTTTCCAAGTGGGGCATGCACATCATGAGAACTGATTTAGCCACCAAACTTTGCAGCCTTGTCTGTACTGGTGCTTATCCTCAGCCACCAGCATAGCCGCAAACCCCATTCCAGATAGAGAGAGCTGCAGCATGCCCTGCCAGGCCTAAGCTCAATGTCTAGCAAGGATGTGAATCTACAGGGCTTTCATCAGCTGGGTTTGTAGATGGGCAGCTATCCAGATGAATGAAATCTGGGATAACGGCAAATGCAAGACACCTGTTCTCTTTAGGTAACTGGCTTAGCAAAAACACTTAATTGGGCCAAGAGAGCAACGTGGTGTAAGGGAAACCACTGCTCTAGCTATGTTGCCTGAATTTTCCAGAAACCGCTAGCTTCAAATTGCCATGCTTTTTAAAACCGCTAAATATGGATAATCTGCAAACATGAATATTTTAGTTGAGACAAAGTGGATTGTTAAATAATCCGTGCTGCTCCCTCCCACGCGGAATAGCAAGCATTGCCTGACTGCCAAAGAGGCTGGAAGGAAATCAAGAGTTTAACAGAAGTTCATTTTATTAAATATTAATTGTCTGAATCTGCTTTGAAGGAATAATTTGCCATGATCCAGGCCAGAGCAAAGCCAGCTCTCTTTGCTTGTGCATGCATGATTTTTGTTTTAGAAGGCTGGAATTGGTTAATGCAGCACAGTACAATTCCTAATGGATAGGAGCCTACACCACAATACATATCATTCAAACTCCATCTTGTGGGGCTTTCATTTGGGGTCCTGAGCTAATGGAAGGACAGGTGCATTTTAGACAGGTAAATCCCTAAGGTGCAACTCGGATGAGATGCTGGTCTTAATGTTAGTTCCTTGTGAAATGTTACCATGGGTTCCTTAACAGGAGGTGAAAAGTGCTATTTTAGTTACTCAAAACACAGAAAAACATCTTTGCAAAATCAAGCCATTATCAGGTGTTTGCATAGTGAAAAGAGTGTCACCTACTGAATCAACATCTCCTTTCTCTGCTGAAGCACCTCTTGGCTCCTTGGAGGTTTTTCCATCTAACTTTTGCCTCTGTCTGACCTGATTTAACTTGTGAGAGCTGCTAGAATCACAGCACAAAGAGGTAGGGCTATGGCTATGGGCCATTTCCTTCCGTTTAGGTTGCTTTATAGTGGAAAAGGAAAGTTATGTTTCAGGGAGATGCTTGAAATCAGAGTCAGCAGAAAGAATTAAGACCTAAGTTACTATGTCTATAAGAGAAGGAGCACAATATCTAGTCATGACTGGAAGCTGCAGAAGGCAAGGCTTAGAGTCATAGAAAGGTAGAGCTGGAAGGGGCCTCGGGAGGTTATATCTAGTCCAACCCCCTGCTCAAAGCAGGACCAGCCCCAACTAGCCAGGCTTTAAACACCTCCAAGGATGGAGATTCCACAGCCACAATAACATCTCAACAACTATCCTCTAGTTGTTAATCTGGTAGATAATACTTACAGATAGCTAAAAGCCATTTTCATTCACTGCGATGGAAGACATGCTTTCAATTACCTCCTTCATCTTCCCAGAACTCAGCAGGTTGAATGCATCTCATGGAACAGAAGGTGCAGAGATAGCTAGAATAGCCCGCAGTGCAAAACAGATTGGAACCAATCCCCCGCATCATCTCCAAGCACATATGAGCATTGGCAGTGTGGCTCTTTCCTCCTCCACTTGGGTAGAGCATGATCATGCAAACAAACTCAATTGACAGATACATCCTGGGAAAATATTGACTTGATAAAAAGCAAGCACATGCTAAAGAAATACAGAAATTAGCACCAGTCAGAGCAGTGTCCTAGAGAGATGCTGTTTGAATTTATGACCAGAGCTTTTGAGAGGAAGAAAAAAAAGCCGGACCTCCCCAGAGAGCCCATGTCAGTTTTTACACCAAATTCAGAGCTTGCTTTCTTTGACAGGGCTCTGTAAATCTAGGCAGGTTGTTGTGGATACCTATACAGTGCAACACCAGATTGATATTTTCAAAGTTCCTTAAATCCATTAGTCTCAATGATGGCTTTATGCTTAAATCCCAGATAGGCTTTGCAAATAACAAGCATGATGAGTGAAGTGTATACTGGTATAACTTACTACTAAGTGCTCAGAGTTAAAAATGATCCAAGGAGCTTTGGATCTAGCTGCTAATTTTGATGGAAATTACTATTCTCTGTAGGATTTCACCACTATCTATGTGGATGCTAGTACATTGCAGTGACTACTTCATTGCTAACGTTGTGAGCAAAATGTTTAGTAGAGACCTCAAGCTCCAGTCCATGCTCTGATTCCACATTTGTCTGATGACAAACTCAGAGCTTACCATAGCCCTGCAAAATGAGTGGTGACTCCTTGCTTGATAGCCATCTGTAATTCCCATAGTGACGTGTCAGTGGACAGGCAGCTGTGTCCCAGATCCAATCCACACAGCTGTACCTGAAGAGTACATAGGAGTCCACAGATGTCTACCAAAATGCCTCTGTGCCATCGGTAAAAAACTAATTTTATGTAAAGTGAAGTTCTGCGTCCTAAAAAAGAGATGCTTTTCTTTAAAAAAAGAGCCTAAAATACTGACGTTAGAGTTGGTCAAAAAAGGGAAAACTTAAGAACAAATGAACACGTTTTTATATCAAATGAATATATAGTGAGAGAGCTGACTGTGCTGATGAACGTTCAGGCAGTGAGAGCTATAGTATCTCTTTTCCTCACTTTCCTCATTAAGAAAGAGACCATTCTGTTGAGTCTGGGGGTCAAAATCTGCCTTTTGTACCGGAATAAGCCCATTGACTTTTACAGGTATAAAAATCAATAGGTTGTCATTAGGAAGTGAAGACAGGGTCAGCTTGAATTTGTCTTGCTTGCTTTAAGAGATGTGCTTTACTGCTTCTACCTCTCTGCTTCTAGTCAAATATGTCAGCCACCTGTTGTCATGGAAACACGTCTCCCCCTGCCATCATGTCCCTGAGATGTCAGTATTCCAATTTCCCCTAGATTTCCTCTTTCAGTAGGACTCTATCCCACTAATGCATCCATTTCCAATGCCCCAGGCCAGACATGCCCTGGTAACATCCTATTCTGTGCTAGACAACTGAAGCTCCAAGCTCTTGACAGTCCCCATTTCCCTTTATTATGTTTTCTAAGTACAGATAATAAGTCCACAGTGCAACTCAGTGAACTGAGCTATTTGTGTCAAAAGGTAAAAAGACATTTCCAAGTCATGTTTCGCGCAACAAGGGCTTTCCATATTATTGACTTTGTTTCTTCTGCAAGGGAAAGCTGGAATTTGGAGGAGTAAAATAGGCATTAGAATGAGGAGCAATGCGGAAAAGGTTGTTTAATTTGATTTGGAACAACAATAAGAATGATTATTTCAAAAGTTAACATTTGAATACCTTGGTAACGGTTACTTCCACAGTATGCCTTATATTGCTACAGTTCAGGACACTCCATTATTACTTAATGTTTCCATGAAAACACGAGTTCCTAGAACAGATTATAATTTTGCAATTTTCACATCGTGTTCTGTTTCACTCTCTCGGGCATAAGTAGACACGATTCACTAAGCAATATTCAGGAGAGAGATGTAGAGATAGGTACTCCAATAAGCAACACACGCACTATTAGGATTTGGACAGGAGAGACAAGTGCCCGGAGCATCTTGTATATCAGCATCTCCATCCTTCAAAACGGCAGTAGGGTGCTTTATCTAAGACTTGTTGAATGAGCTTTAAATAAAGTACCCCTGCCACCTTTTTGAAGTGCGGGACGCTGATCCAGGAGATGCTGGAGTGCAGTAATTACTATGCTGCAGCAGACTTGATTAATCAGCTTTTGCTTTCTTTTTTACAAAATTACAGCACGTAATTACAGCATGCTGAAGTAGCTCCCTGCTCATGTATAGGTGCCCATAAGCTCTGAAGGCAGGATCTTTACATGTAAATGGCTCTGTAGTTTCAGGTAGGATGTGGGTCCTGGAAGCACATCTCAGAGTGGAGACAATATTTATGGCACTGCAATATTCCAAAAATGCCAAGCAAGGAACAACTAGTAGTTTAAAGGCGTGAGCTGCTACAGTGCAGTTCAATGCAATCACAGACATGCAGAGAGATTTATACAGTGCTATTGTCATGCAGCTTTGGAAATAAATCACAGTGCAAATCAGGCTTGGAGTGCTTGCTTCATCTAACCTCACCCTGTACTCTCCGAGTGGCTGAGGTGCAGCAGTGGAGCTGGCTGAGGAAACGTTCTCTTATGTCCCAAACAGATTATGCTTATCTGCAAAACAAAAGCTGTGATTGCTTTTTAGAAACTGCATGCACCAGTGGTTTCCTCTTGTGAGTGCTACATCCTAACACTGCCCAGCACAAAGTCATTGGCCCTGCACGATGAACTCCTTGTGAAACATGATCTCTCTCATCCCTGTCAGGTTTTTACAGCTCTATTCTATTCATTTCTAATAGGTTGTCTCTGTCGCCTGGGAGGAATTAATTAATATCACAAAATAATTGCGAAATCCCATGGCATTGGACAGAGCCTCCCCACCACCAGCTGGCTCTTCTATTTCCAGTCAAGTTGCATCCATCTGGGATGCAAAGTGGTGGGGGCTACACCATCAGCGTTCCTACTTCTCTCTGCGGGAGATATCAATTGTACTAATCTGACAGGTGCGGTCCTGAGAGGCTTAGAGTCTCTGGGGCTCAGGAAAAGGATTTTTGGGGGTCTGAACTAGCAAGACCCTGCTGCAAGACAGCACTGAAATACATGCTTACAGTTAGGAATCTACTCCAAATGTTTCCTTGGAGATGCTTCCCCGAATTGGATCTTCTGTGTAGAGCAGCCCAGGCTCAGCTTGATACTAATGAGCATGTTGATGAAACTCCACTCAGGTTCACGAGCGTGATCCTGACAAAAGCATTTGGATGGGTGGCTCCCCCACCTACACAGGCTCCATGCCATCAAGCTGGCATTTCAACCCAGCTGGGAATATTTCAACCCAGCTCCACTACAGAGATGGAGAGGGCAGAATAGGTACAAGTAGGAAGAGCTGCTGCTGTGGCTAATTAATTCTGTGTAGCAGGACAAACGGTGTCTTTATTTGGTACAAGTCATCTTCAGGTAAATGTGTCGCCGTTACTAAAAATGATCAGGCGAGGCAGCGTGGGTGTCTGTGCATGCCCCTGCCTGCATGATCACGTGCCAGGAGCTATATATAGAGCTGGAGACCGAAGTAGCTCATGTGGAGTCAAGAGTCTCTCCGTCTTGCCGTTTAGCACTGAATCAGAGATCGTGGGTGAGGGGGCACCAGCTCTCACAAATACAATATTTATTGCTGCGGCTATATTTATTGCATGAGGTTTTGCTCATGTGCTGTATTTTATTAATGGTGCCTGGAGTGCTTTTTGGAGGCTGGTGCTTGATAAAAAGCCTTTATCATTATTGTTGTTTTCTTTTTCCTCTCTTATGGTGAGGCATTCAGCCTGACAGGCATCAGGGTCCAGGAAAGCAAACAAAGGGTGAGATTTTCAAAGCTCCCCTGAAGGATTTGGAAGTCTGGCTCCCATAAATTTTAATGTTTTGTTCTTCACTCTCCTTTGCCTCCTCTGCCGGAGGGAGCAGGTGGGGGGTGCAGAATCCCTCTCAAGAAGAAAGCAGTAAAAGGTGCATGTCTGATTCCTCAGGGGACTGACCCATTCTCCCACCTCACTGCATTATCTCACCAGAATGGAGAGGGAATGGCATTAGAAATCTGCACTTCTGCTGCTTTTGCAATTCTGGATGAATGAAAGTCTCTCTTTGTGAGGATTGTGTCCATTCTGTAACTCTGCAAACCTTGCACTCCCTTACCTTTGTATTAGCTGTAGTAAAAGATGTGACTAGACATAGTTTGAAAGCATTTAAAAAAAATGTGCACAAATCCATTCATCCTGGAAACAGACACACAGCAATTTGGGGGCATCATCATTCAGTTAGCTACTTTGAAAACACATGCCCTTGTACTAGAATTAATGAAACACACTCGCTATCAGGAACATTAGTTCTCACAAGTAATCAGGTTCACCCTGAAACATAAGGCAGATCTATAATGAAAATATGTGCATGTCTGGGAGAGTACAAAAACAGTGCTCACAAACTGGGATGATGACTCCAAATCCATGATTAACTGAACCTAAAGTCCAGTTGGCCCTTTGTCAGGGGTTTATAAACTTTCAGGCCTGGTTTTTAAACATATGCAGCCTGGGTGTTCATATACATGCTCCGCGAGTTGGGGGGTGGAAGTGTTTTAATTAAAGTGCAGAGAACATCTTCTACATCAGCATCCCCGTCCTTCAAAATGGTGGCAGCAGGATTCAAATTACACTGGGTCTTGGGGAGTCAGGGTTGAGGGTGGTAGCAGTGGCAAGAAGCTGTAGGGCAGCCTGGGCGCAGGCTCTGGACGGCTGCAGCAAGAAGTGCCCAGCAGTGATGAGGGAGAGGTGCTGCTTTTCCCATGTACTAAACAGCAGTTTCTGCCTAGCTGCCAGGGGGCTCTCGTCTCCCACGCAGGGGGCTCAGACCACCCCTGCTATTCAAATCCTGAGTGGCAGGGGTGCTTTCTTTATCTACAGCTTGTTTGATAAAGCCCCCCCCCCCCATTTTGAAGCATGGGGATACCGGTACATGAGCACAGGAGGCTGTCTGAGCGTGGTAATTACCATGCTCCATTATTGGAGCACATTGGAACACCTCCCTCTATGTCTATAGGCACCTCCCAAGACTAAAAACAGCACGTAACATGATGTGTGTAAATTGTACTGTTTTCCACTTGTATGTGCAGTTAATAGGTCAGTCGAGCCTTCTGTTTGTGGTTTTACTCAAATCTGATGAAGCTACAATGCGATCCCACAGAGAAGAGGATTAAATCCAGCGTACCTTGCTGTTTTGTAGTAGGGTTTACCAATCTTCAGAACAGTCTGCCTATTCAGAGGAAGAGTGCTCCCAAGAGGCAGATCCTACTCCTTGTGATGTCTTCTAACTAGACTAGACTAGACTATATTCTTTCAGTACAAATCATCCTTGAGTAGATAACAATCCCCTGCAGCATCAAGCATTCAGTGGTCCCTCTAGTTACAGGTAATCTTCAGGTAGCATTGCTTGCATGCTTCTCTAATGAACTGTGCTTTACACATACTTAATTAATTTTAAAAACTCACTTGCAGGTCTAGGTGAGAGAGGGAATTCCTCTACCTCTGTGCTAAAGATGCAGCTTCTGGCTGAGACATTAGCCTTAACTAATGGCACTAATGAACTAAAATTCTTCCTAAAGGCACCAGTGTACAGAAGGTTGCACCCATTTTAATGCATGGGAAGTAGGGATAGCTTTCCCTCAGGAATGCCATCTTGCTACAAGTTGAGAGCAAGTTGCCAGTGCCTTTCTTTAGGATGTGCCTGTAGCTATACAGGCTTGGAGAAATAGCATGTACCTATGGTACCAAAACATAAGTTTTCCTCACAAGAAAATGTCATTGGAGGGTAAAACAGCCCACCTTATAGAAATGGGACAGGGATGCAGGAGACTAGAGGGTTTGCAAGTGGGGAAATCCAGTCTGGTGTGCAGCAGCATTCCCCTGCACTAGCTCCAGCACCTGGCATTCACAGTCACCTTTGTTTTCCCTGTAGGTGTAACCCAGCTGGGGGCTGGGAGCTGTATTAGTACACAGAAAGGGAAGGGAGGATGCAGTGGTATGTATTCACATACAAAAGGAACATCCAGAAGACTCCTTTGGCAACAAGGAGCCTATTGCTATAACGGGTCTTTCTGGCCTTAGGGAAAATGGTGTCCCAGGCAAATTTTTATTCCCCCTCAGCTCAAATCAGCAGTGCTGCTGCAGGCAGAAGCAGACATAGGCAGGGCAGGAGGCATAGTTTAGCAGGGAGGTGGAGTGGCATGATATGCCTGGCAGGCACCTCTGCTGCTATGCAGGAGCAAGGAGAGCGGACTAGAGCAGGCACCACCCCACCTGCATGTGCCTGACCTGTCTCCTCCTGAGCAGAGGCTAGAGGCAGGGGCAGGCTGGGCTGGGCACAGCTCTGAACACTGGCTGCTCACACATGTGTATGCATGAGTGTGTGCTTGGTGCTCCCTGACCCCAATGCCCTAGACAGTTGCCCATGGTACCTACCTGTAAGGCCGCCTGTGTGAAGGGGGATTGCAAAGGTATCATTTAAAACAATGGAGCAGAGCTCAGAACATCATAAATGATTGCAGGGGAGATTTACATGTATAAAGAACATGTCTAATCTAAGCCTCATTGGATAGAGAAGAATTACTAGAGGGAAAAGGTGCTTTTTTTTTTTTTTTTGACATTACCTGCTTCTAGCGGTTGGTATATTTAAGGAATATTTTAATGGACCTGAGCCTAATTCCTGGTGAAATCAATGGGCATTAAACACCTACAGTTCTTCGAGGCTCCGGGGCTTAGACTTTGTTTTGTTGTAAGGCTGGCTGTCACTTTAAACATGCAGAAAGCTAGCAGTATCCACTGAAAGAGGTCAGCGTATTCCATGTCTTTAGAGCTGCTTTGGAGACACAGCACAAGTAATTACCGCAAGAAAAAAAATTAATTTGCAGAGCCTAATTGATAAGAAATGGAATACACTGAACTGGTTATTATAAGTGATCTAGTCATGATCTTAAAATGCTGATTTGAACAAATTGCTGCAGCATTCCTGAGTTATACACAACTGCAACAGGCCAAATTTTAGACCTTTACACCCTATCATGAGAAGCCACGACCACACAGTCCCCCTGAGGTCTCTGGAGCTATTTGTGAGAGTCACTGCTCAACAGTTTCACACCCATGGCCCAATTTGCTAATACAACTGGGCTTTTTTCAGAGCTTTTCTGTTATGCCATTTTAATTGCCACCAGTTTTAAAATCAATATAATTAAATTGGGCAAACCTCTGGGTAAACATTCTTAATTTGATGGGCAAAAGATCAATTTGAGCAATATTGATATAAGCTCAGGTTACAGTGGCTCAAGTGTATCCAATTCCAGGGCATCAATTGAACTAAGTCAATTTAAAACCACATGCTTCTGTGTGTGCACACACAAGCAATTGCTGAGAAATAATTAGCTATATGAGTTTGTTTTACTTATTAGATTTGTACTGTAGTCCTTAGGTGGGTGAAAGGAAAAAAATGGAGCCATCAAGCTTGCTTACTGAGCTGTTCTCCTGCCATGTACAAATATAACATCACATAGCATGGCAGAAGGGCAGGACACCAGTGCAGTAGGCATGTCTTATTAATGAGTTATAAGGCTTTGCCCCATTCAACAGAATCACTTATGTCTTTACCTGCAGAATTTGGCATTTCCTTGGTGGTCACTCTGCCACCAAGGCGATCTCATCGTGCAAGATCTCATGGGATCACAGACAAATGCTGTATAACTTCCAACCACCAATAAATCAGTTCCTCCCATCTCCTCCTCCCTTGGCTTAGATCACAGCCCTGGCCAGGAATCTCATTCAGGTTTGGAGACAGAATTTTGATTCTCCTCAGGAGTCAGAAGCCTGGGCTTGAAGTAGCAAAACTGGGTCAATCCAAAAAACAGTTTCTACCCAACGGAAATTACCTAAGGGAGGCTGGGGAATAAAAGATGGAGAGAACAAATATTTAGGCAGGGAAATGGAGAGAAAGACAGATCAGATACGAGAAGGTGTTTGCCATTAGTAGAACAATATTTAATAAATATTTGTTTGGCTTGCAAATTATGTAATGCAGTTCTTGCTAAATCTGCCTTATTTTATTACTTTTGCCAAGCTATCAAGTTGCACTGGGTATAATCATGCCTTCCCTCCCGCTTCAAAGAAGCTTAACACAGGCTACACCACGTGTACTCGTTCTACGTAGATTCCTTGCTTTGTATTACTATGAAATCGCCTTACTGTTCAGTGGCTGTTGACCTCTCTTTATATTCAAAAGACCATCTCCCAGAAGACAGTGATTGGTTTTTGCCTTTACATGCTGTTTATCAAAAGAGGACCAGTATATAAATACACTGTGAAGGATTTGACCAGTGAAGTTGAAAAAAGGAACTAATGCTGGAATATAGTTAGGATGCACCTGTTTTAAACAGCAGCTGGGTGGGTTAGTGTAACTCATGCCATGTGAAAGTAAGTCTGTAATGGTTTAATTTTAAAAAGGACAGTTATAGTCAGAAAATACTGTGGAACTGCAGAGAGAGGAGAAAGACACAGGGTTGGAAGCACTTAGTGCAAAAATCCAAGCTTTCTAGGTGATTGTATCCAGGCAACCAGAAGATATAACCTCTTGAAGAATCAGCATGCTGGTGAAACCCAAGTCTTAAACTCCATTAAATGAGGTTCATCCAGTCGAGCTGGATTGATACGATGTAAAGAGGTGGTATTTGCCTTGAGTCCTTAACCAGAAAGAAGAAAATTAGTGTGGCAAGATGCAAACTGCAAAAGGAAACTGTTGTTTTAGTTTTAGACCCAATATCAAAAGCCATACTTTGATACTGCTCACAGATCATCAGCTACTCTAGCTTGCTTGGTATGGTTTTATTAGTTAAAAAAATAATCTATTCAGAATTTCATACTTTATCAGTTTTATAGAAAAAAACTGAACACAAATTTGGGTATGCTGTATCCAAATGACAGTCCATGCATGTACTGCAAAGATAAGGCTAATTTGGGAGGAGTCTGTTTGCAACTGCATGACAGTGGACTGGTTATACTACAGCACTATTATTACACATCTCCATCACAAAAAATTACCTCCATCCTTCCATATGTTATCTATTACAGGGGAGGACAGTTATTCTCTTTCCAAAGAAAACTTAAAAAATACTGTCATTGCTGGGGAAAAAGAGTGCGTGTGTGAATGTGTGATTTAGTGGGAAAACAAAGGTTTTGGCAGCCTCTTCACAATATAAAGCAGAACATGATGGAGACTGAGATGGTTGGATGCAACTAGGAGGTTTAGTGCATGCTCAAGAGCTTGTCAGGACTTCTGAGTCCTATTCCCAAATTAACAGCGACACACTAGCTTATTTGCTCCTACTTCTACTCATGTCTCTGCCATCACAGTATGGGATGTGTGATAGCTCAATCCCCTAACCCTAATGGAGCAGGTTGTGGAGGACAGTTGGTATACTGGGGTGAGACAGACACATTAGGATAGGCATGATCAAGGGAGAATAATGGCTGTAAAGTTAGGTCAACTCTTTCCTACTCCATTGTGGGAATTTAAGGGAAGGAGCATATGTCCCCACAGACATACCTGCTACTTGAGCTCCATTTGAGCATTGGTCCATACAACGCATGCCTAGATGACAAGCTTCTTTGTGAGCAGCACTGTCTTCAAATGCTTGGACAATAGCTGGTCATAGCCTGATTGATTATGTTCATTACAGTTCCTCCCTTTATTGAGTGGACTGGGGTTTGTTCTCACTTATCAGTGACTCACAGAACAAGAACCTCAGTACAGGACCATGTTATACAGGGTGCCTCTTGCAGCAGCAGGCCATGAAAAGAGACTGATACAGAAAGGACCTATTCCTGGTTTCGCTAGCTTTGGTGAAAAAACTGCTTCAGGTGCCTTTCACTGCTCTCCTTACATCCCTGCTGTCTTTTCTCCTTTGTATTCCAGTAGCGGTCTTGAATACTGATAGGAAGACTCCATTCAGCCAGGCAGTCCTGCCACAGGACATTTCTTTGGGTACCAAAGAGTTGTGGCCAGATCCTCAATTAGGGTAGTCAGATTAGTCTGGCTGACTTCAGCAGAACTGTCAGTTTACATCAGCTGAGGATATGGCCCCTGACCTTTTCTGGGAACTGGCTGGACCAAAGTGCTTTCAGATCCATTTAAGGTTTCCAAGCACAATAGATATTTTTCAACACAGGTACACCTGTATTTGTAATGCTGTAAATCCTGAAAAGTAGCAGCCCTCTTGGTGATGTTGATCTTTAAGCCAGTCCACAGTGGATATGTCAGTTATTCAAAAAGTGGCACAAAGGTTGGCCAGAGGGGTAGTTAAATTTTTTGATGAAAATTTGATGAATGCAACCTGAGGGAAGACATGTTGCTTTTGAAGTTCAGCTGAACTTGACTGTGCTGTTCCCAAGGTCAGATCTGACCTGTAACAAAACATGTTTTACTGCTTGGCAGACTGCACTTCAAATAATAGCTTAAATGATGCACTTCCACAAATGAACCCAAGAGAGATGTACAAACAAGTTTGTATGAAAGTCTCTCGTCTTGAAAACATAAGCAGGTGTGGCGCTCAGCTGCACGACTATCGATCCAGAGCATCTCTAATGAAATCAATGGCCTGGATTCTTAATTATACTAATGTACCTTGACACTGTACTGGGTTTGAAAGTGGCTTCAGAGGCTTACACTTACTTTAAAACTACTCTCAAGTAATACAAAATGGGTCTTAGTCTGAATTAGAAGGAGTCCAGTTACTCAGTACTAGCTATTACTTTTTGGGTGTGTCTACACATTGCCCCATGTTCCAAAAAGGCCTTTTTGAAGTACTAAAGCATGCTACACTAACAGCCTGTACACTGTGCCATATGCATGGCACATAGTGATTTTTAAAGGCTACTTTACTGTAGCGGCACACTATAAACAGGAGAGCATCCTGATACAGTGAAGTAGCAGCTGGCCATGTGTAGACACCCATGGGCGTTACATCAAGGTAGCACATCACTACAGTGACATAGCATCACATGCAGACGTGCCCACTGAGGCAGGTAACGTGCTCAGGTAGAATACTGGACTAAGACTGCAGTAATTGGGGTTGTATTCCTGGCTCCACTTGGCCTGCTGGGTGTCCAGAAGCAAATCACTTCACTGCTCCGTCTCAAATTTCCCCACAGAGAAAATAGGGACAGTTGTAAAAACCTGCTTTTTGAAGTGCTCTGAGATCTGCTGCCAATTGTGCTATGCAAGATGGATCTCAAGGCTCTCCTCAAGCAGCCTGAGCCCTGTGAGCCACTCTTCCCTGTCTGTAGCCCATCTTGGTCTGCACTAAAGTGTTTATATTGTGTTTCTTATGGACCAAGCAGGACACTAATGTGTGCTCAGTTTGTCTGTGTATTACCCATCTCTTTTTTGGACTGGCCTTTACTCATGGGCAGCAGAGAAGAGAGGTGTGAAAGGACTGTAAGACACAAACAAGGGGTTGTGGAACGACTGTAGCAGACACTTGGAGATTGCAACCTGAAGTGTGCAGGAGAGGCGCAGAACTGGTCTACAAGGTAGCATTCTCTGGGAGGACGTGGGGCTGATGACAACACGTAAGAAGGACAGAAAGCTTTGGTCACTGGTCAAGCCAGTGACCAAGGAGCTAGCAAGCAGGGGCTGCAAACAGGGTAAGCAGTTTGCAGGCAGTTTGCTGGGAGCAAGAGGAAGAAGGGGAAGATAAACCAGGCACCAGATCTTGCCCAGGGAAGGATTGTGATCCAGAGCTGCCCATGCTTTTGGCTTGCTAAGTGTTTGTTTGGTGGGGTGTGTGCGTTTGGGGGATATGCTCTGAGAAGCTGGGAGTGTTGCTAGCTGAGCGATTGCTGCCTGTGCCTGACAGAAGCCCTAATTAGGGGGCAGAGCCAGTGCAGGCCTAATAGGAGACTCCCTGAGCAATCAGGGAGCCAGCAAACAGGAGCAGCAGCAGCAGAGAAGGTGTGCTTAGAAGAAGGGCAGTAAGTGAGAAAAGGCAGATTAAGACTCGGGGAAATGGCTGGGGCACATTGCAGTGCCAGAGCCACTGCTACTGCCTCTGTTTGCACCTGTGAGGTTTCTGTCCAGGCAGGACCACTCGCCATCAACACTTCCACCCAGGTTCGAGTTTGAAATTGTGGGGACTGTGGTTTGCAGGTTCCTTCCAGGGATGGCCAGACCAGGGTGTGCCTGCGATGCAAGCAGTGTCTCCTGGTGTTGTCTCTCAGCGAACAGGTAAGGGAGCTACAGGAGGAGGTGGCGAAGCTCTGAAGTGTCCTCTGCCATGAGGAATTCATCAATTCAGTGCTGGAGGAGACCTCTGAGACTGTGGAGGAACTGCTGCCCGAGGCAGCGCTAGAGAAGGGAGAGGACTTGGACTCCCAGGAGTGTGGAAGCTCATGACTTCGACAGCAAGTAAAAATCTTCACTTCCACATGTGACAGTTTGTCTGGAGAACAGATATGCAGCCCTGGCAACAGAGAGGGAAGAGTACTGGTGAGACCATGTCTGGAGTCCTGTGTCCAATTTTGGGCCCCCCCATTACAGAAAAGATGTAGACAAATTGGAGTCTCCAGTGAATGGCAACAAAAAATGATTCGGGGGCTGGGACACACAATTTATGAGGACAGGCTGAGGGAACTGGGCTTATTTAGTCTACAGAAGAGAAGATTGGGGGGATTTGATAGCAGCCTTCAACTACCTGAAGGGGGGTTTGAAAGAGGACGTTCTCAGTGGTGGCAGATGACAGGAGGAGGAGCAACGGGCTCAAGTTGCAGCAAGAGAAGTTTAAGTTAAGTATTGGGAAGAACTGTCTCACTAGGAGGGTAGTAAAACACTGGGACAGGTTACCCAGAGAGGTTGCGGACTCTCCATCCTTGGAAGTTTAAGACCTAGCTAGACAAAGCCTCGGCTGGGATGATCTAGTTGGGGATGGTCCTGCTTTAAGCAGGGGGTTGGACTGGATGATGTCCTGAGATCCCTTTCACCCCTAGTTTTCTATGATATGTTCCCGATTTCTGGATATAGGTTATCTCATCCTTTGGAAATGCTGCAGAATATAGGGGTGAGGGAAGAAAGGGAGAAAATGGGAAGGTTTTGTGTTGCCAGGGAAGATGCTGGCAGTTATAGCAAAGGAGCTATAATGATGCATACGGTACTAACAGGGACTGCCTACCCCAGAAGTATTTGCAGTTCCAGGAAAGGCTTCTCCTTTGGTATTTCCCTTCTGGAATTATACAAAGTCGTGACAACACTGCGTTTTCACAGATTTAGTTCAGTGGTGAAGAAAGCTAGCGCTTGTCCAAGAAGCTGCCATCACAGCAGGCGCTCAGAGTACAGGGGCATGGTGTCTGCCACTTAGGGTTCGAGTCTGCTGGGTTAGTCAAATTAGCTGCACGGATGCCACCTCGTTAGCTAATCCTAGCTGTTGCCTCTAGCCTTCAGCCCTTCAACCTGGCTGTAATTAGTGATATGCTTCTATTATTTCAAAGCCTTTTCAGATTGCCAGGGGATGCCTTAGAAATAGCTCCGCTCACTAGGGAAAAAGCTTTTTCTCTTGAGAGCATGGAGTAGTGAAGTGTCTTAGCATTTTGTATCCATGAAAAGGTTGGTTGTCAGTCATTTGCAGTCATGGAGGGAGTGTGAGAGGGTTCACTTAAGATTACTTGGCGAGCACTGCTTCTGTATGTTTTTCCATCGCCTACCTGCAAACCCAGCTGTAAACTCTTGCAGTGACTCAAGTCCCGCAATTCTAAATTATAGTAGCCCATTGCCTATAGGCTAAGTGTGGAGATGGTTGTCTAACTAGCTGCAAAGTAATCTGAGCTGAATTTAGACTAGATTTTAGTACATGCGGTAGCACCGAACACACTCTCAATACACCCTTCTCAATACACTCTTGAGTTTGTAAGAATCAGTTCCACAGCCCACTGGTACTGTGCACAACCACGAATACAGGCCTCTGCTACAGAAGACAATCTCTTTCACCACTTTGCTAGTGAACTTTGTACCTTTTGCTGGGGAGCCCAAGCTCTCAGGCTATCCTCCAGCGCTAGTTTAGAGCTCAAGGAGCAGTGTTTCAAGGCTGGGCAGAGGCACTGCTTCTGCAGTCAACAGTCCTGCAGTAGCCCTATTGCACATTGGACAGTGTTCAAAAATGCATATGGAAAGAGGGATAATCTTGCTGCAGAAACAGGTGGCATGTGCTCCCCTACTATCCACCTCTGCCTGCACCCTGCTGCTTGGCAGTATATTCTACCCATGTCTTTCTTTCATGGATTAATGCACATAATGCCAGCTCAGAAAGTTGCCATTTCAATCGTTTTCACCATGGCAGTAGTGATCAACATACACAATACACTAAAGTCGCGTTTGTTTTCTCCAAAACACCAAACCCTTGTAGCTTCTAACCTGCTTAAGGTTTTAGATGTGCTAAATTATCAGTAAGAAACATTTAGCCATTTTCCCTTTTTTATGGACACAACTAGTGCTCCATTTTATTGCCACTCAGGACAAGAACTAGCGCTTCATTGCTAATCAAGTGTCTCATCTTTGCTAGCCTGAAAGGAAACTTGCAGAGATGGTTCAGTGTGCCTACACCAGATAACCAGATCTAAATCATTCACTGGTTCAGTTGCATCTCACATGCCACTCACCACATGTTTTAATGCACACACTCGGAAGTGCTTAACATCTTCATCACTGCAGGCTTTCACTTTGAGAGCTTAAGGGTCTTGGAGAGCCAGCTGTGGAACATTTGACTTTACTTCAGCTCTTTAACATGACTAAAAGTTACTGCAGACTTGACACATAAGTGTCACTTGTTTGTCATGTATAACCCCAGCTGGGAAAAGATATGTCCCGACACAAATATATGTTAGTGACCATGCTAGGAATTAATCCAGTTAGTTAACAGATACCAAATTAAGACAGGGCTAAAAATGTACATAGAGTGAAGAATCGTAACCTACAGGCCTAAAGCTGGGAGATGCAGAAGGATCCTGAAACTTCCTTTTTGACAGATGCTTAGATCCGATTTCTAACAGGCCTTTCGTACTGATGAGGACTTTTTGCCTGACAATTATTCTGCTGGTAAACTAACAGACACCTAGCTGTACAACCCAGGTGTGCAAGGGACATTATCTGTCCCTTCATTTAAAGTACAGTATCTTGCAATACCAGTTCCCCACTCCATGGGGAATGTACAAGTATATTTTTTTCCAAATAGCCATGAAAAGTTCCAAAGGTCCAAGTGAATAGAGATCCTCTCTGAAAAAAGACAAAACAAAAAACTTTCCAAGTATGCTTTCTCTAACCAAACAGAACATAGGGTCATGATGCTGCTTGCAAATGAACATATTCTGCTAACTACCCTACGTAATAATATGAGTGAGAGTAATACTGGATGAAACAAATTAAGCCAGAGCTGCCTGTGTCGCAGCTGCTGAATGCTGTTACAGGAAACTTTGAGCTGTACTTTCCCTTGCTCGTAGACATGCAACACATGGGGAATTGTACACTTTGAGACAGCAAACAGATCACCAGGGGCAAAGGATTGATTTCAAGGAGTTTTACATCAGGTCCATGGACTGCAGAGACAGACAACCACTGTTGACCTCCTCTGTATAGCTTTCCCTTTCGACAGCTCTAAGGGGCTTTCTGAATCCAACGGTCAAATAGAGTAGGGCTTTCACAAGGGGAGGAAAAACAGCAATTACCATGTAGCATTCCCCATCCGAATCCTCCCACATAATTAGATAGTGGTGCTCTGTGTGTGAGCATTTCAGCCCACACACCATCTCTCCCTCTATAATACTGTGCAATAGCAGGCCCGTGCCAGGAGTATATGGGTTATTCAGGCAGGGTATGTTACAGTATGATGTGTCGATGGCAGGTGTTTAGCGTTTTTATACTGCAGTCACGATCTGAGCACCTTGCTCACCAGCTTCTATGGACACCGGATAACTACAGGCACCTGGGACCCCCCAGATTCTCTGCAAAAAACATACTTTTAATTTCTCCATGCAGTTTCTTTCCAGCCCCTCCAGTGGTTTTGTTATAAGTTGGCTATATATCTGGTTCAACCTCCAAGCTATGAAGAAATATATATTATTTGGCCCAAGAAACCAAGAAGCAGCATCCACACTTGGCATACTTGGAGGGAAGCATTTCAAATCAGCATGTTTAGCCCATCAGACTCCATCTACTACGCAGCTGTAGCCACATGTTAACAAGAAGCCCAGTCAAAGCAGCCAGCACCCACAGTGTTTTGATGACCAAACCATTTGGCAGAATCCAGAGTCCCTTTCACCCATATCATTGTGCTCCTTAGCCTCTTGCTGTCAGAGACAAGCAGGAGCTGCTCTGACCAGCTTTTTCAATAATAGGACATGTCACCCACTCACTTTTTACATGCTCTAGAATTACCTGGGGGAGAAAAAAAAAGCTCAAGTGTTGGAGCTGCCTTCTAAATTTGCACTGAGCAAGCAACTCCCACCAAGATTTACTACTATCCATAATTGTACATTGAAAACAGCACTGCAGTGCCTGTCATAGAGCAATACACAGATGACTCAAAGCCTGGCATGCATCCTCTTCACAGCTACTAATAGGAAGGATGAAAATAAGCTCCTTGTTGAATTGTGCATGATGTTCCAGTAATAGAGATGCCAATTTAAGATACCGAGGCATTTCCTCCTGATGTTCTGTGCCCAGAGCCAACATGCTGTACTCGCACTTCACTTTCCTGTGTGCTCCCAATTGACTGGGTCTGTTCACATAAGTGGAGCAGATGTTCCCAAGTACCCTTTATTCTACCTGGAAATTGCTCTTACGTCACCTGTCGCAACACAAAAACCAATCGATTATCATTGGTGGTGGGCAGCCTGCTGTGGCTGGACTCATTTCATAGCAGCTAGGGTCAGGAGAGACCTGAACAGATCATCTATCCTGACCCCCTGCCACAGGCAGAAATGGATGCCAGGTTCACAAGACCCCAGACAGGTGATCCTCCAAACTCCTCTTGAATTTGCCCAAGGTAGGGGTGAGGACCACTTCCCTGGGAAGTTGGTTCCAGATTTTGGCCACCCAAACTGTAAAATATTGCCTTCTGATC
>JAGPOW010000797.1:5217628-5256360 GCA_030014935.1 Caiman crocodilus | reverse complement strand
ATTTGCCCAAGGTAGGGGTGAGGACCACTTCCCTGGGAAGTTGGTTCCAGATTTTGGCCACCCAAACTGTAAAATATTGCCTTCTGATCTCTAACCTAATCCTATTTTCCATCAGCTTATGACCATTGTTCCTTGTCACCCCAGATGGTGCTGGGGAGTAAAAGGCTCTGCCTATTTGCTGTTGATCTCCCCTGATGAGTTTGTAGGCAGCCACCAGGTCCCCCTCAGCCTCCTCTTGCTGAGGTTGAGCAGGTTCAGGTCCCTCAGTCTCTCCTCATAGGGCCTGTCCTGCTGCCCTCTCACCAAGCAGGTGGCCCTCCTCTAAACCCTCTCCAGGCTGGCCACATCCCTTTTGAATTGTGGTGCTCAGTACTGGACGCAGTACTCCAACTGCAGCCTGACCAAAGTCGCATAGAGGGGGAGTATCGCCTCTCTGGACCAGCTCGAGATGCACCTTTGGATGCATGACAAAGTCTGGCTGGCTGGCTGTGGTCTGGCATTGGTGGCTCACGTTCATCCTAGAGTCAATAATGACTCCGAGATCCTTTTCCGCCTCTGAACTTCCAAGAAGGGAACGCCCCAGCCTTATGTATGCTGTGGGTGCCTTCTCCCAAGGTGCAGCACCCTGCATTTGTCTACGATGAACCCTATCCTAGTCTCATCTGCCCACTTCTGTAGTCTATCTAAATCTATTCACAGCCTCTCTCTTCCTTCAAGTGTGTCCACCTCAGCCCACATCTTGTCATCAGGAAATTTGGACAGCATGCTTTCCACCCCCTCGTCCAAGTTGCTGATGAAGATGTTAAACAGTGCGGGCCCGAGGACTGAGCCCTGGGGTGCCCTGCTGCTCACATCTCACCAGGTTGAGTACAACCTGTCCATCACTACTCTCTGGGTGCACCCCATCAGCCAATTTTTTTTTCCCCATCCAACTGTGCAGGCATCAATGCCAGTCACTTAATTTATAGATGAAGACGGGGTGAAAGACAGTGTCAAAGGCCTTCTTAAAGTCTAGAAAGACTGCATCCACAGCAACACCGTCATTCAAAGATTTAGTTACTTGGTCAAAAAGGCAATTAGGTTGGTCAGGTAGGACCTGCTTTTGATGATTTCTCAGTTGTCAGGTCACAGCATGGCATCAGTACATTCATTTCTCAGTTTGCACCAGAGAAATTCAGAGCAAACTATGCCTCCTGGAACTTGGTGATCCTCTTATTGTTATTAACTGAGAAAGTCCTTGCAAGAGCAGCTAGTTCTGCAGGGTGTTTAAATGGAAGAATGCTTTCTTCCCAGTTACTTCAGCTGGATGAGAAAGACTCACAACCTGAGCAAAGATAACCCACAACTACTCAGCAAACAGCACAGATGTGTGTCCCGATATGCAGCATGACTCCCCATCTTCTCTTAGAAGGCAGTCTTTACCATCAGGTGAAAACTGGGTGGGGGGATGGGGACAGGAAGGGAGGAGGAAGTGCCTGGGCGTGCACACATCCTCTTCCTCCGTGTCTTCTCACATAAAGAGCAACTGTACTGCATTGTCCACATTTCATCACAAGCCCACTGTATTTGCCCAGCATTCACAACACTATTGCCACATGGGTTTATCTTGGACGAGATGTTGCAAAAGCAGATTATAGAGGGAGCAGATGAAAACTCACTTGAAATACAAGACCTTTGGGCATGAGACAAAGCTAAATGTTAGGGTCTGTAGGCTCAGAGTTCAGAATTTGTCCATCATGCAAGCCAGCTCTGCTCACTAGTGTCTTGGGAACAGAAGGCCAGACTCTTTGCCACTGCAAATCAGTGCAGCTCCGTTGGTCTGAAGTGAACTCTGTCACTTTGAAAAACCTGGGCTTGTCAAACCCTCTGTACACCGGCTGTTACATCACACATAGCAAAGTCTTAATTAAGTGTGCAATGATACTACCCAGGGTACAGATGGATAGGGCCAATGCTGCTAAAAATCTCCACTTAGGAAGAAGTAAAACATTTGTGAACCTGTTTCCCTACAGTTATAAAGTCGCAGCTTTCCTCTCTCATGCATCTCTGATCTGAAAGCAGGTTCTGGGATTAAAATATTTTATGACTCTCTGGTGTGCAGAGGATATTTACTGTTTATCCCTTTTGTGCATCTGAAGCAGCATAATGATACAGATCTAGTCTCAAGCATGACTGATTCCTGTAAAAGGGGGAGACTGGCTGCCCACGTGATGCATGTATTGACTGACACGCATGAGTTTGTGCGTGTTGTTGAGCCTACCAACATGTGACCTAGCACTAGAGGAGACAGGCAATTAGCAGTTTCTCCTGCAAGCCAGATCCAGTGTCTGTACTCACGAGGATGTCCTGCACATTACTTTAGGTGGACCACAAACTGGCAGCCTTATGGTAAAGGGCAGTGATAGCTCCACCAGGTGAGCCAGCAAGGAACCTCCTACTGGCCACTCTAGTAGGAACTGTACTCATTATCTCAGCAGGCAGCCTGCTTTTTTACATAGGTGATGCATGCACGTGGGCATTAAGAGAAACAGAGCAGACAAACAGCGTGCCCTTCTTGGTGCTTAGCATGAGCTATGTGGCAGTCACGTGCATGCGAGTAGAAAGTTTCACCCAGATCCACTTGCAGCTCTCAGAACGCAGCACTGGATTTAGTTCACAGGGTAGCAAGTGCATGGGGTTACTTGCATGTGACACATCCTGTTGCACACAACACAGGCCGCCGTGCAGGATAGTTTGTAATGGCACATGTGGGGCTAAATCTGATTTTTCTTACTGTCATGAGCAACTGCTCTGACTTCACTGGAAATGCATATGAGTAAAGTGCATTAGCCACGGGTGGGTGCAAACATGCACTTATGCAGTGACCCGTTTGCTTCCGCTTCCTGACAAATACTCCAATCCAGATTTAAGGTCAGAAAGGAATTTTCCCTTAGAGGTCAGATGAGCAGACACCCAGAGTCCTTGCCCTTCTCTGGAGCGTGAGGCATGGCCCTTTTCTGAGGCTCCTCTAAGCATATGCCAGCAAATGTATTCTTCTGCCACTGCAGTGGGGGGGGCACTGGCAGTACCTGCCTTTCTGCTTTTTATCCATGTCACACTGGAGGACATTTTCAGGCATGCTTTTATTGCGGTATGTGAAGGGCTGGAGTGGATGGTTATTAGGACTCTTTGTCTGCAAATGCAGGGGATTATGTTCAGTGGCCTGAAAGGCCCCTTTCTACCTGCCGTGCTTACTATGAAAGCTCAGGTCTGATAAATAGTTGGAAAAAATGTCTGGCGTTTTCAAGGATTGAATTAATTTGGCACAAACCAAAAGGTAAAGCAAGTTCTGGGATCTCCTCAGAGCCTCCAGAATCAGAGATCAGTCATAATAGAGCGTGAAACAGTAGTGCCACATGCCCAAATTTGGGACCCAATCATTTGGTCATTACCTTAAATTTTAATCATCATCTACAAGTGATCAGACAAGTGGGCTGTGTGTGTCCAAGTATGATTCATAAGAAAATGGCATTAGCATCTCAAACAGCACCTCAGCTATTCATATGCTACTTGAATTCAACCACATTGAAGTGTCGTGGAGCAAATTCTCTTTTCAAGTTTGCTTCTGACAACCTTCAACTCCCAAGGCTCCAAGTCAAGGAATAACTTAAATCTCTAGGCTAAGTCCTCAGCTGGCATATCTGCCATAGCCATATTAGTGGGACTATACCAGCCAAATCCTCAGCTGGAGAGAGCTGAATATATTCAGTGTTCCTGCAAGTTTAATGATAGTTGTCAGGGAAGAATGAATGGTGGGGGAATAAAAAAGCTTCAAGTTGGAAGTGGCTCATTCTCCTTGAGGAGGGATTCACAATACCGACATCCAGAGTTTAGTTCTTTTGTGGCACATAATGGGCTCTATGGGTGCTCACTGTGGAGACCCAAAACAGGTAGGTGCCCAGGTATAATTTATGCCAGAACAGTACAAGACAGATGTGGCAGAGGTGCTGCGCTGCCTCCAACATATGCCTCAGACCATTTCACTTATGGCTGTGACCTCCCACTCTGGCCAAAGTCACTGTGAGAGTCTAGCCTCTTCTGGGGCAGCAAAGTCCAGGAAAAACCCGAAGCAAAGAGACCGTTGGCCTTGCTGGGCTCAGCTTTCAGCCTTTACACTCACTAATAGGCTGTTAGCAGCAAATTACCTGAAGTTATCAGCAGTTAGCTCCTAGCCTCAGCCAAGCACCTGGCATAATATGGGTACTGCCAGCCTGCACTTTTCCAACTGGCCACTGGCCAAGCCCCTCACTGCAAGAGCAGACCCCTGATGCAGATGGAGCAGGGCAAGGCCGGTTGAGTCACTGCACTGATTAACTCCCCACCTGACCACCACATCAGGACATCCATTCAAAAAAATCTCTAACACTCTTCCAGCCCTTAATGTTCAACAGAGCTTTTAGACAAACAGCTTTTGGCTCTTTACGCAGTGGCTTGTGGTGACAGCGTGTCCACCACCAGTCAATGTTGACCTTTTTAAAGGATTTCCCTTGGTGAATGTCCACCCTGTCCTCCAAAATTACTTAGCATGAGCTCCCCCACTGCGACTCAAAGCCTGTTTTTAATCTTTAAACTGCTGGATGTTTATAAACATATGGAGGTGTTTAGCATTCCCCGCAAAGAGCCAAATCTTTGCAACCTGCTCTTCCCGAGAGGAATGTGGCCGAGAAGTCACCTCCCACGGCCAAGTGACGCTCGTCGTCTTTGCACAAAAGGGAGTTTCCAAGGCAGTGTTGCTGGGGACCGTGCCAGCCTCCGTCTCAGGAAGCTCATTTTGCCCATGGAAATTAGCAGTATTTCTTTCGCCTGCTGTTGTTTTCTCCAGAACAAGCAGGGTGTTGGGGGAAGAGGGAGACAACCAGAGTGCAGTGCAAGGTGGCTCAGCTCAGCATACCAAGTAGGGATGCAACAGTCAGCTTCCTGAGCCCCAGGTGGAAACCCCCAGGCAGAAACACAAATAGTTGTGAGCGCATACACCTAAACTGCACCACCGAACAGAATATATCCTCTTGTGGCCAGGGTATTTCACCCGAGCCCAGGTCTCAGAGCCACATTCATCCCTTGCTTATTTCTGCTTGAACTGTTGTAAATCAAGGTAGAGGTTTTAGGCCAGCTGGGGTGGTGAAGTCCTTGGGGGGGAGACTACCACAATAGAAGATGGCTGCACCCCTTCCTTGGGAAAAAAAAAATTCTTTGGGAGGTCTCTGGTTGTCCCCAGCTGAAGGCAGCCTGTGCTGGATCAATGGGAGTGACTTAGGGAGAAACTGGGAGCTGCCCTCTCTGAGCTGGGAAGAGCCTGCTGCAACCCAGTGTCATGTAAAACTCCTCCTATGGATGCTCACTTAGCCACTCCACAATACAGAGAAAAGGGCCCAGGCCCCAGTACTCACAGACCCAGGCTGCTCCAGAGCACAAGGAAGCCATTCTCTCCTTCTAGTCCTCTGGCTTCTCTGAAGATGTTAGAGAAACAGGAACTCCCATCTTCTCCTATCTGAGCCACACAGCTCAGCCTTTTTCCCACTCAGAACTGCAGTAGAGAAGCAGCTGGCACCTTTCATCTTTGGTGGTTGGCTGTGATCCCCAGGTGCATGCAATGATCACATATGAGGCCTTTCCATCCCATTACAGAAGGGCTGTGGTACCACTGTGCCAAGTAGAGCCAGGGTAGATAGGCAGATAGACCCCTGGACCTACATGCCAGCCGAGCAAGACAAGGGACAACAAATGCAAGGAAATGTCCTTGTGTCAGGGTAACCACCAAATCAACAGTGCTGCCAGTGACAAAGGGCATTCTTCTTAATGCACCAGCTGCTGGAGTCATGGTATTATGTGGGATTCTTAGCTGTGTGGGGTAAAGTCCATTTCCAGCCCTCACAGTTAGAGAGAAAAGCTTGAAAACGGATCCCAAGGACCTTTTAAAGTCTCCAAAGCAAGGCAAATAGCCCCCGGTGCCCTTTCAATCATTATTGTTGGGGGTTTGCTGCCCGGCTGTGGTGGTCAGGTAGCTCCTGCTAGCTCTGCTGAGCTGAGCATGTCATCTGGCACTGCCCTTTCTAGGCCCGTGGAAGCCGTGCTCTGGAGGATGCTGCAGAGAAGTGTGCCAGCTCCCTCCCCCCTGCATGTGCCAAACGTGAAAAGAGTTGCCACGAGGACACCATTGCTGCTGCTCTTGAGACCTCTGTCTCTGCTGTGGTTCAGTATGGCAGTGGGGCTGGCATTGCAGGCTGCCTTCTCTGCCTCATTTCAGGGCTCGTTTTGGATGGCAGGGAGGGGAGTGGGTGGGTCAGGTGTCCTCAGCCCTGCAGAAGTAAGCGGTGTACACTTCCCCCCATGTCTGGGAAGCTAGCCCCCTTACAGGTCCAGCTCTCAGGGTCATGAGGATTTCTGGAAGGGTTATCTGACAACGGTGCTCAGTTAGATGCTTGCCTGACCCTTGGCATGAACATTTCCCCTCTGCAATTGCTGTAGTGACCTGTGCGAGCTGGGAGTGTGTGCAGACCAGTCTGAAATGCTGGGCTTGGTAGGTGTTTGTGAATTCAGGTGCCACATTTGAAAACAAACTGGTTGCAGTTGTAGATGCATAAAGAAGCCTTCCCTCTGTTCCTCTTTTCCTGCACTTGACATCTGGGGAGAGGAGGTCACGTGTATCTGAGGGGATGCCAGCTTCACAGCAGAGGATTTACCTGCCATTTTTTGCCTGCAGGATTTTTGTTTTAAAATAAGGAGTTTTACTCCAACGTATACGTCAATGCACCAAACATTAATATTCATAAGTGCTCATAGCTCTGCTTCAGTCAGTCTTAGGCTTTTAATTCTCCAGGTTAACATACAGTTTCTCTGAGAGAGCATAAATCTCATTTGGACAAGTTGTAAATTCAAGGGGGGGAAGGGTCTCAATAGCAGGTCTGGTGGACCTTTGATGGAGAGATAAGCCCCAGAATAATCCGTCTTCCTTGACCTGTACAAAAGTACAATCATCTCTTTGAAACAAAACACACCTGGGGAATTGTATCGGACACACGGGAGTGGGGGTAGAGCAGTGGGGTTACATGAATTAAAAACACACGGCCAAATCCTGTGCTAGCATATATCAGCATTATACCAAAGTGCACCGGGTAAGGATGTGCCCCTCAGAGCCTAAAAGGAAATCCCGAGACTCCCTGAAATCAGAGGGACACTGAGTGGTTGGCAGGAAAAGTGACTCAAGCCAGGACCAGGGGTTGGTCCTCAAGTATTGCTGTTTGGAGGGTCCCAGTGTTGCTGTCATTTATATAAATCAGGGGCAGCTAAATCGAAGTCATTGGAATCGCCTCACATTCATGGCACTGGTCCTGAGAACGCGGTTTTTTTACCGTCATCAATTTTAGGAAAATTAATTAAAAAAAAAAAGATAAAAAGAAAGAAGCAGTACTCATGAAGGTGGCTGGGCTATATTGTGCATCCAAACCCTTAGGGTGACAAGCGAGTGATTTCTGTAGGAGGGATGACAAACCCTTGCAAGGGACCTAACACAAGAAACATGAACCCATCATTTTGGTGTCCGGTAGCGGGGATCCTGGCTTGCATTTGATAAAGCACAATTGTCTGAAACTGTTTTAGAATTCCCCCCTCGTCACAGGTCGTCAGACCTGCCCCTTTTCTGCCAGTCCTTTGTCTCGGGAATCCCACACTGAAGCATCCATTGCAGCGGAGACAATGAAACTCCCTCATATTGCCAGAATACAGGCCAGAAATCAGCACCAACCCTTTCCTATCACTCAGCCGGTTTCTTATTTGAAAGCTAGCAAACACAGGAGCCATAAACGCTGTGTGTGGGTGTTCAATTACCTGAGATTCTCTGCAGATATTAGCGGGCGCTCTCGGGGAAGTCTCATTTATTATGCAGGATAAAATCACTATGGCACCAATCATATGATCTCAAGATTCAATCCTGAGGCAGCACTAGTGAAAGGGGAGGTGAAACTGCATAAGACAGCTTCAGACGGCATGAGGCTGAGAGCAGCACATGAACGGCAGGCAGTAGTGGATTGATTTGCCGTATTTCTGTAATCAGGAAACCACCTGCATTGTGAGGCTTTATTTCTAGAAAGGCTGAGTTTTGTCAAGATATAATATTTGTGAGACTAAGAAAAGCTCTCACGATTTGAAAGTGGGGGCAGCAATTGCTGCAGAAGACTTCTGAGAAACCCATTTGATCATCATTTTAAATACCTCCTCAAGAGTGTATTTAACTACTAGGGCATTTGGCAGACTTGGGCTGGCAGGATGAAAAGAACGTGTGTTCCTGGGAAGGATTGTATTGCGAACAGAACAAACTAGAGGAGAACTTCATCTGCATTGCTGGCATTTGAGACGAATAAAATAGCAACAACAAAAAAATCCAGTTTTCAGGATTCCCCTTCCTCCCTGCCCAGAGAGGATTGTCTGAGAAAACCACCAGCACAAACTCAGAGCAGTGCAGACTTTTACAAGAACAGGCATGGTACAAAACGTGATTTTGGTGTTTTTCCGCAGGCGACTGAGCCAAAGACCTGCCGTGGAGGAGCTAGAAAGAAGAAATATACTTAAACGTGAGTATTTTCTATTGTTTCATTTTCCTTATAGTATTTTATATGGTTTTGTAGAAACCACTAAGTACATTTCTCTGGAGCATTCTTTTTCTGTAGACAAATTCATACTTTCTGCTTCCTGCTTGGTAATAAATGTCACAACTAAAGTTTTAATTTTGGATGGGCTCTGCGTTTCTGGTCTGGTGCAGGAGTCATAATTTACACTTGGCTGAAGGCAACTTAGTGCAGAAAAAAGGACTGTTTCACATCACTGTTTTCAAAGAACTGTGGTTGTGATCAGTCTGCTTTGGAACAAGGAAGGAAGTTTAGCTCAGTTCAACAAGTGCTCACATTAGCATGTTACAGACTATCACAGAACATGGTGCAATTAAACTCTATCTGTCCCAGCATGAAATGCACAAGTATCCTGGCAGAACAGTGATTTTCCTAGCAAGTCAGATGGCCACATCAGGCCAGATCCTTTCTAACGATAATACAATCTGAGTGTAAGCCAGGAAGAGCCACCGGGAGATAAAACAGGGGCATCAAACTCTATGTCTAGTTGCCTCTGCTGCTCGGGTCCTTGGCTGAACATCTTTCAAAGCAAAGCAAAGCAAAGCAAAGCAAACATTTGTAACTAATAGGGGTGTGCAAAGCAGGCCCCATTCGATTTGGATTTGGCCCGAATCGGGGACAGTGATTTGATTTGTTGATTCAGATGACTGTCTCTGATTCGATTCGGCCAAATCTGAACCTGAAGATTCGATGCTGATTTGGAGAAATTAAATGTTTTTATTTAATTAAATGTTTTTTCTACATACCTCCAGGTAGCAGGCACAGCTCATGATCGCTGCAATGCTGGGGTGCATGGATTGTCCCACAGGAGTGTGGGGGGGCCCTCCATGTGCTTGGCGGTGAATCCGGAAGTGGACTGGGAGTACTTCTTGTCCACCTCCGAGTCTGCCAGGGAGTGCACTGGGGTCCCCCCCGCGCCTCCCTGGCTCAGTTATCAGCCACAGGGGGACCCCGGGTGCCCCCCAGACCCAGAAGGCACCAGTCACTGACCCAGGGGGGCTTCTGGTCCACTTCTGGGTCTGCTGCTGAGCACGCTGGGGACCCCCTTGCACTCCTGTGGGATGCTCCATGCACTCCAGCATCGCAGTACTCACGAGCCCCTGCTACCTAGAGGTATGCAGAAAAAACATTTAAAGTTATATTTGTGTCTGAATTTCCAAATCTGTCCGAATCTCCCTGAATCGATTTGGAGGGTTCCAATTCAATTTGGAGAGATTAAAGGGTCCTCTGATTCAATTCGGAGATTCGGCCACCACATTGGGCTGAATCTCTGCCGAATTGAACCAGGGACTGAAGATTCACACAGCCCTAGTAACTAAGCCTTTCGTGCAAGAGGAGGGTGCTCAATGGGGAGGCGGGATCAGGCATGAGCATTTAGTGAGGGATGCCCTTGCTGACGGGAAGAGGGAATGCCCCGAACACTGTTTGTGTAACAAGTAGCAGCGGTCTTGGAGAGGTGAGAAGGCCTCTATTTTAAGGGAAAAGATCACGACTTCTGTTGTGATCCTGGTGCATTTGAGCAGCAGAAATGTAACACGGCAGTAGTATGTGAGGAACAGGCATCTGCTTCTGGTTGAAAACAGAACAGGCCATGCTTCTTTTCCTAAAGCAGGGCTTTGCTTGGCTTTTAGCTCAGACACTTTGCTAAGAAACATTATCCTAATAATTTGCTTATTTCCATCATAATTTCATGTCACAGAGCTGGGCCTGATGCTTCAATCCAGTGGTTTTCAAACTTCCTAAAATGTCACAGACCCCTTTCCTATCACTTCTTGTGCTGCGGAGCCTCTACCCGTGTCCGAAGGCCACGTGACCTGACACGTGGCCAGGTGACCTAGCCTGCCCTGTCATTGCCCCCAGTTTCTTTGTGGACCACCTGATGACATATCGCAGAGCCCCCAGGGTCCGCTGAACAGTTTGAAAACCACTGCTCCAACCTGATGAGTTCTGCACGTGTCTGACACAGGCCATTCAGCACTAAGCTGCGTCTTGCTCAACTTACACACAGGAAAATCCTTCCTGAGGAGAAATTAATTTTTCTGAATGCTTTGCATTTAGGAAGCATCTTTATAAAGTTGAATTATTTAGGTTACATATTCTCCTACATATGGGACATTCACCGTATGCTGGGAAATAGCAGCATAACCAACCAGAGATGACAATGATTACAGAATACACAGATTACAAAAGCGTAAGCAGAGTTTGGGAAGACTTGAATTGCTGGGTGCTTTCTCTTCCTTGTCACTTTTATCCTGACAAGTTTATCTGCTGCTACTCCTGTTAAAGTCAATGGGGTTGTTGTTTCAGTGTGAACAGAAGAGTGGGTCCATGGTCAGCTCAAGAATATTTTATGAACGTACCTGTGACATGCCAAGTCATTTCAAATTAGGCATACTGAGAGCACGCCCACGCAAGCATTTATATATTTTCAAATCACAACCAACACATATACTTGTGACATATAAACAGAGAAAGCCATCTCATCTCAACCCCCCGCCCTCTGAAGAGAAAGAATGAAACTAAGGTTTCTAAGACATATGGGGTCGGATTTTCCAAAGAGCCAAGCATTCAGCTTCTCCCACTGGAAAGCTGCTCCCTTCGGTTGGGTTTCCTGAATCCGAGATAAGGTCTTCTGAAAATCTGGTCCTTATCAGTTATGTTTCCTTGTTGCTGTATGTTGGATGTAGCCTTACTGTAGGTTAAGCTGACTAAAAAAATATGTTGCATTCATTTAATGAGCACAGACGAGATGAAGCAAAAAGGAAGGTAAAGAGAGTTAAAGATGGGTCCTAAATGCCAGGTAGGCTAGACCTAGGTCTTATTTGAGTGGCTACACAGGTGAACTAAATCCATTGTCTTTAGGGCAGTTACTCCAGATCTAGACTGGTTCATCTGACATCAGAGGCTGTCCTTTTCTATTTTATTTCCCTTTCCCTATGATGAAGTGTAGCTGCGTGGCACAGAACTAATGTCACCACAGGCTTGAGGGTACATGCCAGGGAAAGTTAACAGTTTGCATGGAGTCAGTTTGAGAATTGGTGAAATTTTTCCTTGATTGTGGAGGTGCCAACACTGACTTCCCATTGGTTGGACTTGATCTTGCAAAACCTCAGCCAAGGAAATACCCCGATTGAAATCGTAAGCTGGAAGAGTTTGCAGGTCTGAGTCTGAAGGCAGTAATGGGTTGTAGATATGCATAATACTGTTGATGGCAGTAATGCTACCCCAAAGGATGTTCTTAGGATTAATTAGTTCATGTTTGTACAAGCCTTTCAAAATGCAAAGCACCATGTAATTGCTGAACAGCTGCTATTATGCTATTTTAAAAGGGAGTTCACGGGATTAGGAGCGTTATGGCTCTTATCTCCCTCATGGACATGACTCTGGGATAAAAGAAGTGCTTAAAAAAAAAAAGAACACTTTCTTATAATCTCATTGATCTTTTAATTCCTGCAGCTTTAAATATAGTAAGAGTGCTAGTACAGCTCAGAGCATGGCAGCCAGCTACTGGGTGCTCAGACTGAAGGGAAATCCCAGAAGGTCACAGAGACGTGCGAGCAGGATGTTGACATTCAGAGTCAAACAGGCAGCTCCTGTGGTATCAGACCGAAGCATCGCTGCTGCATGACCTGACACAGCTGATTGTTTCAGTGGAACGCATAGCTTAGAGCCCCCTAAATAACTCACATAGTGGAGGGATGTGAACGACACTTCTGCATGGCGCACTGTAATCGGGGGCCTCGCTGCATTGAGATCAATGGTGTTAAAGCCAACCGTTTACTAATGAATAGATTTAAGCATAGTTGGTGTGATGGTGTTGTGAAAACCTCCCTAAATTTTCATCTGGACCATTTCCATTTGGTGATATCTCTGCTATCATTTTCTGCCTGCACGTGGGGACGGTGGACTAGGAATTCAGCTCTGCTTGCCTGACAAGTTGTGTTTCCTATTTCCACAATCGCTACAGCGCTGTCTTTCAGCACAAAGTCTGGGCTGAGTTTCTCCGAATGTGTCAGGGGAAGAATAGGCAAGGAAGCATGCTAAGCATTTCAAAACTACGAGAAACACATCATCCCACCACCTCTCTGTATGTGCGTTTCCTCTTAGAAGACCAAGCCGTCCCGGTGTAAAACCCACGGTGACCATATTCTGATGGGACATTAGAGTGACAAAAAGCTTGGTTTTTCAGAGGAAATAGTTACGCACATGTCTCTGCAGATATGCCACTGTCAATTAGCTTTAAAAAGATCCCCATGGTTCAATTTCAGTGTCACCTAAAGAACATAAAAATAGGGGGGAAAAAATTCATTTCTCAAGATTGCCTTTTTAGGAACTTGTCTACAGTGCTGGTCTATTCTTGCAGTCGCATGAAATCATCCTTGCGATTTAACACTAAAAACGTCCAACAGAATGTGCTTCTGCTTAAGTGACAAGATATAATTGCACCAAATTACAGGGAATCGAGGGAATCACTGAATGGTTAAATAGCTTTTCTCTGGGTCCCCAGCTTTGTTCAGGTTACGGGCTTTGAGTCTTAATTTAGTAACAGATAGGACTAGAAATAGAAAATCCATTAACTTGTATCCCAAGGCAAGGGATATATTTCACACAGTGTTACAGCAACTCCAGTCTATTTTTAGATCCAGTGTGTAGGAGTTATCACGGCTTGAATGTTAATAGTCACAACACACAAAAGCAGGCTGGCTTCGGTTGGAATCGAACATTACAAAAGAAAACCCTGGAGTATAAAGAGGCTGTATTGAATGTGGCAGAGGAAAAAAAAAATGGGTTCAAGCTAAAGGTGATGGTTGTAACAAGGGAACCCACAAAATACATAGCTTGAGAACTGGCTCACGCAGAACGTGCTTTCCCTGAGCATGTTCAGTTCAACATTTCACTATTTTATAAGAGCTATATGACCGGATGGCGTTACACTTTGTCATTAATCATTTTAAAATGCCCTCACTTTCCTGCTAACACCAAAGAATCGGATTGGCTGCTTTATGTATATTAAAAGCTCACTGGAGTTGGAGGTTAGGTCAGTGGAAAAGCTGACACGGGCACAAGCGCACGTTCACCCTTGCTGCGGAGTAGTGCCGCTCTCTGCCCAGACACCAGGCAGGCACACCAAGGACAGCCCTAGCAATGCAGAGGCTCTGAGGAATAGCAGCACATTTTTCTGTACTGTCATTTCTACGACTTGGATATTTTACATGTCGCTGGTCTTCCTACATGAGGAAAGTTGTTTCTTTTTTTATATTTTCTGCAGAAAGAAACGATCAAACAGAACAGGAAGAAAGAAGGGAAATCAAGCAGAGATTGACAAGAAAGGTAAAGTCTTACAAATGTTTTTATTCACTTCTTTGAACATTAATGCAAAGCTAGGAGTCTGGAGAGGGAATACAATCTCTGAATGTTACACCAGCCAGCTGTGATCATTGTGGAAAAGCTCATCTTTGTCCACCATGGTATCTGGTGCCTGAAATGGAAAATAACTGGAATAGATCAGGTCATTGTGGACAAATGCTGTGTCTTTAAGTGATGACGACAGTATGTGACAGCCTAATGGAAAATGTATATAAAAACCAAAAATCAGCTAATATCATTTGCCCACATACTGCATATTTTGCAACTATATTGCCAGGCAAGCAGTTCCTGCCTGCTCGGTAGCAGTGCGAATGCGGGAGCGAGCCGACTCCCTGCTGAGCAGCAGGTGTGTTCCTGCCTGCAGGCTCTCTTTGTAGACCTTTCCATCTGAAGGCATTGGCAGGTTCTAGGTCTGATCTTGCCCCTGTTTAATTTGCAGGCATCTCTGCTGGGGTCAGTGCACGTATACATACGCACAAAGACAAAATTTGGTAATGGGTCTGGGGACTGGAGCTCTGCTAGTAACTTTGGTAGAAGAATCCCTATGTTGTAATTCATTGTGGCAACTTTAATTGCACTCTAAGAGCAGCTTTAGGAATTTCAGTGTTGCAGCATGTTCCTGCCAAATCTGGTGTAAAGCTATTGAACAGCACCCTCAACCGCTTTAACCCATCTTTATGGGCATAACACTAATACTGTGAAGGGTACAAGCAAACCCCTGTGGTGACAGTACAAGGAAAGTCAAACTTACTGTGAATGCACATTCACGTAAATGAGAGCAGATTCTGCAGCACATCCCATTTTTCCTGGGCATTACATATGCATGGGTTAAAAAGAAATCTTTTCAGAAGCTGGGGTTAATAGTTGTCTCGTATGCAACAAATGTACCACCCAAATTAAGAAACAAAATGATTGCATACTTGTCTCTGTCCTACTTTGATTTGTATTGACGTGTTCTTTATCCTGCCTGTTACTACAGCTCAATCAGAGACCGACAGTTGATGAACTAAGAGACAGAAAAATCTTAATTCGATTCAGTGATTATGTGGAAGTGGCAAAAGCACAGGACTATGACAGACGAGCAGATAAACCTTGGACAAGACTGTCAGCAGCAGATAAGGTATACATATAATGAAGCCAACTGCAATCCTTTTGTTCATGTTGCATCGGTGGTGTGCCAGGTCGTGTAAGCAATACTGTAATTAGTGGGTCTTGATACTCTGGTTAATATTTGCTGGAGCAAGTGTGTTCCCTTCAAGTGAAACCGAGTGCTCGGTGCCCTTCCTAAACCACATTCTTGCTTCTGAAGGTAACAGGGCAGCATACAATACAGAGGAATTTGTTTCCTTTCTCTCAAAATCGTTATTAGGAGTTAAACAGAGACACGAGATTCTTAAGGCAGGAATTGGTGGGATAGATTTAACTGAGCGCCTTGGTATATGTAGTGTGCAGCGACTACCTTGACTACAGGCTGCAAAAATGCCCTTTTCATATCAGAAATGCTTTTAAAACCCTCAATGTCTTGAAAAAGGCCTAGTATGCAGAATATTGCATAATCTCTCCTGGGCTTGCTTGTGTCCCCCAGGACTTTACTATCTCTTCCTCACAAAGTTACTTGGGACAAAACAGTGATTACATTCACCCCAAGTTACTGTGTTACCTATAAATTCCCAAGAAAACCTTGATCCACAATTACGTTAGCCTTGAAAAGAGCTATTCTAACTAGAGTACTCCTGTTTGCCCCATCATATGCCTGCCACATCCCGTTCTTTATATCTGATTTACAATATTAAATAACCTTGGGTTTCATGCTTAAGCAAGAAAAGGGGTGAAGAAAGGGCTTGGTTTGCATCAGGCTAGACTTGTTGCTCAATGAGGAGGCTTTACATTTTTGGCTCGAGATTGTCATAGGCAGGGAAAACAATTGGACTTGTTGAGATAATTACTGGATAGAGTGGCAAATGTAGGACTGGATTACTCAATGCTTTATCCTGGAAATCAGATGTGTTTTCTTCACTCCCACACACGCTGGAGTGCTTCCCAATAAGAAAAGAAAATATATAGGAAAAGCTTAAGTGACTTTAGAGGATTCTCATAGGAAGAAAAAAGTGGTTTTATTTGCGGTTTCCCCTTAGTTGAAGTGCCTTTGGCCATGTACAGTAGTGTTTGTAAAATGGGAAACATGCCTGAAGGTTGTTGAGATTTGCTGCACTTACTTTTCTGGAGAAACTCATTAAAAACACATCACATACTTTTGCATAATAGCTACCTCCCTGCTCCCCACGATTCTGCAAAGGATGGAGTGCAGTTGGGAACTAAATGAGAATTTAAGTCAAATTCTGGCCTTCCATTTGTTCACGCAGCCTGAAGCACCCCTCAGCAGACTTTGTGCCGAACTTAAACGTGGTGTGAGCGGTTATATCTCTGTAGACATCAGTAACTCACACCAGATCGTAGTTCAGGTTGTTAAATTCTGTCAATCCATAAAAAGAAGTGTGATACTGGGATTTTATCCTGGTGCCACAGTTCAAACAATCCTTTGTCTTGCCTGATCATCTCTTATGGTTCAAGTAAATGTACAGCTAAACCTTTATTCCTGCTTCCTTGTTTACTTGATAAACATGCATTCACAGCTCAGGGGCCCAGGAAAATGTTTCATTACTTTCTCCTTGAAAATGTATTTCTTCTAATTAACCAAAACTCTGATTTGACACATGCTTGTATAATAAATCCTCACGAGCTTAGGTAACTGAATTAGAAAATTCAACATATAAGAATTTATGAGACCAACTTAATACATTCCAAGCCAATCGACAGTCATGGACTGACTCCATTTCCCAGTGCTGATTGTATGGGGTTATGTACCAAAAAGGAAACTTTTGCCCTTGCTTACGACCCTGTGGCCTCCCATGCTGAAAGGGCAGCAGAATCAGGCCCAACATGTGCACGTTGTAACAGCCCAGCTGCTGTCTGATTTTTACTTATAGAAATTCTCTAAATTTCAACAGGCCACTTGCTGGCTGGGTAATGTCTATGCCTGCTCCCTAAAAAAACCAGAGCCTCACTAAGTGTTGGGAAACGAGCATTATGCTTTCAGGTTCCACCATGACTGCTTCTATAAAGGGGTTACAACAGCAGCCTAGCAGCGATGCCCTTGGTGGCAGCGTGTGTCTTTGTCTCTGACGACAGTGACCAGTCAGCATGGGGGGAAATCACATAACTCAAATGTTGGGTCTTGCTGGCTGCACTGCATATGGTCCGTTATAAACTTGGCAAGGAATTGCTGTTCTGCTCATTTTGTGTGTCCTGTTGAGGCCTATACATAAAATTATTTGCTAATCTTGTTCAATTTTAAATTCCTAGGCAGCAATTCGTAAAGAGCTAAATGAATACAAAAGTAATGAAATGGAAGTACATGCATCAAGCAAGCATTTGACAAGGTCAGTTTCCCAGTTATTTATTTTCCATTCCCTACGGGAATAGTCCTTTTGAGCTCTGAATCGACAGAATACTTTGCTCCCATGTGGGTCTAATAATGCTGAGAAAGCTTTACCATGGAACACAAAGCACCTCTTCTTCAGCTTGAATACTGTTTGTAATGGTAGATTAGTGCCTGTTGAGGAGACCCCCATATTTCCCCCAAACCCTGCTCAAAATGAATTACTTGCACCTGTGATTTAAGAGGCCCTGGCTAGAGATTACACACAAGAGGTTCTGGGGTGAGAAAACAGCACATGGGTTAAGGCAGATGAATGGTTCTACTTAAACTGTGAGGCTCTAGTTTGCACTGGAAACAGTGGGCATGTCTACACCTGTACTGACTTGTGCCTAAACTTAACATGCCTTTGGTTAAGGCACATTAACATGATTTAGGTGTGCCTCTACACGTGGCTGTGCTAACGCGCATTAAGGCACATTAAATTTAGGTGTGAATAGCTAAGTTGCATTAGTGCACGTGCAGACATGCTAACATGCATTAATGCAGTGTCTATCCATTGATGCACGCTGTGTTAATGCACATTTAGCATGTCTACACATGTGCTAGTGCAGCTTACCTATTCATGCATAAATTTGATACCTGCTTTTTGCAAGTGTCAAATTTAGGGTCACATAGCCTTAAATTGCCATTATTAAGGTACACTAAGGGCACGCACATGTAGACATGTGCCTTTAATACACCTTAAAAATGGTGATTGTAGGCTACATCTGCTTAAAAGACGCATGTGTAGACACACCCAGTGTTGAGCAAAAATAAGGAAATCCTTTCATTGCTAGTTGGTTTGTCTTTGGGTGCACAAACATATTCCCAAACTTTTATAAATCCCATTCTTCAATCCCAGGCACCAGGCTGGATATTTGTTAAAGTTCTTGGGATATTCCAAAACTCGAATTTATGCTACAGGGCTTCTGATAAAATGATATACAGAAAATTGAGAGGTGACAAATCAGGTCTGGAAGTGACAGATATTTTATCCAATTGAAACAAACTGGGAACTTTAATTAGGCAGATTAAAATGACACATTTTGGAATCTGGCCAGAATCCCAGGGTTAAGTATTCCTCCTGCTTACGATTTATGGCACTGTACAACAAATGGTTAGGGCTTTACATCTCAGGAAAAGAAATGCCCAAAGTGGTGGGCCAGCACAGACTCAGAGGTCTGAGTGCCCTCTTCCCACTCAGCTTGCTTCTCTACCTCAAGATGCTCCAAGTACCAGCTTGGCATAGCTGACAGGATCAGAGGATACACAGACACCAACAAGCTAGCCACCAGTCGTTCAAAGCATAGGTATCTGCTAGGAGGTGCATGGGGGCATACATGCGTCCCCTGATAGGGCCGGTGTCCCACCGAATGGCCAATACTGATACTGTTGGTAGGGCTGGTGTCCCCCCCGACAGGGTCAGCGGCTTCTGCAGGTGCCCTCCCCCAGTCAGGTTCAAAGTTATGTAAAACTAAGTATGACTGTCAGTGACTGCAGTGTGGACAAGCCCCTGAACAGAACAAGCACATTTAAACAACTTTTCATTATTTTCTGCTGCAACAAAATATTTCACGTACAACACAATGCTACAAAGATGTTTTGCTTTGTTTTTACTCTAGATTTCACAGACCATAGAGATTTTCTTCTGAGAAGAATGTCTTTACTTTTTGATACCGCCACTGAACACACATAAGGGAATGTAAAAAGGTCTTTCCCTGAAGTTCAGTTCATGACAACCTGATGTTTATGGGAAAGAAGGACTCTGCAGGTGAAGACTGCAGCACTTATATACAAGAGGAGATACCAGAGGACGTACTTTACTCTGATGCCTAAAAAGTGACGGCCTATGGGGTGGGAGGATCAGCTAAAAGGTTGAAGTAAAACTACTTGAAGGAACCTACTGTTCTCCTTGAAACACTTGTTTTAAACTGTTTTACAGCATATCTTGGAAAAGGAGACGTGCATGTACAGGCTTTCCCATTCCAAGGCCGCTGACATAATGGACATGACACGCTGTCATTCAGTATTATGTTGACAAGACATTTGGAACTTCTCAAAATTCGTTTGTAAAACCCTTAAGTTCATGTTACACAAAATGATTTAATGTATTATAATTTCTTTCTTTTTTATATAATGTCTAACAAAAAACACAGCTGCAGCATTTTTGATTCTTGTTAATTTTGTTCTTTAATTAAATGACTACTTATTGCAGGAAATGAGCACGGTCCTTTTAAAGTTCTTTTTTCAGGGTGGGCTACTAACAGAGGTGGACTGAGCCATCTCCTGTTGCTCCTTCACTGCAGAAGTCCAGAGCAGGTTATTCATTGTACTGTGGTAACCGTACACAACGAATTCTCATTCACATGAATGGGAATTATGAATGCATGCCATAGATTGCGAGGATATACAACAGAAACCATTGCTGGCTATAATGGATGCCACCAGCATCTGGACCTTTGCAGAAATGGGGTCCATAGCATAGCTAAGCACGTGCTAAAGAGTTCAGCTTAATACCCACCTAGATTTAATTTTGCAGAATCTTTACGTTTTGGTTACATACCAAAATCTAAAGATGTAAGTCTGAGTCCTTGCACCACCACAACGGCTTGATCCAAAGATCTGCACATTTAAATACGCAATTTTAGAATGCGTTGACCTCCTTATGGAGGTCAATACCATCACTGGTCTTTCAACATATTGTTGTAAGTATTAACGAACAATTTAACAGTCCAATTTTTGACAAAGAATATAGTGACTGAGGATTCGCTAGGAAGTAAAAACAGCAGTCAAAGAAATATTTGTTGTCTAATTTGAGAGCAAAAAATGAATGAACTTCATAGATTTCATAGATTTTCATAGACATTAGGGCTGGAAGCCAGAATGGTATGCCACAGAAGCTTTGTGGGTCATACACAGGTTTCGAGTGGTGGTAAACATTTTGGCATGTGCCATTCCACAAGGTCCATCTAGTGGAGATGACAAGCAAGCACATATTATTTCAAAGAGAACCCATGAGTGGACTTATCCCTTCCTCAGAACTTCTCTAAGAGGCAACCACAATTCTTTAGGCTACCTTGACAGCCACAATCTACGTTTCAGAACTAACTGAATGACCACCAAACAGTTTTCCTTTTTCTAATTGGTGAAGCAGCTTGTTGGGTGAGGACTTGGGTGGTATTGGACATGCCAGCCATAGCAATGTAGGTGCACTGGGAATTTGTCCCAATGTCCTTAGGTTCTGATGATCATGAAGGGTAGGCAGAAGGACCATGGAGTATCTCAGTGGCACCTAAATACTGGATTTACCTGCCCTTTGTGGATTTAGTCCATGGTGGCTTTAACCCAGTTTCCTTATGGAGAAAAAATCCCCTTCATCTCTACCATAACCTGGCTTTTTTTTTTAACAGCCTCAGCAGCACAGCACAGAACTGAACAGGCACGAGAATCAAACTGCCTTTTAACTAGTTTAGGTGGCTGCCCCAGGTCAGGGGCAGAGAAGTATTTTTTTGCTGGGGACGGGAAGCAGGGTGAGCCAGAGCACGAAGGAGCGTGGGGAAATATATATTACTCCTGTGTTCTGCATTATAAACCTCACAGTTGAGTAGATATCCCTAGTGATGACAAACTGGCATGCCAAACCACACTTTAAATACAATAAAAAAAGAGATGCCATTTGAGAGAGATTAGTGTGACAATTATCATGATTTAACATTTTCGAAAGAGACACTGGATATCAAAATTATGGGCACAATTAACTTGTCTGAAGACCTTACTGAAAAAGTTAAAATTTATGGCCAAATCCTTTACTGCCTATGTACTCCGCTCCCTGTGGAAGCCAGTGAGCGAGAAAGCTGTGTAAACAATACAGACCTTAGCCCAACCTACAGAACAGACAAATATTAGTTGCAACAATTTTAATCTGTGCACAATTTTTTAAATAACACTTATTTTTAAATTAAAGCACTTGATGAATCCATTGCACACATCTACATTTAATCTAGGGGAAAAACCAGTTCTAGGGTGAACTCTTATTTTCACTCACAATGTGCAAGTGATTAATAAAATCTCTAATTATACACACTTTACATTAAACACAATAACCTCAGTGTTTGGATTCTGCGGAAAGAACGTCTCCAGTCAAACCACCACTAAGAAAAGAACACACCAGTTGTACTCATTTTTAGTTGTGGTTAACAGGAACATTAACAAGAATATTCAGATATAAGAGGCTCAGTATTACAAATGCAGTCATATCCTCTAGGGTGCTAAGCCCCTCAACTTGTGCTATTTGTGGGAGACCAAAGTACTTAGTATCTTTACAGGACCAGACCCATAGTTAGCTAATTTGTATTTTTACTCAAAACAAAGAAGAAAACTTAGCAAGAGCAAGTCAATAAATACCGTTCAGTAGCAGTTATGAGAAGAGAAGCACTTTAATTACACTGATGTTTCTTGATGTGCTCATCAATGCAAAATTAATTGAAACTGGGCAAATTAAATAAAAAACAATTAAAAATCAATACCAATTTTAGAACTTTCCACTTAGTACAAAGCAAGGACCATAAGCTAAAACACACAATCCTGTAATAATAAAACCAGTGAAGGTTCAGCAAACACAGTGACCCAATAATACAAAGGCAGATCAGAGGAAAGGTCATTATAAAGTAATTAACCAAACAGTATAATCTCAGTGGGTGCTTGTACATGTGCCAGGATGCTGTTCTGATACAGTGTAATTACAGTGTGTCAGAACAGACTCTATTAATCAAGTCCGCTGGAGTGCGCTCCAGCCAGCCTCCGTGCCTTGTGTATTAGCATCCTTGCGCTTCAAAAAGGTGTACTATAAATCTTACCTTAAAGTCAGTTCTGCACTGGAAAGAAGTTTGCACTGTGAGGTTCCATGGTTACTGCGAGGAGTGACAATGGACAAATCAGAGATTTGGGAGTAGGCTGTACCGTGGACTATGATTATGACAATAAGGAAGTGGAATATGATAAATGAGAAGGAAGACAGAGAATTTGAATTTCAACTGGAAAATGACAAAAATAGTTTTTGAAAAAGCAACACTATCCTTGACAGAAGAGCTTTCTGGGTTGGAAGGAATACGAATCTAATCAAAGTGAATCATGTCTAACTTAAAAAATATAAATAAAAGGAAGGCGGTGTTTAGACTGACAATACAGTAATAGCATAACACAATAGCGGGGGTCTAGGAATATGGTAATAAAGAAAACAGAACAAATACTTGGGGTTAAAAGCTGGAGAGTAGTAGAAGCAGCAGAGATAAGAACAGAGGGTATCCGCTTAAATTAAAAGCTACATGTCAGAAAGGAGCAGCAATGTTAGGAATGACAAGGGAAAGTAGGAAGCGCAAAGAAGTTGGAGGATGATGAGGTAATGACAAAGAGGAAGTGTATCATTGTGAAGGCAGAGTGATCAAAGTACGAGATCTGAGATAAAGCTGAAGGAAAACAGACTGCAAAAAAGAGCTACTGAAAAACTAAGAGTTAGCTCAGAGTTGGATATTTATTGACAATATTCTTCAGAA
Organism: Caiman crocodilus; assembly: GCA_030014935.1. NCBI lineage: Eukaryota > Metazoa > Chordata > Crocodylia > Alligatoridae > Caiman > Caiman crocodilus. The sequence continues at coordinate 5,233,303 of JAGPOW010000797.1, read as the reverse complement.
GGAAGTAAGGACCTCTAAGGCAGGGTTATTTTATGAATGATTCCCTATATTAATAATTTTTTTGGCAATCTAGAAAATGTTTAACTTCATTTCCCTAAAAAGCTACTGACAGCACTACAGCCACAATGTACAGTTTACCTGGGTTTTCTTTCAGAAGAAGAGAACATCCTTGTTACTGAGTAAATCCATAATCGATTGAGAAGTGTCTATAAAGACTTTTCCCCTAAGGTTTATAGAACATGTGGCAATACAATGTAACTGAAATGCAAAGGAAAGCTATCCATCTACACATACAGGAAATGTCAGCACGCCAACAGATTTTGTGTTATTAAGTAAAAAATAGTGTTAAACTTGTACCAAGATGTACACACCTTTTGTTAATGCCTGTTTTGTCAAGATGAAAGAAAGACCCAAAAGTGTGCGTCATAGAAAGTTTAATACATGTTTGCAAATTAAGGTAAAAACATGTACATTTTACAAATTATTTTAGTCTACAACAAACTTCTCCTGAAAGGTAATAGCAGGGTTAAATAGGATGTGGCTTCCAGAAATGCCTTTCTGATCTCCTTTTAATGTGCTAAAATAATTTGCAGTCATATTCTGCACCTGACTGGACACAATGCACTACAGGGAGTCATGACATAAACATGACCTTTTCATTTCAATCGGGAATGACCACTTTTCTACATCTGTAAATAAATACATCTTTTAAAAATGATCCTTTATTATTAAACATCCTCTGCATCTTAGTGGAGATCCTTTAAAAATAGCACTTCTTTAAAAATCCAAAATGTATATATTACAACTTACTGTGGTAATCAAAAGAAACCTCAAATGCTTGTAACAGAATAGAGTTTAGCTACATAAAATTACAATCTTTAAAGAAAAAGATTTTATAGCAGTGGTTTGCTTTCACTGAATATGATTGTCAAACTTCATATTACTGAGAACTAATCTGAATATAACAATATATTTTTAAAGTATTTAAATTTGACATTAGAATTTTCTTCCTTCTGAGAAAAACAGGGTCTGCAATCCTCTGCGAACATTAAATAGCTCCTCTTCTTGCTGTGGTAGAGAGATATTATATTATATTTATCAGTACTTTAAAGAAAACTTTAAAAAAAGTATCACAATATCCAGATCCAAATCTCGCAACATGTATGCATTGCTTTTCCTATTTGTTCTAAAATGAGCTATAATAAAACTCATGAGGCAGTCGCTACATAACAGAGAACTTCAGGAAAACATTTATTTACATCATTTAATGAATTCTAAATAAAAATTAATATAAGCATATGGTTTAAGATATTTTAATAATATTTGTAATTATTTTCATTTCATTTCAAACAAATAATAACAGCATATTAAAAATTGTAGTTTTAACTTAAGAAGTCAAAGTGCAAGCAGTTAAGTTCCTTTAGTAAAATACAAAGAGTAAATAATTAGCAATCGGTATCAAATAGCTTCATTTACCATTTCCTTAAGAAGCTTCTCTTGAAGACCCTTCATGTCTTCTTTCATTAGATGCATCTATAAAAATATATAGGTATCTATTCCATCTGTTTATTTTTCCGTCAAGACTGGCAGCAGATTTTCAGAGACATTTATGTATTTGATTCTAGTTTAAGAGCAGACTTATCACCGATAGACTTGTTAATGGTAAAATAAGAGTGCCTGAGGTACAAGAAAAGCTGTCCACGTTCTACAGCACAAGTAATTCTGTGATTTATTTTAGATATAAAATAGAGGTATTAAGATATAACATATATACCTTAATATATATAAGTTAAGGAGTACTTCTGACATTGAACATTTATCAAAAGTATCTATGGACCTTAATGGTACAGTGGAAGTAAAGATTTTTCCTATAAGGAATATCTACATCAGGAACTCAAGACCAACATCTGGTGACAGAAAAACTAAGCAAGAAAACAAGAACCGGCGCAGGGAAACTGTCATACCTCAGAGGTTAAGATATTTTCCTCATACTCAACACTTTGGTAGATATTCTTCTCAAATGAAGTTTTAAGAATCTGAATCCTAATAAAGAAAGAAGTGAATTAAACATCTTAGCTAAATATGAAGAGTCCACACCAATCATGAATACATCCTTTTTTAAAATCCTCATGCAGTACTTAATAAGCATTCTTAGTCCCGTTGTTATTGTAATTTCCCAGTGGAACTAGGGGGAAAACCCAGGAGGATAACAAAAATGCTAATATATTTCAGGTACACAGAACTCTTCATCCACTGATTTCACTATTCTTTACACAGATGAGCAAGACTTTTGTCCCTGTTTTATTTGGCCCAAAGCATACCATAAGCAAACAGCAAAGTGATGGATCAAATCCAGTTCTCATACCAATAAAAATAAAATCTACTAACCTCTTTTGCTCATTTCTCCTGTATACATTAAAAGTATTTGCTTGCTTTTTCCAAAAACTCTAAAACGAAATATAAAAAAATAACTGAACACCTAAGACATTAGTTAGCACAATGCAGGTTTATTTTTAATAGTAATATTCAGTGTCAAAATAAGCTAGAATGACAGATTTAGAATGAGCAGGCATTCTACCATAGCCCATGTCATAGAGTCATAGAGAAGCAGAGCTGGAAGGGACCTTGAGGTGTCATTTAGTCAAAACCTCTGCCTGAGGCAGGATCACCCCTATGCAATGATCTGGTTGGTCCTGCTTTGAGCAAGGGGTTGGACTAGATGACCTGAGGATCCTTCCAACCATAGTTTTCAATGATTCTAAACCAAGCTATCCAAATCTACTGTCTAACCTCTTAGCAAAACTACAGTCAACCCTGATACAACGCAAGACAACATCCTAGAATATCCTCAGGTGTTTAAAAAAAAATTAAGGCTCAGTGAGGCAAGATCTGACATTTAAAGAGCTCATTCTAATTCAAGCAGCAAATTTAACATTTACTTTCCAGAAATTAAAGTGTCACATGTCTTTTCTACAATAATCAGACACCGCAAATATTTAAGTGTGGTTAAACTGAGACCAAACTGGTTTTCTTGTTAGCTTTAAACTCAATTTAAAAACTTGTCTCTGGAGTAAAGACCTAGTTCATTAATCCGCTCCATGTTAAGAATGGGAAGGTCAAAACTTGAACTTTAAATTAAATCTATTAGCTGACCCACCAAATCCAATAGGTTAATGTGCCATTTTGATACCAGGCAAAAATTCAGGTCTGAGTTAAATGAAGACGGCTGAGGTCAGGTGATTTGCTTTAGGATACATCGCATCAACGCAAAGAAGCAGAAAATCTGTAATGGGGACTGAGAAATTCTAAGTGCATAGGGATGGCCAGGACCAAGAAGATTCAAGTCAAATTATCTTAAATATAATTCTTAATTTCTTTTAATTTAAAGTTAAGTCCCAGGGAGATTTAGAGTTCATCTTTAGTTATCTGGGTTTTTTTAAGAGCTAGTTGCAAAACACACCTTTGAGCCAGAAATGATCGTCCACAATTAAAGGAGAAAATGTCAATTCTTTTTAAAATAGGTTTTTAATAAAATTCTTTAAATACAAACCAAAAATTCTTTCTCCATATTTTTCAAAGAGTGGGAATCTTTTTCGAAACTCTCCAGCTCCTCCATGATAGCGACATGAAATTTGTCCAGCTGTTTGATCCTATCAAAACAGAAATTAACTATAAATAAAAACAACCTGTAAATACAAATACATTTTGTAAAATAAGTAACCTGCTACAGACCTGCATTCATGCAGCTCGTAAGTCATGGTAGTCAAATGCTGCTGGGCAGTTTTTAATGACTGCTTGTTAAAATGGTCCATTCTTCTTGAGCGGCTCTACAAGGATGTGCTTTAAGGTTACTTACAGTCTACTTATTTTCAAGTTAATTTTCACTTTAATGAGAAGTGAGAAAAAAATTACAAAATGCAAGCAGTCGTAATTAATTAGCAATGAGACTACTCGTTACAATGGAGAAATATTTTAATTTTGAATTAAGATATGCAGTGTGAACAAATATCAACACTGCACATGTAGGATATTGTTTGCGGATGTAGTTACCTGTTTCGCAACTGCATATGTATTTCTTTGGTTTAATAATTATCCATTTGCATCAACGTAGGTACTTCATTTTAATTAGTCTGGTTGACAGAATCCTACACTCTAAATATTTTACTGAATGAAAAAAAATAAGCTTATACCTCAGGAGATGGAACACAAAATCCATCTGAGTGGCTGGCCTACAATCGTACAGATAATTTACTTTCACCAAAAGCTCAACTAATCTCCATGTGCTGTGCTGCAGCACCTAATGGTTTAAACACAGTAAAGTGTACGCTGTTGCAGAAGGTTGAAAGCTCACCTGCACAATGATCACTGCTTGGTCTGCTTACTTAGAAACACCTGCAACAAGTTATCTTTTCTACTGAACTGATTACTGATGAATTAGCCTTCTGTAGTGCCAAAATCTGCAATCTGCCAGGCCTTATGAGACCTGAAAGACTGGATATATTCTGTTAAAAACCTTCATCCATCAACTCTTGAAATTTGGCACTTGGTAGGAAAATCTTACTTTACAGCATCAACAAACAGCACAGCTCTTGCTTATGAACTATCAAATTATGGAACACATACTTTGCTTTTGTCAGAGGCAGAGGTGGTAAGCAAAACTTATGTTTAAGTTATATTTAACACTTTCCTTTGTCAGATTCTGTTTAATTGTTCATAATTTCCCCACATTTCCATTGTTTGGGTTGAAATCTTCCAGACTGCCCAGCAAGAATTCTCCTCCCATTTCTGAATGCAGTGTCAGGGAAAATGCATTTCTTAACACTGGCCAGCAACTTGAATAATTTGTATTGCCCATATACTTTGGAGCAGTGACTTGAGATTTGGCTAGGATGGTCACCCTGATGTTAGGGATAAACTATAGACTGCTGAACAGTGCTGTTAGTACCTGATCAGATTAAATTTATTAGAGGCTGATAGCTAAATTCTTCAAATAATTGGCCTCCACAGAAAGCCCAGGGCCAAGGAGATTATTCTTCCTACAGTTGCATGACAGGGATGCTGAGCCTCTGACAGTAGAGCAGGTAGACTGTCCTTTTTTTCCGATACCTCTCTTGCCTGTAGCCTAGGCTCTGTAGAGAAAGAAGCAATCTGACTGGACTAAAAAGGGAAGTGATTGGAGTCAGGGAATAACCGGAAATGAAGAAAGAGCATACAGACAAGCTAAATAACAAGAACCGGGGAGACCCAGGTATAGGGTGGAAGGAAATAGGTTACGAGAGAGACAGAGAAAGGTCTGTAGTATGTCAGGACATGTTCCCCTGCAGAATTAGGAGTGGAACTCAGGATTCTGCAGCTCTCTGCTGACAATAAATATCTGTGTAAACCACCGGCTAAATGTGCCTTAGCCTCTTTTTCTGGCTGCATATTACCGCTACACTCTTAGCTCATCTAATTAAAACATGTATCATAATGAATATGGAAGTTATATGAAGTTTGCATAGGCAACCTTAACTGTAGCATTTAACAACTCAAAGCTTTGTAACCACTACATTCTTTTAATCTAGTCTTTCTACATATAACCTCATATAAGGCAGTTCTCCTAACTTTGTCTCTACCTAAACTTAGAGTATCTATATATACATGTGTGAAAACTGGCTTACCTGAATTTTCCGAGTAAATTCTTTATGGAGCTTCTGATATATCCCTACACTTGAACATCCAGGTTCCCAGGCCTCACCATCCATAGTAAACAAGTCATTTACAGATACAGTAGATATGCTTTCAGTCACTGGAAAACATTGAAGATTAATCTGCCATGATTCAGAAGTTAGTATGCCACATTACAGAAGTAGAACTATAAAAAGTTATCTACCAATCCTGCTTTATTTTATTACCCCCTTTCTGCTTTTTTAATTTTAATTTAGTATCTGTCTACTTTTTAGACTTATTATTTATCAGAGATTATAAAACTTCAGTTGTTAAATATGGTACTTAGATATGCCTAACTCCTGAAACATCTCAAGTGGCCTTTCAATTATGTGTGTACTTAACACAAGGCATTGTTCAGGGGCTTCAGATATTTAGCTCTATTTTAAATATCAATATAATATTACATCAACACTTGAAAAAGCTGTACATGTAAAATGTTGGCTAGTGTAAGACTTTTCAAAAATTTGTCCCAAAATATGATATTAAAAAATTTGGCATGTCCTAAATGCTTAAAGTTGCAAAACTAGACCATAAAAATTGGTGGATGTCTTGGGAGACAACATGTTATGTCGAAAAGATTTTAGTGGCATGAAGACTTCAGAATATGTCCCAAACATACATGAATTTGCACAGTATGTTAATACCAAAGGATATGAAAAATCTTTAAAATATACCAGTAAGTATAATCAGACATTTTTTTACCCTCCAAATCGGTTGTGAAAGATACAATGATCCAGACACAGACACAGCTTTAAATGTTTTTTCTACATACCTTAAGGTACCAGGTGGCTTGTGAATGCTGAGATGGTGGGGTAGATGGAGCATCCCACAGGAGTGCGGGGGCAGGTCCCCCACATGCTCAGTGATGGACCCAGAAGTGGACCAGAAGCACTTCCAGTTCACTTCTAGGTCTGCCACGAAGCAAGTGGGGGACCCTGCCCCCACCCAGGCAGCTGGTGCCTCCTAGAGCTGTGGGGGGACAGCTAGGGTCCTCCTGTGGCCAACTGCTGAACCAGGAGGGCACAGGGAGGTGGAGGGGAGTCCCCTGAGTGCTCGGCAGTGGACCCAGAAGTGGGCTGGAAGTACTTCTGGTCCACTTCCGCATCTGCTGCCAAGCAAGTACACCCTCCCCCTCCCCCCGGTGAGATGCTCCATCTACCTCACTATTGCAGCGTTCATGAGCCATGCCTGGTACCTGGAGGTATGGAAAAAAAACAATTTAAGCTGTGTCTAAGGCTGAATCCGATTCTCTGAATCAGCATTGAATCTTCACATTTGGATTTGGCCGAATCGAATAGGGACAGTGAACCAAATCAATGAATCGAATCACTGTCCCTTGATTTGGGCTGACCCCGAATCGAACACAGCCTGTTTTGCACACCCTTACCAGTCAGTGTGTTATCTGCAGCACACTTTTTCCCTACACTGGAAAAGGAATGTGTCCTTGAAGACTGCATTAAGAGTTCACTTGGTAGAATCAAACAGGCAAAAAGTGCCATGAGCCAATGTTTGGAATGTGCTCATCTCTAACTTAAAGTTTCTTTGATTCCTCCTGCTGAAGACCATGATCCAGCTCTCTCTCCTATTAATTTGGCCTCTTCTTCAGGAGAAGTGAAAGAAGGTAAGAAGAAGAAAAGAAAATGGAAAACACGGAAAAAACAGAGAACATACAGAAAAGGAGAAGCAAGGTAGTTTCATTAACTGAAATTGACAGGATTCATGGTAAAGATGAACATTAGGGGTACAGTGATGTACCCCTAATGTTCTTTGGTATGAGACTCATTAATAGTGCAGCCCCCTGTAAGAAAAGCTGTGTCCTTGGGCTTGATCACAAGCACTCCCAAAACTAACTCTACTTTTTTCAGTAAGATCTGCAGTTACTGTGCACACCTTTCTTGCCAGGTCCCCAGTGCACTACTATACTGATGTGCATTGTGAAGTCTTAAGTTTTCTGTTGTTTAGTCCTCCTGTCTAAGTCCAGCCTTGACTCACACCAAGGAACTGGTTGTAGAAAAGCATACACACAAGAATGAGAGACAATTATTAAATCTTTTGATTCTACTGAACCTGAATTTTTGGTCTCCTTGCTTTGCAGGAGAGCAGAAAACACTTTATTCAATTCTTAACCTGATAATTTAAGTATACAAAATATAAATAGCCAATATTCAATTTGAGAAAAATATTGGGTTTGAAGCCTTACTTCTGTGAAAATATTTTTACTGACCAGAAAAATTATGCTTTCTTACTCATCTGAAAGATAAGCAGCATACAGTATTTCTTGAATATTTATGTTACTAGGTAAGGAAAGAAAATGTTCCTGAGCACTTTCCATTGGAATCTCAGGAAAAAACAGCTGAGTCTGTTTTCTTACATATCTGCAATAAATTGAGTTTACAAAAGGATCCTGTGGATTTAAACTAGAGTTGCAATATGATCTTTATTAATATGTTTCTGGTTTATACTTCTTGGATGATGATATTTAAGGGTTAACTTGAGTTCTTACTAACCTCTACTACTGGCAATATCTTCATCTGCTTTGAACAATTTTTTAGGAAGTAACTTTATTTTTCTTTTTTGTTTTTCATCCTCTTCTTTTCTCATTTCCAGCATTTCATCAGAATCACTTTCTATGTCATTGCAATACATTCGTTTGAGATTTGAATGTAAGGAAGGTCCTGTAAGCATGACAAAAACACATTCTATTTTAAGTTACTTAGAAAGAGGCACAGAATAATTTATTTTCTGTATGATTTTGTGTGGAGCAATGAGAGTCTGACAGATTTTTCTAATCACTAAAAAGAGCATATTCCCACATTCTGGGAGTATGCGCCTTTGCACTACCACTTCCAGAATCATACTGGAATCTGAGTACTGCATTTGCGAATGGTCATGTGCTACCATTAAACATTTATAACTATGCAAATAAGGATCATATAGCCCAATTGCTTTCATCATGTTTATGCTTATATACCAATGATATTGCCATAAAGATAACACCAAAGAAGCAGAAAAGTTCATAGTTAGTGAAAACCTTCTGGAAAATGCCCATTAAAAGGTGCTCATGTCTCTACTGGGGATTATTTCTGATGCTTTGCTCCTGTAAGACTAACAAGCAGCACAAAACTCTAGAGTAGGACTGGATATTTGATTAAATAAAGGCTGAGGGACTAGTTTCTATTATGAGCACCAGATTTAGCTCTTAAATGAAGTGGTAACTAAGTACAATGGATGCAAGTCTCAAAAGTCTACGCTTTTGGGAACCAGTAGATCCATGGTTATAATAAAACACTTCCTCCCAACCCTGTTGGGGCAACAGTGTTCCTTGCTAATAAATTAACATTCATATAATCTAGTCCTGGAATCCTGGGAGTGCTCCTAAATTCCCCCTCTTCCTTTTAGTTGAAGGTCAGCTATTAACCTGCCAACCTATGCAGGCAAAGGGATGCTTAAACTCATTATTAACTGGTCCTTCTACAGTATGAGTAAATATGCATTACATCCAACAGGAATGCCTTGTCTATAATAAAGATATACTAATTTTAGGAAAGTAATTCATTGGGTACAAATGAGAAAACAAATCAAGAGGTGGAGGTTGTGAAGAGTTGGGCCATATTTATGTATTTAAGAAAATATTTTCATCGCCTGTTTACAATTATTAAGATGAGTGCTTTTTCATAAATAAAGTTTACGTACCAGATTCATGTATGTGACCTACAGGGTCTTTACGCCATGACTGTTCTCTGTCTCCACTAGAAGTGGTTAACTGAGATGCAGATAAGGATTCCTAAAAGAAAAATAATCATTTTACCTGTAAGATAGGGAGCCTATTTAGATCTTCAACATCTTCTTGAATTTCAAGAATTTCCATTTCAATTTTTTTTTTAAATAAGAAATATGAAAATATGAAGTAACAATAAATAAATTAGTTTGCGAATACAAGTTTTATACAAGTACCCTGGCTTATAGGGGAAAATTTTAATGCTTACATACCAATATTTGTATTAGTAGCTATACTAAGTAGTAGCATATTAAGGATACAATGATAAGTTTCTTATTTTATCTTTTATTTTATTTTATCTTTCTATTTTAAAAACTTCTGCATGCAGAAGCAAAAGAATTTTTCCATCTGTGAAAATTAATTTTTATTTTATAAAAATATCTAGATCAAAAACCAAAAGGAAGGAGATTTTACATATTCTTCATGAAGACAGGAATTAAAAGGTCTTTGTACAGAATTCTTTTCTAGCTGTCTCATTACTAACTTAATTACATCCCAAACATTTTTAAGAAAGGAAAATAAAATTTGCAGGTACTATTACTGGTAAACAATAGCCTCTAATGTTGATTTTGTAAAGCAACAGATAGACACTATTTCCTAATGTCTTGCTTACATGTAAAAGTAAACAAAACATACAAAGCCACAGCTTTTCAAAAGGGATAGATGACAGATACCATACCTCTCTTTTACTTTGCATGATACTTTTGGTGAGATCTTTCATTTCTTCAATGGCAAGTTTGCCAGAAAGGTAATTTTCAAGCTCGACTGCTTCATTAATATTGCTCAGTTCTACATCAGGTACAGAAACCTCTATGACTTTTCTACTTGTGACAGTTTTGTCTATGGTTACTGGAGTCAGGCTGGGCTGAACATTAATATATAATAAATCATTATTGAAAAAAGGTGTTTTGGTTTAAACAATAAATAATTATATATCATACAGTATACACCTCTCTTCAGCAGTTTGTATTGGCTTGCTCTAACATCTCATTGTTCAGCAGCTAGCTGTTGTGAATCCCAGGCCTAGTTATCTAAATCCACTGCACAGAAAAAACTTAAGCTCAACCTGGATTTGTAAATTCCACTCTGGAGCCTAAAGTTGCTTTGTATATTTTGGGATTAAAGCTCTTCATGACATCTTACTATGCATATATTCAGAAGACAGCTGAAGGCAGCCTTAAATTTTGTTTGGGTCTTACACAAGATGTTATTCTGATTAACTTCTCCAAAAAGTGAATGTTCTTAATTAGACCAGCTTGGTTCACTGTTTGATTAAACATGTCCCCTAATCAGGACACTGATTAAAAATGGACAACACAGGTGTATTAATTGTAAATCATAACTTTTAAATTCTTACCAAAGAGACTGGACTTAAACCTGGTGAAAAACTTTCATTTTCAAATATGAACTTCCCCACAGTATTCTCAGGAGACTGGTTTAGAGAAGTATGTTGATCATTCTTTTTTGTTGCATGCAGCATATTAATGGACATTAATTTCACAGTGTCTAAAGAGTCCTTTTCTGGTGTTGGGTCCTGAAGAGATGATGTTGATCTTTCCAACGTAATGTGCTCTTGGATGAGTAACTCCTCTGACAGTTTCTCAGCACCTAGAGCAGGGGTTTTCAACCTTTTTTAATAAGTGTACCCCTGGCGGGCAGACGTGGAGCTGGAGGGGGTGGGGTGGCGTGCAGCTGGATGTGGAGTGGGCGGGATGGGGACAGCCGCACGCAGAGCAGCGACAGCGTGGTATGGGCCGTAGTCCTGGCAGTTGCCATGTGCAAGCTCCCTCCCCCCAGCGTCCATCTGGCTGGGCAGCACCTGTGTGGCCTGCAGAGGGGTGCTGCTGCCCTCCCCCACTGCTCTGTCCCCATCCCACATGCTCTGTCCTCATCCACCTGTGCTTACCCCCTAGGGTCTTTCTAAGTACCCCCAGGGGTATTTGTACCCCTGACTGACAACCCCTGACCTAGAGAATAAAACACTTAATTGAGGGTATTGAGTAGTCTGGGCAGGAGGCAGTAGAGCAGGGGTAGGCAACCCCTAGCACATGTGCCAGAGTGTGGCATACAAAGGTGTTTTGCTTCAGATGCACACCTCAGGGAAGGGGCCAGCGCTGCACTGCCACAACAAGTATCGGACCCTGCATAGTTCCCCTACGATCCGCCCCTGGCATGCCAACATTTTACAAGTCAAGGTTGCAGGTGTTTTGGCACTCTGTGCAAAAACACTGCCAACCCCCACAGTAGTCTCACTTGAAAAGTGATTACAGAATAACTCTACAGGAGTCAGGGTCTGATCTGGAAGGCAGCTACAAGGAACAGTGGAAGATGACATGAACAGAAATCCAGATTGCAACCCTACAAATCTCAGAATAAGAATATTAATGAACAGCCTGCCCTCCCTTCTAAAGAGAACAGGATTTTTAGAGGACAAAGACCAAAATGACCACGTGGTCTCTACTAGGTGGATAATTTTAGCAATCCTGAAATCAGCTTGGTGACTCCTAAAGAGCACTAATCAACCCTGTAATCTACGAGTTTTGGATCACTCTAAAGATCTACCAAAACAAGTACTTACGACCCAAATGGGCAGATAGGATGTCAAAAAAGGATTAAACTTAAAATCTAACAGGTTGTTGATATGCAATGGGACAAAATTATTTAGGCTTACTTATGGAGTCTAAAAAGTAGTATATTTGAGCAGTTTCCTGTAAAAGGACAAAAAGAAGTTCTGTCTCAAGTCAAGAGGTGATTAAAAGGAACTTTGGTGTGGTAGGAGCATTGGGTCTGAAAATGCTAAAAGCAAACATATGACTAATACACACTTCTCACTGTTTCAATAGATGCTGGACTTTCAGTTGATGGCACTGGTAATCCTTTTTTTTTTCTTTGTCTTACAAGATCGTTTGATTTATTTTTGATAATCTGTTGTTTTCTTGTTACTTCCTTTTCTGTATCTGTAGAGCCAGTGGTCTTCTTTTGCTTGACTGTTTTGTTTTGTCCATTTTCATGTTCTTTCTAGAGATAAAAAAATCTATATAAGGATTACATTTCAACACACTGGGTGCGTCTACATGTACAGCAGACTGCGCAGTTGTTACTGTGCAGTCATTTAATACTTGCTTAACCAAGGTTACTGTGCAGTCCTGATACCACACTGCTATTTTTAGCAGCTACTGCACAGTGGCAACAAGCTACAGAGATGTGGCATCTCGTGTAGATGCACCCACTGGGTGCATGCACAAGTGCTTTACCATGGAGTTGACTAATTAACTCTGCAGTAAAGTGTCACAGTCCACACATGCACCAGTATTAGGGCATAGTAAATTAATTTACTCCACCATAAGACAGTACTGCTGTGGATAGGGGGGGGCTGGGGCACAAGGGTGCTAAAGTGCCTAGCCACATGGCTGCACACTCTCAGCACCCTCGTGCCCCTCCACAACCCAACACCACCACCTAGGGCCTAGGGTTGATACTTTGTGCCCAAGTTAGGGATGCTCTGTCCTGGCTCAAAGTGCTGCTGTCCCAGGCACATGTGTAGATGCTGCATCTGGGAGCAGTGAACTCCAGTTCAAACTGCTTTGAAGTTTATTGTGTCACTTACTGAATACCTATGCATACTGACAGGCGTTATAAATCTATAACACAATACAACACAACTAGGCAGGCAGATATTGTGGGCCCTAATCTGCAAGTCTGCTCAGTGCCTTCTTTCTGGTTACTAAGGGGAAGTATAAACCAAGGCTGCTTACGAACATGGGGGAAAAAAATCCAAAACACAGTGCTTTACTTTCAACTCAGAGCACCCCCATGCCAAGTGCAATGTGTGCCTAGAAGACAAACTGTCAGTTTGAGCCAGCTCGCCCAGCATCTGTATAGCTCATGCACTTCAGCAGGGCTTTGTGGTGCTTTTATCTAATAGCTGATTGACTGATTCGCCACAAAGTCCTGCTGAACTGTGTAAGCTATACAGGGAGCCAGGTCAAACTGATAGGATTTGTCTTCCAGTGAAGTATTGGCTTTTTGTTTTTCCCATGTTTGTCAGTCAGCACCTCAAAAGTCTGTTGAACTGAGACAGTGAAGAAAAGGAAGGGCATGATTTTGAGAGCAGCTGAGAACCCACAATTCTATCTGCTGTCTAAGGAAAGCATGGAGGCTTCCAAAAATTAATCTCAGAGAATCTAAGTCAGGCAACTCAGCATGTTGAACATCTTTAAAATCAGATGGTGTTTTTTTTTAATTCAAGGTACCAAGCCTTAATAGATCTTTAGGAGAACAATAGTGCAGTTTACCTGCTTTTTTAGTTTAACAGGGTACTCTAAAGCTTCCTCTTCACCTTCTGACTCTGAATTTGAGAGATCTTTGTAACTTTTTTTGGATAATGCTGCTCTTCGAGGCCTTTCTGGTTTGACTGTTTGTTTTATACTCTCATCAGTCTTTGTACTTGTTTTTTTACAAGCAGGTACCTTCAGAAAAAAATAAAATCTTCAACTTTACAATAACATGCAACTACAAGAATTATGGGTAGGGTAGCAAGGTAAAACACTTTACATACTAGGAACAAACCACTGAAAAATAAAATGACTGGAAAGTAAAAATATCTTTGTTGCATGACAAAGATAAATTACGTTATTTGTAATGTGGCTCAACTGACTTTAGCATACTAAGACTGGGATGAATACAACAAGTAATTAGTCTAACCCTGGCTCAGACAAAACTTGGCTGGTTAATAAGCCAAGTTAATTCAAATGATCAAAGACTGTTTTCGTCATTCTCCTGGTGAGAGGACTAGCATATATTCACAATTTTGTACAAGCTAAAAATAGTGCAGCTATCCAATGAAACAGATGAAAATGCCTGTAGTGGTAAGTGAAGGTTAGCAGACTTCTGGTAGGTGTTTTGAGAAATATAAAAGAGGAGACTAGAAAAGTAGCAGAAATTTCCAGTGTATGGCAACTTTTAGCTAGTGTTATCAGGGAGTAAGACCTACCACATCTGACATTTTAATTGGCTCTACTGCTAAAACAGCTTAAACCACATTTTAAAAATAATTTTGAAATAACTTTGTCGAAGTTTCAGCAAATTAAAAGAGATGATTAAAAAAAATATTTAGCCCAGTTAAGAAGTACGTAATGAAACACATATTTCAATGTGTATTAATTCAAGTTGCATTTTTACCTTTTTGTTCTTTGTTTTTTCCTCTTTAGAGATATCCGTCAGATCTGCAGCTTCAGGGACTCCTTCTGCTGTTGAAACAAAAGAATTGAAAAAGCTACTATAATATCTGTAATTCTAACCAACTACATTGGTTTGAAGAAGGTATCGTATTCATCTATCAATTTATCTATTCCGTAAATTGTCTATAGCTTATTTTGATAGTAATAAGATTTTTTAAAATGTTTTTTTCTGGTCCAAATGAAGCACTTTTCAAAAATCACTTTCATAAAGGCTTAGGCCTAACAAATGCAAAATGTTTTGGAAGTTAAAAGAAGAATATGATTTATATATATTGAAATATAATGTACATTATATATGGCAAATATAATTAAATTTTTGCAAATTCATTATAATGCAAAGTCATTCCGCAAACCTGTACATCAAATAGTTTCTTACTTGTTTCTACCCTTTTTGGTTTCTTTAGGTTCTGATTTCTGCTATAGTCTGTTAGCTGAGGTTTATGCTTTCTACTGGACTCTTGCAGCCAACTAACGTCTGTCTTGCTGTCATCACCTCTGTAGTCTGTGTCTGTGTCACTGAACAGATGCTTCTTGTTTTGATTATTCCTAGCCTATGATAAAGAAGTGTTTAGTAGTAATTTGTGTCTCCTATTTATAACATAATTCTAACTTAAATAATATCGGTACCTTTGAAAGGTGAAAATAGGCAATTTAAACTAAAAGCCTAAGTTTTAGAGTTTTCAGAATCATTTGTATTTATCATTATTTAAAATGTTAATTTTTGGTCTCTGCAATCAATTTTCCCGGAGTTTAAAGAACTTACTTTTTTCCTTTCTTTTTTCTCAATGGCAGGGTTTTTTTCATCAGGATTCCTAAAAGAGAATTAAAGTTGAAAATACCTGACTAGATGTTTACACCTTACTACTAATGGTATATAAGTGTGTGGGAGAGGAATCAATGCACACATTCCAGATATCATAATTTTGGCAAGTCTAGAGACCTCCTTCT
>JAGPOW010000797.1:5196299-5208705 GCA_030014935.1 Caiman crocodilus | reverse complement strand
TTTTCCAAGGTGCACAGGGCCAGAAATAAGTCCAGAGCCTTGGATGGTGGCAGCGGGAACCCCAGGCTAGTGGGTGTGCTCCAGGGAAGGGGTCGGCCGACACGAGGCACCCCAAGGGAGGCACGCGGAGCCTGGAAGGTGGTTGGGCGCAGGGAGGTGGGCGGCTCAAAACGGGAGCGCCCCCTACTGGCCCGCCACACTCAGGAGGTCATCTAGTCCAAGCCCTTGCTCAAAGCAGTACCATCCTCAATTTATCTGATCCTAGCCAAGGCTTTTTCTAGCCAGGTGTTCTTAAAAAAAAGGCAGAAGAGAATCATTTAAAGAATCCAGTTGTTACTTCAGTTTTAGCATCTCTTCTTGTGAAAGTTCTCAACTTTCAAAAATACTCTTTTAAAAAATGTTTTATGTTTATATGTAGCAGTTAAGATACTTGTGCTTTGGAAAGAGTTTCTTCTATCACCACTGAGCTCTTACTGGCTTTTCTCCTACAGGACTCTTATGTAAAAAGGAGAAAGACCAAGCAGTGCCAACTGTTGTAGTGGATTGCCAAGGGCCAACTAAGAATTATTTGTGGAAGATTCTTTCATACCTCCTGCCCTACTGATTTATTCTTTTGAAGCCAATACCAGAAGCACTGGCCTGCCTCCCAGTTCCCAGGAGGGCTGAGCTCCTTGCATCATTATCTAAGAGGATAGTCAGATCATTTCAAAAGAAACTCATGGCCAAGCTGCTAGACAAGAAGTGAGGTTAAGCACCTCTCAAAGCTGGTGATGGACCATGTCAATCAAACAAGAGTGAAAACACGGTTAACAACTGTACAAATGGAGAAAAGCAAGTTTCACTAGGACTACTGTTGAGGGCACTGAGCATGTTGATTATTATGTGCTTAAGCAAATGCTACTTAGTTACATCTGAGATTCCTCAAAATAGTTCGCATCTCAGAGAAGGTGAAAAAAATTCTTGGAATTGTCACATCAGTATCTCTAAAGATCCTTGAGAGGTCAAGGTTGAGAAGGTGCACAGAAATTTAAGAAATTAAACATCTGATGAAGAGATGCCACAAGTAACATTTTCTTCTCAATTCCAGTTTCATAATAGCTTTTGTCTGATTGTAATGAGAATAAGAAAAGTTTGGCATAAAAAATGTAAAAACTATACATACTGCCCCAAATAAAGCAGTCTAAGTAAGTTATTTTTAAAAATCAATTAATATTTTGAACCTTGAAAATAAACATGAACTTACAGGTACTGACAAATACCAATGGGCTCCTATCAGGCAAGCTACCAGTTCTTGGGACAACCACTGTTGCTTCGGACACTTTTCTCTTACTAGGTGTGATGACCTTGACATGCATAAAAAACCCCAATTCATTAGCACAGTTTAAGACATAAATAAATTTAACACACATACGCACACAATTTAACATGTATGTGATTGCTGAAAAATCAGGTTTTTTTTAAATATCAAGCCTAATATCCTGATTCTTCATGCTAATAGCAATGTAAAAGGTGTACTTCCTACACTTTACTTTACATATAGGAGTTGTAATGTGGCATGCTAATTACATAGTCATTAAAACTAGACACTTTTAACTGAGGTCATAATTTGATAAAGTTCCAATGTTGATAAGAGAGTAATTGGCCCTTATTAATCTAATAAGGGTCAAATACTCTTCTTTGTATACTCTAATAACTGGGATGACTACAAAGAATTGCACAGGGATCAAACTACATCCAGTTAAGTTCTAAAGTAGACATCTGAAATTTGCTACACCCGAAATACAGAGGCTGAAAATCAACTGTGTAATTCAACAGATGTGTGTAAACAAAAGTTCTCCAATCCTCTGCTCCTCTCTTGACTCTTCTAAGAGTATCATTTGCACATAAGAAGAACCACATGGAGCTGTTATCTGAACATGCAGGGGATATAGACTTTTTTTACAAATATCTCAGATCCTCATACTTAGCTGTACTCTGTGAGTGGGTGTGCATTTGCACACATGAAACACCTGCCTTTAATAAGAAATGTTAATACTGAAGCTCATTAACAGCTCAAAAAGGGTTAAAAGAAACACTAGAACTCCACTATCATAACATATACAAACATAAATAATAAAATATTCTAAAGTCACCTCTCAAAGATGCACTGGCCTCAGAAAACAAGAACTCAGAAAAACAAATTATATAACTTAGGGACAACTAGCATCAGAACCATAACTGGTACAACTACAATATAACTACAATGAAATTAATTCCCTACTATAAAGCACAATCAAGTATTACACTTTACTTTTATTTCTGATGTCCTGTTTTTAGTTATGATAACTTTATTACCTTGGATTGAATATGTTCGCAGTTGTCTTGCTTAGTAATTTTATTCATATTTTTCTGTGCATCATAAAGTTGCTGCTTTATGGACTTATTGAATTTATTTTCTATTTCTGACTTTCCTTTTATGCAAGGTGACAACTGACTTTCTGGCACAAGAACCTATTCAGTATTTTGGGAAAAATAATTTCTTATGTAAACTTAATGTGTATTACCTTGAAATACAGTATTAGAAAATAAGAGTCATTGATCACAGTGGTGACTCTCTTGATTTTAGTTTTCAAATGCATGAAGCACGTGGTTTGCAGGAAAAAGGGTGTGTTTAATTAATTTAAATGCAACACTAAACATCCTAGTGTCAGCAAACATCATTCTTTACATACAATATATTTGATTGTACAATAAATCTATACCTTCTTACAATGCTCATCTGCCCACTTGCAATGTGAGTATGTGGAAAGTGGTACATGCAGTTTGATGGAAAAATACAAGGATGTGATCTCTGGACTACATTTTCCTCCTAATTTTTTCAAAATTTTCTAGTAGTGGTATAGGTCTATTGGTAGACCAGAGCAGCTGAGATGTTTTT
Organism: Caiman crocodilus; assembly: GCA_030014935.1. Lineage (NCBI taxonomy): Eukaryota > Metazoa > Chordata > Crocodylia > Alligatoridae > Caiman > Caiman crocodilus. The sequence goes on along the minus strand of JAGPOW010000797.1, from coordinate 5,205,788 downwards.
GTAAACACAGCACTAGTGCCTACCAGTACATTAACCACCATATTCATTTTGACTAGCTATTGAACAGTAAGGCAACACGGTGCCTAAAATTCCTGCAACTCACTGGAGCCTTGCCTATTTACTTCATAGTGCAGTCACTAATGGGGCAATTCAGTAGAGTGGGTAAAACTGATGGCTCCTATTCAGAGAAGCACTTAAACAGGAAAGCAACTAAATACCATCTGAAATAACGAAGATGCTTTCCAGGACCATGGCCAGTGTTATTAAAGACAATGAATTTCAGTGGCCTAGTGGCACTAGATTTTGTTTGAAAAACTTCCTGATTTGCATACTGCTGTACCTTTTTGAAAAAAAAAAGACCTCTTTCAAATGTGTTTGCGTGTATATGTTAGTTATGGGATTTCAGTTCTGTAAACAAGGGGAAATATTTTATCTTCAATGATTTACTAATTGTCTTAAGAGATGTTTTCTTCTTGTGATACTTTATCATAAAAGACGAGAAGTACTAAAAGATCAGAAGTAGTATAAGCCATAGAAAAATGTCAACCTATCAGGGGAAAAAAATCATATTAAATAAGTTAGTGCTTGGGTCCTCAGTGACTATAGCAGCTGGCTGTCACATCTTGCAATCCTGTAACATCTCCTAAGAAGCATCATTTGATAATGTGCCCAATCAAAATACTTCCCATATTATAACTGAAAAATGTACCTGTGATCCACTTTCATCAAAAATGATGTGCACTGATGTTTTGGCAACTGATACAGCTTGCTTCCTAGTAAACCCCTACAAAATAGAAAGAATTGCCAATTTAAAATATATGCTTGCTCATCTCACAGTTCTTCTACATGAAATGCAAACAAATATTTATTGCATAATCTCCAACTACAGAGTAGAGGAACTTCCATGCAGAAGAAAGGAAAGGTTGCATTATATAAATGTATTTAGAATCTTTCTATTTGTCCTGGGCTCAAGGAAGAGCGGTTTGCTAATCTATACAAGCAGTGGGGAGTAGGCTGTTCAGAAGAAATGTTTTATTTACGGCTCTTTCGTAAGTTCTTTATTGACAAACTGAGTGATATACATTAGGTCACTTGACAGAAAACAAAGAAGTTGAAAAAGGAAGAGAGTTTAAATCTTACCTTACATTTATTTGCACCATAAACCTTTCTGACCACATCTAGGATTTCCAAGACAGGATCAAAATATAATAGGATTTGCCCTCCTTCTTGGTTACAGATGGTCATTGAGTTTTTTAGAATTACTGTTAATAACTTCTTTGATTCTTTTTCTACACAAAAGATGAAGCTTTCATTAGGTTTTAAAAACATCTTTTCTAAGGTGTTCCAAAGATCAAACTTAACTGAAATAAAACAGTTCTATGGCTCCCACTTATTGCTGTTTAAACAGAGATAACCCGATTACATTTGTTTTCATGAAACACTTCAAAATTCAACTTTATGAAAAAGCATTTTCTAGGTATTTCAAATATTCTAATCCACAGACGGATGAAGAGCCATGGTAAAAGATATTTAGGTTATTTAATGCTTTATATTTGTAATATAAAGGGCTGGGTTCTTCAATGTGCTGTAATTCCTTTAACTGTAGGCTGTGTCCTGCAAAAAGCCAGAATTCTAAAGTCAAGAGATTCACTACACTGCCAGGGTCATGCCCACAGTTCCTGAGAGGGTGTTGGCAAAATCAGTTTTCTTAAAGCACAGTCCCAGCCCTTGACTAGCAGTTATAAGACCCTTAGGCTAACTACAGTCAAAAAGCCTGAGGCTGAATTGATTCAATCTTTGCAGGTTAGCCTATGCTGCATAGATTGAACCAATAAGCAAGTGAATGGACATCTACTTTTGATTCTGGAAATGCAGCCACATGTCTGCAGTGGCTCAGGCCAGAAACTGGGGGGGGGTGCTAGAGCACACCTCCCTGCTCGGCTGGAGCAGACAGCTTGGGCCAAGGCTAGCCTGCCCACTCTACGAGAGGGGCGGCAGGGTTTGTGTGGGAGGTACAAAGCATCCTGGGATGCTGGGGGACTGTGAGTAACTTGTATCTGGAGGCGTCCTGGGATAAAGGTTCAATAAACTGATTTAACCTAAAAGAAGTGAAATGGAAGGAACAGGTGTAAACAGTTGCTCCTCTATGACCTGTGTACCTGGAGTTCTAGAGATACTGAAATATTTATCTGAAGTATCTATTACCAAGGATGTTTAAAGCTGTAGGACACAAGGACACTCATGGCACAAGTCACAACATACACTGCTGGTCAAGAGACTATTATATGGAGTAGAGGAATAATAAAAATAAAATTTACACACACACACACAATTAGGATCACAGAAAAGTAGGGAAAGTATATACAAATTGAAACCAAACATAGGCAATTTTACACATACATGCACAAATCATTTAAGGGAACATTATAATAAACCGATTGTGGATAAATATTCATAATATTATGCAAATTAAGTATACATAGTGCACTTCTAACTTTAAAAATTATGTAAATTACGTACAATGCAACATTCAGTTTTGAAATCATTGAATGGAATGGAAAGTTTGCTTTTTAACAACAGAGTCAAGACCTAAAGATTTTACTAATTCCCAACATTTCAGAAACCAAATTAACATATAAATACATTTAACAATTCCTGAATATAAGTATACATTTGTGAGTGTCAATACCTTCAAGGCTGTACATTTCTACCTCTTCTTCAGGTATAACAACTGTTTCCCATTGATGGTCCTCAAAAAAAAACCAAAAACCCAAAGTATTTTGAGGATAAAAGCTCATATTATACTAGAATTAAATTTAAATCTCCATTATTATTATCTATAATGTTGGTATGATTAAAGCTAATATCTTACACACTGAAGTACTCAAAATGCAGTAATTAATTGACCAATTCAAGAAGTGATAAAAATCTAACAACAGCTTGGATAGAATGAGGTACAGAAAGATAAGAGAATAACAACTTTAAAAGTGCTCAAAATTCTAAAATTAGCACAATCAGTGATTGCTAAAACTCTGAAACAGAGGAAAAATATGCAGATTTCCTGAAGATATTAAAATGCAGATATTAATTCCCCCTCAATCAAAACACAATGCATTTGAAAACTTGTCCGAGTCTAACCCAACCACACAGTTGGTTCAATACACTATATCACCTACAAAAATCCTTGCCGCACATATTTTCTGAACCATCATGGCTATACCATCACTCCAACACTGCTTGAATTTTCTATATTCAGAAGCTCTAAAATATAAAACTGATCATTTTCTTCATTGTAAATAAAGTAAAATATACTGGAAGACTTCTGATGGAAAACACTATTTGAATAGTTGTTTGCATTTTCCATCAAACACAAGAGCAGCATATGTATAAAGAACGTCTTGTTCACCTATAGCAAGGAAAGACATATCTGTTGAAGGGACAGAAACAGTGACCATTAGTAAGAGAATATGGTGCTCATTTATGATTTCCATTATATGACTTTCATTTGAATGTTAGCAAACTTGTGGAACAGCACATGAAATGCCCAGTCTGGCTCTAGTAGTGATCAATTTTCTGTTGATCCTTATGTTTAAAAAAAAGCTATGTAATACGTATTTCTATTTAACACCTAGTCTAGGATCACTTATATTTGTTCACAATACACCCATGAAATACACTATAGTGTTGAGAAAACATTAAATTGTCAAACATTAACATCTAAATTCACCCTTTGAAAAACCAAAATATGTTCAATGAATTATTATAAACTGAACTTACTTCATCATCTGCTGCTACATAGAAGGATATACTTCTGCTGCCAACATTAAAATCAATCCAAAATTCTTCAAGATTTTCATCCACTGGTATCTGTAGCTAAAATATATACAAAAAAATCACCTTCAAAGAAATAGCATCTGAACAGTCTGAACACCAGTAGGTTAACTGTAGTTTATAATCTAAACAAATACACATATGCCTAAAACAGCACTACAGATCAATAGTACAAAGGAAATGATCCAGTTAATTTGTAACATACCTCATGTTTATCAAGGACTGCTGCTAAGCAAGGATATGTAAAAACCCTATAAGAAATTATTTTTAATTAACATTTTTTTGCAAAATTAGTCACATAATTTTGTAGTTAGTTGTTAAGAAGATAAGGTTTGGGCTATTTGTCTCTATTTGTTCTATAGATTAGGGCTAGTTGTCTCTTTTTATCTGCTAGTATTATTGTAGCTCAGAATTACTTTCAAAGAAAAAAAAACAAGCAAAAATGTTAGGAGTAACTTTTTCTGAAATGGATTTGCACTTTCACCCATAAATCTTTCCTATAGTAACAATACTACTTTACCTTCGTTTATCTCCTAGTATGCCATTCACCTGATTAAGAAATTTTCTACAGTCCTGTTAAAAATCAGAGAAAGATTTTAGTAACATCATATTTTGCCTCCTGGAAATAGTATTTGTAAATCACTTACTGTTTCAAATTCAGAGTCCTTAATTCCTTTAAATGCATTGGTCACAAACTCCATAGAAAACCACTGGCGTGCCAGTTCTCCTCTTTGTTTCTCTGATATCATTCTGCATAAAGCTTCTGTAATGGCTACTTGTAAGTCATAGTCTACAACATACATTTTATAGGAACAAAATCATTAAAAAGACTACTAACTTTAAAAATGTATATACATTTTTCAACATTATTTCTGAATTTAAATGGCTGAAAAAATCAAACCTACTCAAATGTAAAAAATTAAAATGTATTTTTTACATGATGTTCTAACATCAATATTAAATCAGAATGTCCAAACATAGCATTCAGTTACATTCAGAAAAATAAATATAAAGAGCCTGAGGTGTGCCAGAGGAATGCTGTTTCCAGAAACTGAAAGTATCAAAGATGGCTTCTGCACCAGCTTTCTGCCCCATCATGCTGGAAGCTGTGGGAACCAAACCAGCTCTTGGCACAAGCTATAGTAGCCACAAAGCTGCTTTTACTAGTGCTGGCCATCTTCAAAGACTCACTCCCTTCAGATACTGTTTTGAAACCCTAGGTTGATCACAAGGAATGGCACATAATTGGCTATAATAGCACATTTCATGTAAGTGCATAGCCTTGGGACAAATAAAAGGCTATAACCCTTACACTACAAGGAGTATGTACTTACTCCAGGGTTGTCTAACTGGCAGCCCAGGAAGAGTTAAGTTGCTAACTCAGGCTCCTCTCCAGCTGCTGCTCTCCCATCACTTCAGCTGCAACAGCAGTGGGAGTGTGGGGGCTCCCTGCTCCAGTGGCTGCTTCCTGCCTCCCTCTCAAAGGCAAGGAGTATCACAGGGAACTGAGAGAGAGTCCAAAGCTGCCTGGTAGGGAGATGGGGAAGGGGACAAGGTTTCTTGTGGGGAAATGCACCCTGTGCAGTTGTAAGGGCAGGGGGTGTAAGTTGCAGTGAGAAATGGGTGGGAGAACTGTGCCTGTGTTCTTGCATAGTTCAGAGGGGTATGGGGATCATGCCTGCATAGTGCCACAGGGGAAGGGGTACCCAGTGCAGTGCTGGAAGGGTGTGATGGTGCCTGTGGGGTTGTACAGTACAGTGGAAAATAGGGGGAGCATCCATACAGCCCAGTGACCTATGGTTTGACTGGTGTAGTCCATGCTATGCGCAGTCCCCACTGGTGCAGCCCCCTGGGGCTTAGAAGTTGGATGGCCCTGACTTAATCAGTGTGAACAATGCTCATTAAATGTAGGAACCACCTGCGCTAAATTTGTTGTATGGTGTTTCTCAGAGTGCTTATACCTCTACAGTCATGACCTAGTTTGGAGCTGTCCAACTCGGAGCAGCTGGGGGGCCACACACTTGCAGGGGCTTCTGCAAGCAGTGCCCCTGGTCTGCAAAGAGCACAAGTTCCTCCATCACTGCTGCACAAGGCTCCCTACTGCCACTACACAAGGAGTGTGAGCCCTCTCCTTTCTCCCTTCCCATTGGAAATGAGACACCCACTCTACCCAGTACTGCCACCATGCTGGCAATCCCCTTTCTTGCCCTCACTGCCTGAGCACCCCCACTATAATAGTGGAATACATTAAACGGTATATATTCAAGAAGCATTCCAAATGCTTTAAAGCACTTTGTGCACAGTTATATTGTGTATGTTTTTGTATGTGCTTTACTGATAATGTTATTCATGATGAATATGAATGATGAAAAAACTTTTTAGTTAAACTGAGTATCATTAGACTCCTTGTTTTTCAGTTTATTTCCAACTTAAATGGTTTAATACAGAGCCTCAAAGAAAGATTCTCTGCTTACCTCCAGCATCTAAAATTCTCTTTCCCATGTCATTCCTGTAAAATAAATAACAGTCTGCATATTTAAACAAATCAAGATGGTAATGCAGACAGAGAAAGGTTTATTTAACACCAATGACTGTAGTCTGAATATGAAGTGAAACTTAATGGTATTTTGATATTGACTTCAAAATGGCCAGTATTTCATTCACGATACAGCAGTAGTATTTTTGACTCAGACCTGTTAGCAATTTGAGAAGTAGGAATTCACAAACCAATGTTTAATAAGCTTTCTTACCAGTACCTGAAAAATATGCAGATGCTTGTTTTATTGTAAGTCTCGTTAAGGGAAGGGCCATACAAATGAACTCCTAGTTCCCACCCCCATTATTTCTCCATCACAAATGAAGTTACTACATTCTAAGTAGTAAGTACCTGAGCTATATGAAAGAAAGAAGTAAATTGCAATTATTTTTCACAAACTCTACTTTTCCTCGTGGCTGATAGTTCTATCTGTTTTTTATCAGTTAGCCTGAACTCATCTTTGATTATGCGTATCTTTGCAAATACTTTCCTGGATAAAAAAATCTTTCCTTCAAACAGTGTATTTATATTATCACCACAGAAGCCATTACCAAAAGGTATTATTTTAGGGCAGTAAAATTGTTTAAGGACAATAAGGTAAGATGGAAACTAACTGTGGCTGAGAAACAATATATTGGACAGCATCCAAGGGAAAGAATGATACTCATGAACTTGGTTATATTGCCATGAGATAACTGTAGGCTGAATAGGGCCCGTATTTATAAAACTAAACATATATTTAATAAAATAGCTTGCCATTAAAATTTTCTTCCCCACTATGTGAATGATGCAATTTGATAAGAATTAAAATAAAAGCTGAATTACATGATAAGCAACATTTCCTTTGTGGAAATGATATTTTTCCGGGCATCTCGAGGCATGGTGTCAAGCATTACATTAAGTTTTCTTACTGCCTAAAAAGGGAGTAAAGAAAAATATGTTTAAATTTGAGCTCCTCTATTAAACTTCTAATACATTTTAATTATTCTCTGGTTGGCTATGTCAGCAGGCCAGATTGAGGTAGCTTTACAACGTATTTATTTATTTTTACTAACAGTGACCCAAAGCAAAAATCACAGCAAGAGGGATGCCTGACTTTACTCATATTAATGTAAATTAGACTAAACTATAGCTGACTTCAGTGAATAGCCTTAACAGACAAAGATCTACAGTTTCAGGGCTAAGGTTCTGATTCATAGGTATAATTGAGGGAGCAAGATTTCCAAGTGCTAGTATTTGTGCATACAGTGATTGCTGGTACAAAAACACATTTTATGGATGCAACAAATGAAGGTAACTATTATTAACTATTATCCAAAAAAGGCTGGGTATGAAAGTTTAGCCTTTAATATGTCTTTCTTGAAAACATACAAATGGGGGGACAATCTCTAAAGAAAAAAGAAATCCACTTCATCCTTCAGTTTTATATTCCAACAGTGAAATGATGGCCCTACTAAAGTTCATGAATAATTGTCCAATGTCTACAATAAGGGGAACATTTCATGTAAGTTATTTTATTAATGTTAAAGCATATACATTACATATACATTACAGCATAAAACATTGTATAAAAATACAGTTAAGAACCATTAACAAACTTATAAGATATTTCTTAACTGAACAATCTTATTATTTCATGTTCTTTCATATGGTGCTTCTCTCCAGTGCCTTATTTTTACATTATAACTCAAACCAGAAATCAGACAAACAAACTGCTATAAATTAAATAGTACATACATAATAGCAGCAACGTGCATTCTTAAAGCCAGTAAGAACATTTAATTTTTCAACAGGATTCTTTCCCTGTTTACATCTGTCTACATAATTTACTAGTCATCTTTATACCCCTCTGTTAAACACCTAATTAAAAACTTAACAAAAAAGGATTACCTCCTGCTGAATATAAAAATTCATTCTTACATCAGCAACAAGGGCACATGTTCTCAATATAAAGCTTTCTAGTATTTGTATTTTACCTAATTAAGAAAAAAATTGAAGTTAAAAATAGTTTACCCAAGGACTAAATGAATTTTCATGACTGAAAGAATTGTCATGCATTACTTCAACAGCATTCAAAATTATAGGTTTATTATATATCCAATAAAAGTGTTTTAATTTAAAAATTAAACAATTTGCTACCATTTCATTTTCAAAGTCATATAAAACTTCTCATATTTAATATACAAACATATTACATTTTATGCATTCCAGTTAAGATACAAAAAATGGCTGTTTGTATTGTTTATAGTAACCATATACCATAGCTTTGGCTAATAAGGACTTTTCAGGATTAGTATACTCCATCCTGACCTCATATATTGCTCTAGGAATCAAAAGGATTGGTAAAAGGCATGATATCTAAAAACTGCTTTGCCAAGATTTCAAGTTCATATGTCCCCTAAAAAAGGGACTGGATATTGCTTTTGGTGGCACACAAGTCTATAATTGGATTCCACCCTGGGAAAAACACCTTGGCTTGATGATACTCTTCAAAGCCTACATGTGAATGAAGATAAGATGATCTGATTAGGAAGTCAGGGGAGACAGATGGCTAGTCCAAGGGATATCTCATGTTGTTGACAATAAAGAAGAAAATAAAAGTTGCGATGGTGTTTTGCATCTAAATCAGAAAAAAACCCCAAAATATAAGCCAAATCTATAGGGAAATTTAAGACTACTTAGCTGATTACTGATTGAAAAAAAATCTGCTAAAGTAACGGGCAAATTCTGAAATTTCCATTTTACTGACATAGGTGGTAAGTTAACGGATGGCTGCTGATACTTTGATTCCTTTTTATTATTTCATTAGGTGCCTGGATGGGTTGAGTGGCTAGTCAAAAGATTTTGACATCACATATATCAGGTCATAAAATAGGATCCTTGTGGCCAAATACTCAAACATAATAAAATCTCCTGTTGCTACAGTTAGTTATTACAATACTTTTGCAAACATCGTACTTTTTGAATAAAATAGTAAGACTCGTATGATTTGTAGGGCTGTGCAAAGCTTCAGGTTGCGATTCGATTCAGAGGGGATTGCAGCTGCACAGAAGGGGAGAGATTCCCCTTCTCCTGTCCTGCTCTCTCCCTGAATGCCCACTGAAGCGCTGGACTAACTAGCT
>JAGPOW010000797.1:5163826-5196199 GCA_030014935.1 Caiman crocodilus | reverse complement strand
TAGGAAATCAAGGAGAATGATCTCATTTCACCACCCTGCAGTTCTTATACACATCAGCTGCCTCCAAAGCAGGACAGCCAAAGATCACACCCATGTAACAACTGCAGCAACCCACCCACAGTGCAAGATCGCACTGCCCACTAGGGCTCGGTGAAGCTTCGGGTGGTGATTTGATTCGGAGGAGATTCGACCTGATTCAGTGGCTGAATCTCTGAATCAGAATCCAATCAGGGGGCCAATGAAAAGTTCCAAATCAATTCAAAGCTCTCTGAATCTTTGGAAAAGATTCGGAGAGCTTTAATGACTCAGGCAGTCCCCAGTGGCTGCAGCAGGAAGCTGCAGCTGATCCCAAGCTGGTAAGTACTAAGGGTGGGAGAGGGGGGCTGTGGGAGGGGACCATGGGGGGACCTCTGCCAGCCTCCCTGACCCCCACCCACTCCTCCAGCCCCCCCCCATGGCTGCCCCTGCCTGCCCCGCTCAATACTTTAAAAAAAAAGCCCTGTTGCTCACTGGGTGCTGCTGGGTTGGGGGGTGCTGCAATGGGGAGCAGCACCATGAGCCCTCCGGCCTCCCCTGCTCCCGCAGCCCTGCTACAGGTGTCCTGCCCAAGCTAGCTCTGGCAGAAAAAAATAAATGGAGAAAAGCCTCAGACCTGAATGCTCCTGCAGCAGCCTTGGGACTTCAGGGACTTGTGCAGAGCCCCCATGTGGTGTGGGACAGTGGGGATCATTCCCTGCCAACAGGAGCAGTGAGTCTGGGGGGTTTTCTTTTTCTTTTTTTTTTCCTTAAAGGCCCAGAGCTGGCCCAGGCTGGGAGAGCGGGGGGGGAGGTGTTTGGGGGGCTTGTGCAAAGCCCCCCATGCAGTGGGGGGCAGCAGGGATCGCCCTCTCTGCCTCAGAGCACCAGCTGAATTGGGGCTTTTTTTTTAACAAGTCAAGAGAGCTGGGGCAGTCGGGGCAGCCATTGCCAGGTTGGGAGAGCATGTGGGGGATGAGCCTGGCCTGGCTGATTCAGAGGTTCAGAGATTCAGCAGCAGTCAAATCTCTGAATCAGATTTGGCCGAATCTAATCAGGACAGTGATCTGAATCACTGAATAGAATCACTGTGCCCTGAATCAGCCGAATCTGAAGAGAATACTAGCCACTTCACACAGGCCTACTGATTTGGTTACATGCACAGAACTACTACAACATACAGCTGAATTATTTCCAGATAATTTTACACCATTGTCAGGAAACAAGCAGTTTTAATTCTGCAAGGACTTAAAGTGTTGTAAGTCTAAGGACATAGGTGTTTGTACCCAAAAGCTTGCAAAGAACAATTTTTCCAATTATTTAGTTGGTCTAAGATACCACATTTATCCACAGACCTTTGTCTGCAAGGACTTAAAGGCTCATTTACACAAGTCCTTGTGTTTCTAGATGAGTCTTCATTGTTTCTATATGTATAGTTCCAAATGTCACAAATTTTGGTTTGATCAGGAAACAATATTAACAATGATCACTCCAAAAAAAGATGCGATTACCGGAAGGCTTGACTAATAGTATGTATATTTTTTTACGTACCTTCAGTGTTTGTATCATGTACAATCTGCAATAAAAATAATATATCTTACTTTTGTAATATTTGAAATAGTAACATATAAATAATTTACTTTATGTCCATATACCAAGATATTTGATCAAAAGACTTAAAGTTTTACAACTTTATCCCTCAAAACTAAACATAAAACTGGACATATTTCATGGGTCAGACAATCGCATAATATTAAAAATCTATTTTTGTTTAGTATATATGATAATACTTAAATCCCTACTGATGTGTGAACATAATTTTATGAATTCAAGCCGTTCCACTGCAGAAAATTAAGAAAACATAAACTGTTTGCATAAGCAAAGCATAAGAGGGATAACATACATGTAAACTACAGCATTTTTTGCATTGAATACTAAGGCATTTTGTTCATGAGTTTAAACATTTTCTGCATGAGTACTTGAAATATCAAGTTTCCTATGTGTAGATACTATTGCCTATACATACTGAATAAGTATGTATAAAGTTCTAATAAATATTTTATACAAAATAAAATAGTAAAACATTAGTCAAAAAAGGAAATTAAACACAAAAATATTTGAAAGTGCCTTTTGTTGTTAAATTGCTAATCATATTTTTATAAATCTGATACTTTATAAAATGTTTTATGAAATTATGTTTACCATTAAAACATCAAAGAAATCTTCGATTAGACTTTCCAGTACTTCATTTTTTTCATTTCCTTTATATACCAGAATTTCTTTTGCCTTTTCAAACCAATTTACCATGTAAGGGGGGAAAAAACATTACATTAATTAGTATCATAAAATGAAACACAGCAAGAGGAGCAGTTTGCATTACACTTTACCAAGTAATGAGGATCATTCTCTTTAACCTAAAGACTTTGTCTCTTTTGTGGAGAGTACAGCTCAAACCTCAATTTTACAGATACATTTCACCAACTATGGCTGATCTCTATCTCCTGAAGTAAAAAGAAGCAAATGACCTGGCCTGATGACCCGACTTCCAAGTACAAAAGCTGTACATTCACTTTTGTGACTGTAATGGGTTACACCAAAATAAATAAATATATCAATTGGAAGATGGCTTAAAACGGTCAGATAATTGTCTATAAATGTGAATGGTATAATAACATTAATCACTAATCTACTTGAAATTTTCTTTCTAATATCAATTGAGAAGGCAAACCAGTAGTCATTCTCTTCTTATGCTGCCAATAATTCTATTCAGTGAAAGAGCTACAAAAGGTAATTTGGAAGCAGCCCATATTATATCAATATAAATATATAAAATCTGAGTCAAGGATGGCTGGCACATTCATTATACAGGTAGTATTTATCAAATATAATTGAAATAGTGTCCTAAACTTTGTGAAGTACAAAGTCTGGGGTTATTGTTACTAGCTGTAATGCTATATTTATTAACAACTGCACCAAGAAATTCAAATTCATGGTAGAATAATTACTCTTTTTATAAGGCAGCCTCAAATATAGTTCTTTTTCTCATTTGTCTGATTTTTATTAAAATATAGATAAAACCTAATTTAGGCAAAAAGAAAACTTATGAAAAAGGTGCTGTTGCTTATTAGAATAACTACTAGCATACCTACATTATTTAAACATGACATTAACATAGGAAAGCTTTATTATCTTGTTTTAGTATCTCCTTACAAGGAGCTGTTTATGACCTTGCTATATAGTACTGAGAATCAACAGTTAGCAAGATTTCCCATAATCTTGGAAACTACCATATTAAGGTATTTATAGCAGATGCATTATTTATGGTTAACTAATAGAATAATTTTTGTTTCCATTTGTTTATACTTATCTTTTCAACGAGACCATATTTTATCATTGCTGGAATACCATCTTCACCTTGTATACTGATATTTTTACCAAATTTCTGAAGAGAATTTAGCAAAGTTGAAACATTTTTTACCTCTTTCTTGTCTAATTCCTAAAATTGAAAAAGCAATATAAGCTTTATTATATAGTCTGTCAGCATTATATACGCTACTTTGTTCTTACAAATCAACCCAACCACTGCTAGGAGTATTTCTGTCTTTCAGCAACTGGACAGAGAAAATCCTTGCAGTTTCAAGTTGGACTGCTGCCCCAAAAGAATCAGTGGCACGCTATATTCTCACTTTCATTACTACTCTTTACCACTGGAGGTCACTACAGATCTCTATTTTAGTGTCATGGGAAGTAAAAAAAAATTAAGCGTTTCATTTGGAATTATCTATTTATTCCTACTAGTTACTCCTGGTGAAGAATTAGATACAACTATTATGTTCACAAACATATATGAAAAGAGTTAAGAGATTTTCAGATGGGGGGAGGAGGAGAAGAGAAACAGATCACCCCAGAACAATTGTCTCAAAATGAAAAACTGAAACTTTTTTTAAAAATGCACCTGTAAAAAATGCCACAATTGTTACAAAGCATGATAATAGTTCAAAAAGACTGTCTTCCTTCCCTTCAGTAACTTAGAAGTCTAACATTTTTCTAAATACTGTATAGCTTAATTAAAAAATAAGCATTGTAATAATCTCCTTCTCTTTATATAAATAGTTAACATAAATATATTTACTGAGATATGTTATTCAGAATTACTGTTTCTAATATAGTGCTACTGATTAACTGTACAAGGGAAGGATTGATACCTAACAGATTCATATCAGTCTACAGAACAACACCATTGTCTACTCCCCTGAATGTCACATTAGTTCTAGAGAATCTTATATGCAGCACCAAAGGATATAGCTGTACTGCACTATTCTCTGCTTATATAATCTATTAAATGCATCAGGCTTGTCCAGTAAAGCAAGTATTACAGAAATTCCAATAATACACTGTATATTTGAATCAATCCCAAAGCAAACTACTCCTTAGTCTTAAGGAAAAGGATTTTTAAGAAAAAAAATGCCAGTAGAACATAATAGAGAATTCCTGCTAGGTGCCAGCTAGTTGCAAGCACAGCACTTCCACTGTATAAACACTATATCTGTGCTGAAGAATGGATTACATAGACCATACAGTTGTGAAACTTTTTCTTAATAACTTGAATCATGCGTATAATTAACCAAAGGCAAATTGTTGGACTTGGAATTAGATCTCTTTTATTTTTCTGAAGTGCTGAATTGCAGCAATATGCCATAATCAAGTGAAGCAGGAAATCTTGCTCCAATGTAGGCATTTAAATACCTGGGAAGATTTGTCAAAAATACTAAGCACCCTGTTTCTCATAACAAGCGAATCTTCTGCTGGATGCTGTACACTTGAAAATCTTCTTCTAACTGTGAAAGGAGAGTACCTGAAACAAACTGGGCCAAAGTTTCCCAAAAAAAGGAACTGAAAAAAATGATACCTGTGCTATTTCTGATTACACAAGAAATGCATGTTTGTGCCCTTGAATTAGCTGATGTGGAAGAGCTATATCAGGAAAAAAATATAGATAGCAAAATTATATCTACAAGCTAAATATGATGAATGACAGGGCACCAAAGGTCAATTTATTTAAATAAAAGAAATCTAACTACTAAACAGACAAAATTGTCTTCTCTGAAGGAAATATTTTCAAGAACAGTATGGAACCCACAGAATTTTTTGGCCTTCCATTGATGTAATCCAGACCATCCTACAAAATGATTTTGCAACACTGCACAAGCAACAATAGCATAGGAACTTTTGATTTAAAAAAAAGTGCATTACCCGGCATATAAGCTTGTCTAATTTGTTAAAAAACTGTTTGCTGCATTTATGAGAAATACCATCATTACTTTCTTTTTGCAGAAATTGCTCTAATGACTGGAAATTATTTTTTCTTGTGGCATCATCTAGGCATTTTTCCAACTGCCAAAACAAACAACAATAAGATATATTATTGACCATTCAAGTCTGATGCTGCCTTAACAAGATTTTATACAATAATTTCAATACAGTCAGCCTTCAGACACTGAGCAAACAACACAGGGCTTTTCCATATTAATAGGAAAATATGGGAAGTGTAGATATGTGCAGTGTAGAACAATGCCACAGGCCTTCATTCTGCAAATATTTATTCAATGAATCAACTTTACATATGCTGTATTTTCTTGCATACAATTTCCCCTCCCCAAAAAAATGCATCTTGCTTTTGCGAGGCAGAATACAAAAATGTTAAAAAAAAATAAATTGCAGAGCTATGGCCAACTGTGTTACATTCAATAAGTATCCCTCCTGGAAACAGTGTGTTCAGGAAGTGTGGCATCAAGAACTTCCTGTTGTGGCAAACCATGTCTTGCAATGCTACACTGCCTGGACCCTCTATATTATAGTTTCTCAATCTGTGGGTACACAAGTCACAGACAGTAGGTATGTGGGTACCCCAACACACTCTTACCCTCTTTTCCTCTCTCTCGTCCTCTTTTCCTCTCAAAACTACGGCAAAACATTTAAATTCCCCAGTAATAATTTGGCGCACTGCACTTTGTGTAGCACCGGATTCAGTCCTCCTAGCTTTGGCCAACATCACCTGTAGCCCAGGTACATACTTGAGTTGTGCACCCCTGGTGCAACAGGTGGCAACCATACCCACACCAGATCGGACACTGCTGTGAAAGGATTAACAGGAGACTGCCCCTTTAGTCCGCTGAGCAAACACAAGTAGCAGACACCTTGGCAGCTGTACAGCATTCGCAGTGTCTCCAGGCTCACTTTTCCAGCAATGAAACCAGCTTCCCCACTTAAAACATGCACCTCAATGCATGGGGCAGGGGTGATTTTGTATAAAAGGTTTGTGTTGTATGTGAGAAAATATGGTAGTGTAAGGCCAGAAAGGTTGATTAGATTAGCATTTCTCAACCCACGGGTCACAAAAATATATGAAAGGGTTGTGAACAAACTTCAAAAATGGATTCTCCTTTAAAGGGGAAAGACATGGGAAGCTGTGGGTTTTCCCTTGCAGGCTGGCAGACTTCCAGCCTGTAAGAGGCTACTTGGGGCTCCCTGTACCCCCTTGCCCCACACACTATAGGGCTGGGGCAGGGGGCAGTGGGTCAGGACTTGCCATCCATGTTTACAAATGGGTCCTGGTACAAAAATGGTTGAGAACCACTGGATTAGACTATCTGATGTAAGCACCTTTGACACAGGAATTTAATGTTGCCCAAGCACCCTTGTATTGAACCTAGAATTTTGTATAGTTTGGCTAGAATGCATCTCCCATAAAAACATTAGGTTCTGATCTGAAGATATTAAGAGCTGGAGAATCCAGCATGTCCTTAGGCAATTTGTTCTAATAGTTAATTTTCCTCATAGTCAAAAAATTATGCCTGTTTTTTATTTGAACTTGTCTTACTTCAGCTTCCAACTATTGGCTCTAGTTATGTTTTTCTCTTCTAAATTGAATTAAAAAGCCTACAGTATCCAGGAAAGAACCTATAAACTGTAATTAAGCCATTTCTCAGTATCTTTCGAATTGAGAACTTTTTGATTGAACATTTTGAATTGCAAAATCATCTCTTCTTATTATTTATATTGATTGCAATTCAATTGTTCTTTTCTCCTTGTTAGCTATTTTTTTTTATTTCTAACTGGCACATTCACTTTACCAATGGATCATGAAGGCTTTTAATGGGAACTACCCTGGGTTGTGAAGTCACGGATTTTTAACATTATAACCGCCTCTGAAAGAAGCCCCAAATACTACTCAGTTTTCTGTGTAATTTCTTTCTACCATTCAATTTCATATATGATTACCATCAGCTGTTGATGCACCAAGCAGAAATCTATCTGGATGGGACTGTACTCTGCCTTGCCATTATTGAACTGAAGTCAAGATTAAGTCTCCAGGCCCGGGGTGGACAATAATTTTGGCTAGAGAGCCACTTAGGGAGTTTTGGTAAGCCGTCACCGGCCAGCTCAGCATTGCCACTCCCCCCTACTGGGTCAACAGCCCCCTTCCCTCCACCCTGCAACAGCTTACCAAAACTCCCTAAGCAGTCCCAGCCAGGCAGCTGGAATAGGGCTGTGGGTGGGTGGGGTACAGCATCTAGGAATGGGATGAGCGGGCAAGAAGGCAGGGCCAGGTCTGGGATCAGGATCGCAGGGTGGTGACAGTATGGGGCCAGGGCCCAGGGCAGAGCCTCAATCTACTCCCTGCATGCCACTGTAACAGGCACGTTCTGTGGGTGGGGGCAAGCAGGGAGTGGATCACAGTTCT
Organism: Caiman crocodilus; assembly: GCA_030014935.1. NCBI lineage: Eukaryota > Metazoa > Chordata > Crocodylia > Alligatoridae > Caiman > Caiman crocodilus. The sequence goes on along the minus strand of JAGPOW010000797.1, from coordinate 5,188,440 downwards.
TGCACAGGCACCAGCCCCATACTGCTCAGCAATCCCAGGGTCTACATAGTGACTGACCAAGACTTGTGCAGGGAGGTCATGTGGCCCAACAGATGGGATGGGACTGTGGGAGGACAGGGAGCTACATCTGGGAGTAGGACAGGCAGATGAAGCTGAGGATCGGGATCACGGGATGGTGACAGAAAAAGGCTGGGACCCGATACAGAGCCACAATCTGTTCTCCGCACATCCCTGCCTGCACAACCAGTGCCTGTCACAAGAGTGCGTGGGCAGCAGAACGTGGCTCTGCCCTGAGCCCAGCCCAACACCATCATTGCCCTGTAATCCCAATCTCCAGCCTTGGCCCCATCTGCCCCACTGCGTACCACACCAGCGCAGGTCCCAGTCAGTCTCGATAGAGATTCCTCACAGCACAGCAGCAAAGGCAGGGAGCAGAAAGCAAAGCAGCAGATTGGGCAGGGAGCACAGGATTGGAAGCAGAAAGCAGAGCATAGTTCAAGCCGGGGAAGAGGATCAGAGGGGGATTTGGGAAGGGTGTGGGGCTACAAACGTGACCATGTTTGCAGGATCAGATAAATATCCAATGTAATCCTGAGACCATGAAGCCAGACAATATATAATTATTGTTTGCAAAGCACCCTCAAAGGTACAGATACTTATCATAAGATGTCAAAACACTCACAAATTATGAATGTAAAATAGTGATTTTACAAAAAGAAAACCCTAAAAATAAAATTCCTGGAAACTATGAAAAATAATTTTTACACTGACATAGATGGTTTTATTGTATATTTTGATATGTTGATTTTATATTTTGAAAAGCTAACATTAATATTCTAAGATTGTAAGATTCTTCAACAGGCAAGCTTCTGCACTGCCTAGTGCATGCATTCTTTGATCTCAAATTGCATCTCTATTTTGTCACGTTGCAAGATTTTTTTTAGTAATGAATTAGAACTTATGACCCAATAATCATATATTTTTGTGCATCAATAATATGACTGCAGGTACTCAATCCTTAACTAATAATTAATATACCAAAATTAATTAAAAATATTTGGGACAGTTAATTAAAGTTACATATCTGAATTTCCATTTCATTCATCAGTAGAAGCCAGAAGGGCTAGTAAAATTAATTTAAAACTTATTATAAACACAGATTTTCCCATTTTATTTGTACATACCTGTATGTCAGGCTTAGCTGGCATTTTGGCAGCTTCACCTACTCAGCTGGTCAACAAAGAAACAAACGTTATTTGGGTAAAAACCCAAGTGATGCAACTGGGCTTTTCAATACAACTTGCAATAAAGTCTGCTATCTTAATTCAAATATTTGGTCAGCAAGGAAGTATGCCAGAACTAGTAAAAATTAGTGTTAAAACAATACAAGAACCATTTATTTAATTAAGGACCAATCTTAATGCTGTCTGGATATGTCTCCGCTGCACACAACAGCACAGCAACGCTTAGGTACTGGAAGTAGTTTAGCCATTGTGGAACATAACTGGGTGGGTAACTGACCCAGCATCGGAGGCACCAACTGCATCCAAACACTCCCACTGCCTTTAGAAGTAAGACTGAGCTATGCTTAAATTAATGCTTCTCACGCAGAGTGTCAGGGCAGTCTGGCGTCCTGCCAGACCTTTTGAAGGAAGCAGATAAGTGCAGCTCCAGGCGCCTCCCTGCCTGTCTGCTGCCCCAACTCTCTGCAAGGAGGTCATCAATGTAAAACATAAATTAGCCTTTTAAATGGCAAGCTGGATTCATCAACGATTGCGCTCCGGTCCAAAGAGGGGCGCCTTGAGTGTCAAAAAGCTGAGAACCGTGGTCTTAACCATTTGTTTGGTACCTAATCCAAGATTAATTTTGACATTAACTTGCAGATACAGCCGGAGCCTCAACAGCTCCACATTCACTCAGAAGCACCGGTCACCACGTCTCCATTCGCGTGCAACATTTCAGCGCTGGCGAGGAAGAGCCGACCTACTTCACCCTCGAGACCCTGCTCCACATGCACATGACATATAGGTCGGCAGAAACCAGCTATAAAGTCACAACATGTTTTCCAGGTATATCTTGGTAACCGGTTGGACCTTTTTTTAGGCGTGAGAGTTAACTGGTGCATATGGATGGTTTCAATGCATTGCACAACTAACCCAGTCGTCGTGTGATACGTGTCAGGTGTAGAGGGGATCATGGGTGTGAGGGGGCAAGCATAATACGGGTCCCCTCAATGGTTATCGGGCGCAGCCAAAGCAAAAGACCGTGCAAAGGAGATGGATAATAGATCCGTAGAAGAGAAGGGCAATGTCCCTGCCCCGGGGATGTGGGGGCAGGCAGGGTGGGGGTGTAACCAGGCCTGGCTCTAGGACCAAGATTTCCTGAGCCCATATTGACTCCCACCCGGCCCGACTCCACCTCTCCGCGCTTCCCCGCCTCGTGCGGCAGTTACCCGCCGCCTCAGCCTGCCCGCCGCGGCCCGGTCACGAGCAGCCGCCCCCGCCTGAGGCAACAAGACGAGACTAGGCCGCGCCGCGAAGGACAGACAAACAAACAAACCGAACAACCGCCCTCTCCTCTCAGCCAATCCGAGGGGAGGAAGGGGGCGTCCAGCCAATCACAGCGCGCCTCCTTGCCTCTCTCCCAGCAATCAGCGCCGGTGGGGTGCTGCCCCTTGCTGCTCAGAGCACTCCGCGTGAGGGGGCAGAGCCGGGTGAGGCCGGGCAGGACGAGGGGGACGCCTCTCCTCCCCTCTCCGGGTTCAAGTAAGGGCTGGAAGACGTCAGGAGTGGCAGCGGGGAGGATGTTTTGTATAAACTGACAGGATTTTTTGCAAAAAAAATTATAAAAATAAATAAATGTCCACTCCACGCTTCCCTCCCTATAAGCACCTGTAGACTAGGAAGGGAGGAAAAGCGTTGAGCTTAGCGCTGACATTCAGATGAAACCAGATGTTTAATGAGCCCTGAAGCAAGTCCTGTCGTCAGAGGCTGCCAAAGGGCTTTCCTGTTACAAGAAACAAAAAGGGACGGCTGACCAAAGAGAAACGTTTGTGAGCATCCTCGGTTTTCAACACTTATTATATCCATACTAATGGACAACCAAGAGACAATACAGGGACAAAAATAAGTTGCAATTCATTCAAAGGATTCTACCGCCCTCCTCGAGCCTGGACGTGCAGAGCAGGCCGTTTCCCAAAGGAAGCAGAAACCTCAGACCTTAAATTTACCAAGGGCTGTTGTGGAGGCTGGCTGCCGTTTATAAAATAGAGAGGGAAACCGCTGGTACCTTTTAAAATTTTAATTAAATCCATCAGTCCAATACCTAGCCTCCATCCTGAGGCTTTGACAACTGTGGTATAATTACAAATACAAGCAATAAAACGCAGCAATGAGTGTATCTCTCTCGTCCAGCACTAGACATGAATCGACTGCCTAGGAAATATTAAACCGGTTTGTAACTAGAGGATGCAGCAAAGGCTGGGCTGTCAACAGGGAGAAAAATAGGAATTTGGCAGGAGAGCATCACAGCAAGGAAATACAGTGGTTTGTGAGGATGGCCAAATAAATAAAATAAAAAGATCAATGGCTTTCTAATAGAATACAAAGAAAAAAACACAACCCACAACCTGATACATATGACATAAAGCAATAAAACATATTTAAACCACCACCAGATGTCACTATAAACCAAGAAATCAATGATTACCACTATATAAGATTTGATTGCCTCCTGTGCACATCAGACAGAGGGCCACCTTATGCATTCATTTTAGATGGCTCTTAAAGCTCTTAACCCCTGGGCTGTCCACATATCAACACCTGAAACTAGTTTTAAGCACCACGCCAGAGCAGGTTTATCTCTGATCCATGTTACCCAGTTTGTGCTCCATTAATGTGCAACTTCTTCCCACAGATGAGCTGCCCAAGTTGTAGTCCTCCAGCATCCCAGGATGCAGTGTCTTTTGTGTAGACAAACTTTGCAGTGCCTAAACTCTACTGCCCAGGGGGCAGTTCTGACACCAAGCCAACTCCTCCTGTCCCCGAGGGAGTGACCTTTCCCACCCCTAGGGATGCAACCCTGTGCAAACAGCCTGCAGAGCACATGCCAGTTAACCAGGTCTCAGGGCATGGACAGATCCAGGAGTGGGGTCTGGGAGGGGTGGCGGGGTAGGAGAGGAACAAGGTAGCAGGGTGGCTTGGGTCCCCATGAGCTGGGGCTTCCTTCCCAGGGCAGAGGCAGTAGTTCCCCCAAAGCACCTTCCATCACTGCTTCCACCCCCCAGCCACCCTGGGAAGCATGACCAGCACATCCCACACCCAAATCCCAGTTTATTAAAACATGAGACCTTTAATTTACTCCCTATTTATTACTTTAAAAATATTTTAAATTCTTTCCTTCATGGACTCTGCAGCAAGTTTTTCCATTGAAGGGATGAAATGGCAGAAATGGTAGCTACAAAAGATGCAAGAGAAAGATAGAACAAAAGTAGCTTTGCTCTGACAAAAAAGTCTTCCCTGTTGGTTCCTTTTAATTTGCATAAGTATTTGACAGTCTCTTAGAGATACCAAAAACCAATAAAAATCATATGGGTGGTATCCACACAGGTTTCACGATCAGTGTGAGCATCCTATGCATGCTCTCCTGTAACATCCAAAACTTATTACTACTCACAATAAGAGAACCTAGTTTAATCAGATTCATGGCCTATAATCCTAGGAGGCAGTTACACATGAATGTATTGAATTTGAGAGCTGTTCATCTAGCTTGTGAATATTCCTACTGTTGCTTCAGAATATAGCTGTCTAGATCTGAATAGACCATATAGTAGCAATGTATTACAAAAGCAGAAAAGGACAGGGAAAATACCCCAGTCTTCCTCTTTGTGTCAGAAAGCACTTCTGTGGGAATGGTATGTTCATCATCAAATTAGCCTGACAGCCTGAAGTCCAGAGTAACCTCCTGTCCAACAGAGAAGGAAAGGTTCCATCTTCCATGACTGACAACGAAAGGACTTCTTTTTAAATCCAGTATTTTAAGATGTGGGGAGAAGTCATTGGGATGGATCCATTTGCTGCGGGTGTCAACAAGGAATGTCCTACATTTTGCTTCTGAGGAGGCATTAAAGCCAGTTGAATGCCTCCATCTCATTAATTCCTACAGTTCCCATGAAAATACGGCAAGGCAAAGTTTGATTGAATTAACAGCTCCTGGGTAAGAATTCATCAGTTCTGAGTCCCCAACATAATTCTATGTTTCAGCCACTTACCATGTCACTTTTCCAATCCTTCAGGCAATCAGCATACAACCCCAATGCCAAATAATGCACCCAAATCCAAAATCTCTGTACTCAACCAACTGCATGAGGACTGGGTGATTGGTATCACTTGAGAAGCCTGTGGCATCACTTCAGGGAATCCTGGTTAATAGTAGGAAAGCTATCTCAGTTTTTCTGAAGAATATGTTGTCCCTGATACATTCAGAACTGCCAGTCAACTCTGTTAGATATCTATTTTATCTATATTGTGTATCTATTTCTGCATTCTGACCTCAAATCAATATTCATTCAGATGTTTCTTGGCTGTTTCCAAGTTAATATAGAATAACACATTTGTTTCCACCAGTTAGAGATCCTTTTCTGCCTGGGATTGAATGTGTTATTAATATTTATTAATTCTCTTCTTTTGAACTTTTATCAACATGTTTCTTTAATGATATAATTTCTGTAGTTATCACTTTATACAACAGAATGATTGAATTGTACGCTTTGATGGCAGCACTTCCTTAGACTACATTCCATAGAGATAGAGTAGATCAAACCTGAAATTTTAAGCAAAGATTAGTTTTGACTTTCATATTCATCTTTTTATACACTTACTTGCACTTTTTTTTCTCTAAGCCTCATGGCTCACCAACTGAGATTAAGCCTCCAATTCTTTATGTCCATGGAGCCACATCATTCTAAAACAAAGCCATTAGAAAAACCCCACGGATTTTTTTTACAGTTTTGGCAATAAATCTAAGAAATGGCTAATATTCACCTCAAAATGAGTAAAGTGTGTTTCATATTTCATCAAGATCTCTCATACTTTGCAAAGGTTTATCTTTCCCTCTCTGCTTAGCGTGCATTCTATTAGCTCTTAGGTGATGCCTGTGGCATATTTTAGCAGGGTTTCTGTCAGAAAAGTTTCTGTCTAGAGCATCTACATGTTGTTTTGCTTACACATTTACCAAGCACAATTCACTGGTGGCACCTAGATCAGATGTCCAGTCTGACACGATTGTTTTTCAGTCACTATTTAGCTTGAAAAGCAGCTGCTATGTCAGCTACATACAGTGAAATCAATGTGAACTAACTTCAGAGAAAAACAGGACCTGGATTTGATTTAGATGTCTTTGTCTATCCATGGACCTCATAACTTTCACTCATTCCCACTGATACAAAGTTTTTCTACTGGATTTCTTTCTACTGGTCAGGGGCACAGCAACCTCCTGCAGTACCCTGGGAAGAGTGATGGGTGCCTTGAGTCTAAAAAGGTTGAAAACCACTGGACTAGAAGATGCTGGACTCATCTACATGGAACATAGTTACTTATATCAAGATTCAGGCTGAGAAAGACGTGTCAGAGATCATAAGTTACAATAAAATAAGTGAACACTCTAATTTAGCCAAGGAATCAAAACATGTAAAAATTTCAAAATAATTCACCCTAGACCCAGCTGAGAGATAATGAGAAATGAGCTCCTAAGTCACTTAGGTGATTATTGAAATTTTATTAATTTAGCTGGTTAACTAAATTAATTAATTATATAACAATCTCAACTAGATTCTACTTGCAGGTCAAAAGGTCTCAACCAAATGCATTAAAGAATTTTTTAAAAGGAACTGCATGTTTTTAGACAGGACGGAAACCTGAAGATTAAAATCATAACACTGTGAAAAAAATGTGTTACTGTTCAGATGTATAACGCCTATACAAAACAGCTATTCACAGATCTAAGTAAGCAATTGAGTCCCGAGTATAATGTTGTGAGAAAAGGATTTATAGATTTTTGTCTTTCCAAGGCTGATACCTCATGATCTTAACATTCTGTGCATGAATAGGCTATGCCAGTATGGGAGGATCTGATGAAGGGTCAGGAGTGTTTATGCCAAAAAGCTCCAGTATCAAGTATCATATTGGATTACCCGTAGCAGGAACAGTTGTAGGACTTAGATCACAAGCAGAAAACCTAATCAAGGATGAAGCTAGTTTTAACATTAGATTTATGCTGACAAATGACTAATCTTCTAGTCTTGCCTTTTTTAGTCATTGTTTTAAACAACACGAGCTGGAAAGTATGTACAGTTGACTTCAGAGGTATAAGACACTCATGTTCTAAACCACATAGCGTAGTTACACTATCTCTACTAAAAGCCAACTACGTTATATTTCTCTTATAAAGAAAGACTGATAAGGCAACTAAAAACACCAGTCTGAAGCATACATGGAAAAATAACAATAAGAAAAATACTAAAACCAACTACCTTTGAAATAAAATGCCAGCTTTCAATACTGCAAAAGCAATCCTGCCAATGTCTTGGGAACAGTTAACCACATTTTTTTCAAATAAGCTTTTAGCTGGCTACCTAACTAAAAAGAGATATTAAGTTAGATAATCAAAAGTGACTTTTCAATTTTGGAATATTAAGGATTCTGACCTTGTTCCTTCACGGATGAAAAAAACCCTCACCTTGTCTGCAAGTGCATTTTTTTAAATGAAAGTGAACAAATTAGTTAAAGACATTCAGAGTTCTTTATTCTCTGTCTATTCCCTAGTTAATCTGCGGAGCATTCATTAACTGGAGCTGCAGGCATGATAAATTCAACAGATCACTTTTTCAGTAAGAGAACATGATGGGCTACAAAAGGCTTATAGTCTATTAGTGCATTATTTCAAAGCCAAAATAAAAACCAGTTATTTCCTTTCTGATGAAATGCACACTGTAGTTTCATCAGGAGAGTTATGCTATTCTCTGGTCACTCCTTACCTTAAAAATAAAAGGTTTTCAGTTGTTGATTACTTTTCAAACACAGGAGTACATATGAATAGTGCCTTAAAGGAAATTTATGGACAAAATCTGCTTTTAAGTAAGAAGTCATAAATTTGAACTAAATCCATGGGCCTTCATGATATTAGTGCAAACCTATGCCCTTGACCAGTAGAAAGATATTATTCAGGTGTAATAACCCAAAAGCTGGTCATGTGTACCAATACCTCTGTTTTATCACCACATCCATTTCCAGGTTGTTTCATCCAACAAATGTTGGAATTCAATTTAAAGAGGATCATAAGAACAGGACGAGAGTTTCAATTCAGATTCACTGCTCAGTAGCATGACAAAAGGGAAAAGGAAAATAATAAATACCTTATATGAGGACAAATCTTTCTAAACATGAACCATTTTGTCAACCAACACATGTGGATAACCCCACTAACAGTCTTCACAATTTTTTATAAGAATTGAAAAATGATGTCAACGGTCTCAGACAACCTAGAGTAATATATATATTGTCATTCATTTAATCTGCCATTGGAAATGACATCTTTTCCCCAAGCAAATTTGACAATGCAATGTCACTGTTATTAATACTGATAAAAATTTAATTGATATTGATGATCTACATCACTAGTAATTATATGCCATCATTTTGTGTTATAAAAAGCCTTACAATTGATGGCTCAAATATTTAACTGTCTCTTCATACACATTTGATATGTCGAAAGTCAGTGTTTGCTCAGTGTTGAGGGAGAGATGGATCAGATAAAGGATAAATCTGAATTTGCATTTAACAATTACTACAGTTAAAAATAATTACTGTAAGTATTAAAAGCATCTTAACGTACCTTAGGTGCAGTTATTAAAGAACTAGAGAGAGAGAGAGAGATGAGACTTACAGCTATGAGGGTGGGGAAGAACACAGAAAGATAAGAGAATAAAAAAGGGATCATGATTAAACTACAGGGACTCAAGAGTAGGGAGGTAAAATGTGATGCTGTAAAGGGCAGGAAGATAAAAGGAATAGAGTTGAATGTGCCCAGCTGGTGAGGAAGACTGGGCATGATTGAGTGGATTTGTGATATACCCAGTGTAAACATATTAGTTGGGCCGTATTATTAGGCAAGCTTGAATCAACCCCTTGTCCTTAAAAATAGTGTGCTACCTTCTCCCCCCTGTCTTGTTTTAAAATACTGTGTAATTTGATAAGATGAATGCAAAATTCATGTTCACATTGTTCAAATCCTATTCCTATTCATACCAGGGGCAAAACTCTCATTGGTTTCAATGGGATAGGTATTTTGGTTCGTAATGTTACTTTTGTTTTGTTGTTTTTCTGTTCTGCCTTATTAGATATTTCATTTTCTTTTTGTGCAGTTTCCCCCATATTTACAAATCCTTGGTCTGAGCCCCACATTGCAGTTAATATATGGTAGTATCGGGATACATTTACAGTACATTTTCCCCTCATTCAACAATTGAGACCTCAGTCATCTTTATTGCCTGCTCAAGTTCATATCTGCTTCCATAGATAAGAAAATACTTCTAGTGATAAGAATGTCTAGAAAAAAAAAATGTCTATTTAATTTTTTAAACTTCTTCCATGTTGTGAACAATTTTCCACTGCTCATCTGCAGGCTGCAACTAACAAAAAATAACCAACCAAAAGATAAATTGATGAAAAAATGGAAATATTCTTCTGCTGCCTAATACAATAAGGCAGCAGTGTTCTTAGAGCTCTGTTGTAGTGAAGGTAGGTTTAGGCCACAATATTCAAATCCAGTTTCCCTTAATGCTCAAGAATGTTCTTAATCAGGTTTGATTGTGCACCCATCTTTCTTCATTAAACACTTTTGTTTAGCACCAAATAATATACTGATTATTTAAATATCATCATTAGGTCAGTAATCTGACCTAATTCCCATCTGACACCTTCAGGGAAGGAATTCTACCTGATCAACACATCAAAGAGCTACTCAACACAGCTCACAAAGACACTCTCATGGACCCAGAGAGACAGACTTCCATCTTCAGCTCCCTCTGTAAAAAAATGAAATCTATTTCCTATCTATGGGGACTTTTTACCATCTTATACCATCTACACTTTTCCCAGAACCTCATGAAGGGACTTTGATCCCAAAAGCTTGCAGAAAAGGACAATTTTCTTGCCATTTTCCAGTTGGTCTAATAAAAGGTATCATTTTAGAATCACAAGTTCTAGTTTTTTGTATGTTTTTGGGTCAGTAGCAATTTTTAAAAAGGTACCATGGGCCAGCTTGGGTGACATCATATTTGGAATTAATCTGTCCCCAGTACTTTATTTTAAATTGAACCTTGCAACACAAAAGTGAACTAAAGTCTCCAAAACTGAGAAAGTATAGGATATTCCAAGGTATAGTTAATTCCTATTGCTTGATTCTTATTTTAAAAAGGAAGGTTATTATATACCTGTGTAATTTGTAACACCATTTGGGAGAAATCGTTTGTTCTCTGGGGTAGTGCTACAAGACCTTATGCTGTGTGCACCTGTTCACGTGCACGTAAACACAAAAACTGCCTTTCTGGAATTAGAATCATAGAAAATTAGGGCTGGAAGGGACCTCAGGAGATCATCTAGTCCAACCTCCTGCTCAAAGCAGGACCAGCCCCAACTACCTCATCCCAGCCAAGGCTTTGTCTAGCTAGGTCTTAAAAACCTCCAAGGATAGAGATTCCACAACCTCTCTATACGCTCTTCCAGTGTTTTATTATCTACCTAGTGAGAAATTTTTCCTAATATCTAACCCAAACTTCCCTCCATATTGCTCCATATTCTGTCACCTGCCACCACTGAACGCAGTCCAGCTTCATCCTCTTTGGAACTACCTGGCAGGTGGTTGAAGGCTGCTATCAAATCCCTTTCTTCTCTTCTCTTCTCTTCTCCAGATTAAATAAGCCCAGTTTCCTTAGTCTGTCCTTGCAAGTCATCCCCCAGTTCCCAAACTATTTTTGTTGCCCTCCACTGGACTCTCTTCAAATTTGCCCACATCCTTTCTGTAGGGGGTGGGCAAAACTGAACATAGGACTCCAGATGTGGCCTCACCAGTGCTAAATAGAGGGGAATAATCACTACCCTTGACCTGCCAGCAACACACCTATCAATGCAGCCTATGACCATTAGCCTTCTTGGCAACTAGGGCACACTGTTGGCTCATATTCAGCTTACTGTCCACTGTAATCCCCAGGTCCTTTTCTGCAGAGCTGCTGTCCAGCCAGTCACCACCAGCCTGTATTGGTGCAGGAGTTCATGGTTTTAAATAGAATGTTAGACATCTGCTTGTATTATGCTTAAAACCAGTGGCAACCAGTGTCTTTTAAATATCATTCTAATATATAGTATAGGTTTCCTGACACATGTGGACATGTATAGTTTTATCAGATGCAAACAAGAGAAAAAGGAATGTGTAGTGAGACCATGGATTGAGGAAATTATATCAAATGGTCTTCTATTTTAAAGAATAATATGAATTCAGGGAAAGGTTATTTTTGACTCAAATACATTAACCTAGTTGTTGCTTTCATTCTTTAAAGTCTAACCCTATAGCTGCAGTAACTGAGAATTTTACATGTGGAGCAATTATGGAATGAGAGCTAGAGCTACAACAAAGGCAGCATTGAGAAAAGAAACCATGAAACCCTATAAAAGTATTCCTTTTACAAACCGCAAATTTTTATAGTAAAAGGATTATAAGCATAAGTTTATTGTTGTTGTTAAATGGATAAAGCTTTTTACATAACATGGACTATCCACAGAGCACTATTACATGCGTCAAAACCAAATGACATTTGTTTTAGTGCAGACCAGCAAGTCTGATGGATTTATACTGTACAGTAGGATGTGACATTTGACTGATAATTAAAATCCCTTTTCTATGTTTTTTATGATTCATTTAAAAACTGATTTTGAAACAACCATTTGCAAGATATGAATTGAGACATTTATTTATTGAACATATATTTTTAAATACAATTTAATGGTTTTAAAGTGCATTATATGACAATAATTCTTTTCAAATAATTTAGTCTCACAAAAATCCTTACACTGATAGTGGAGACGCTGAATTTGAAAACAGTGCAAGCAGAAATTTTAATTGTCCTGAGACTTTACGAAGACAATCACAGGTTTCCCTTTAGCATACAACTGAAGGCGTGTTGAGCTTGCCATCTGAAGGCTCAATGGCTTACTGAACTCAATGGCTCAAACCTCTTTGACAAGAGAATTCTGATGGGGATCAGGATACAAATGGGGAAAAAACAAACAGATACAAGCAAGAGTCTGTCTTCTGTCACATACAGTGACAAACTGTTGCTACTGGTAATGTGCAAATATTCATCGGCTTAGCAGTACCTCAATGAAAAGCCTCTTCACATAATGAATTAAAGCCAAAAGATCACTTGTTCATTCCCATTTTATGCTGGGCCAGCTCAACTCACATACTTTACTAAGAGTTACTTTCAGCTTCCATTTATCCAGCAGTGCAAGTCACACAAACTGATAAAAGGCATAACTGGACTAAATCACGTTTTGCACTTTAGAAATACCTTTTGATACAGAAGGAAGACAACACAAACCCCCGTGTGCTGAAAACCCATACTTGCTGAGCTAGTCAATTCTGCTTTCTACCCTGGCGCAATTACATTGCAAAATACATGACATAACCTTTACACCGACAGTCCCAACTTTAGATAATCTGGCAGCATCAACACGATGTATGTCTTGCACTAGGCTTTTGACATTTGCCAACATATGGCAGGAACACTAGCAGAGGAAGCTAGCAATGTATTTCTACCAAGAAACCAAGGATATAACATTCATGGTAAAAATGGTGTCTATTACAATACCTAAAAGGAAGTGACTCAGTGCTTTTTTGGGTTCTTTGTTTTTTGGTTTGTTTTTTTTAAACAGACAAGAAATGCAGCTATCACCTGAAAGCAAAGCAAAAGACGTGAACAATGGCACTTTGTTATGTCGCATCAGTGCTTATACTTAACATTAGTGCTACTCAGCATCAGTGCATGTCCACTTTCATCTCCTTACATTCCTGACAAAAAATAAAAAGCCTTAGTCATGTAGCCTTTACCCATATTGGGAAAAACTTCAACCAGAACCAGAAAGGTGTTTAAGCATCTCATTACTATTTAGGCACCTGAACTCCCACTCAAAGTTTGGGTCTGGCCCTTACTTACACAGACTAGTCCCATTAACTTTTAGAAGACTATTTAAGTGCAAGAGCAGTCAGCAAAGTAAGTCAAAGGAAAAAAAAGTTTCTGGGTGATGACAAGTCTTAGTCTTACATTCTGCTAAGCCATGTATAAGTTCCCCATAATACCGTGTATCTACATTTATAGGTTCCAAAACGGCTTGTAGCTGCTTCAAAACATACAAAACCCTGCTCTGCCATCTCAGACCTAGAACATAGGGGAAGTTAAAGGTTGTTGTCCCCTTTCAACATGCTCTATAGTTACCACATGACTTGCGTCTCCGGAAGCACTATGTCCGTCTTGGATGTAATACTTTAGAAAAATCATAGTGAGCTTCAAAAGCAGAATTTAGATATAAACTTGAAACCTCACAGTGCCACTGTTGCACAATTGCTTTTCAAAGTACTACATTTCATTTTCTTCTATTGCTCTGCAGGACAATTAAAGTTCTGTTATAATAAAGATTAATATAAGTGGAATCTTGATAGTCTACTTAGCATCCACATAACTAAATAATTTACATATACAGTTTGTAGAAAATATTATTAGTAGCTTGAAGTCATGTACAAGAGTATTTTACCTTCAGGGCCTGACTTTCAGAGGAGATGAGCACCTACAACTCCAACTCAAATGAGTGGGAGCGACAGATACCCAGCATCTCTGAAGAACAGACCTTTGTTGTGTACGGTACATGTTGTAGTGAGTAACATCATATGCTAGCAGACACATTAAGTCATATTACTCATGAACTACATTTTGTTCATTCTTGTTTAGAAGTTCAAAAGGCACATAAATGGAAACGTCATTAACACCATTTGTCAAAGCAAGCTCTCAGAGAAGACAATTTACTGTGAAAGCATAAAAATGCTATACAGGCTGTATATTTTTGTGAATTACAGTTTTTCAAAATTCTCTTTCATTTCCAGTGCAACCTGTAAACAATGAACCTAGGCCTTCCCATGTAAGACTGCCTAACACACAAGATTACTTTCAACAAAAGGTAACTTAAAAACTATAAAATGAGACTGATTTTAGACCTATGCACACCGCATTGTACTTTGTAACACACTATAAATAAATTTGCAATTCAAAACATAAAGAACAAGACAATCAAATACACAAGTCAAACTTAACCAGCAAAGAGCTGGCTCTGTCTTGCAACATGATAAACACAGGCATTCCCTATTGATTTAAAATGGGTCTGAGTTTTCTCAAGTTTACAAAAGTGTTCATCATCTCACTGGACTGGCTGCCATGATGTTAGGCTGTGATTGAGCACCTGATTTTCCTACATCCCTTTGAAAAAAATCTTAGCTTAGGGAGTTAAAAGGTTTTGTATTAAGAGAACCCAAACTGCTAATTTTAAATCATTTGACCAATTTCAGTTAATCTGTTTCTTAGATTGTAATTAAAAGGCACAACAGACATGTTACACCAAATAAAAAGTAACCAGAAAGGGTACATCTGACTGTATATATAGCAATACAGAAACTGGGTTAATGGCAAAAACAAAACTATGTTAGCCACATTGGTCTCATCGCAAAAAATCTTAGATGTAATTAAAGGCAGATATATGCTTGGGGCCTGCTAGGTGCATAAATGGACTGACACGCCTAAGTGCAACTCTATTCTACCCTGTTCAAATCCCTGAAAAACAGTCAGTTCGAAAGGCAGGTGGGTCTACCTCCTCCTTGCTGTTTTTTCATGCCCCAGTCCTAATAGTAAGATGGCAGTGTGCAGCAAAAAACTGATGCATTAATGGATTGTCAGGACTTGAATGGGGTGGAATAGAATTGCATTTGTGTATCTACGTCCACTTAGAGGCCTGATATTTGGAACAGATTCTGGCCCTTGGCATATGTCATTTATAACACATGGCTGTTAAACAAATTCAGGAGTAGGTTTTCAATGCCTACTCCCAGTAGCCGTGCAAAGCTTTAACTTTTGGTTGTTATGCCAATGCTAACCTAGGTTTAAGATGAAGTTTGGATATTCATTTTTCCACTGATGATAATTTTCATTCTTTTCCCCCCTCTAGTGCCAGTTTTTTAACCAAGTAGACATATACAAGGCCCAACAATATTTAAGTCCATGATTCTGCAGAAGCTAGCTAAACTGCATTCAAGCACTCCAATCCTGTCAGACCTGAAAAAGGAAACAGGAGGTGAACCTTGCCTACAAAATGTTTAACACTACATATACAGAACAGTACTGAGAGCCACATCTTAGTGAAGAGGCAGCTAGCAGTCCAAACACTGAACAGTCATAGTCACGGTAACATAGGCCTTGGCTGAATTTTGGCCAAAAGACTATGTCAAGTTGCAACTTTTAAAAAGCATCATACAGATACAACTTCAGATATGACGGCTTCATCCAAAACACCTACACACAGTAAACTCATAATACAGATACCTCACATGGACAGTATACACAACCTGTAATTTCTGGAAATCCTGTTATTTTAGTCTTCAACTGAGATTTGTAGGCAATTCAATCCAGCATTACAGTAGCGCAGTACACTACCAGGTCACTGGCCAGTATGGCTGTGTGAAGCTTCGGGTGCCGATTCAGTTTGGAGGAGATTCATTGGCTGAATCTAATCGGGAGACCAATAAAAAGGTTTGAATTGATTTGGAGAGTTTTGGAGATTTGGGCAGTCCCTGCTTGCTGCCACAGGGAGCTGAACTCGAACTCCGTGCTGGTAAATAGGGGGCAGGAGCTGGAAGAGGGGACCATGGGGGCACCCCTGCCAGGCCCCATCCCCTGCCTGCTCTTCTAACCCTCCTGAGCACCCCCAACCTCTGCCTGCTCTCCTAGCCCTGTCAATGGCTGCCCCACCTGGCCCCAGTGTCCTGGCTCTTTAAAAGTGGGGGTGAAAGCCCTGCACTCACCGGATGCTGTCAGGCAGGGGGGTGATGCCCACTGCCCCATGCTGCATAGCAAGGGGGGCTCTGCCACAAGCCCCCAGAAGCCCCAACAGCTGGTGAGAGCAGGGCTCTTCCCCTCCCCCCCCCGAAGAGCTGGGATGCTGGAGCCGGACAGAGATTGAGCATGCAAATGCTCAGCCCTGGCATAACTCTGCATGGACTAGATGCAGCCAGGTTTGGGGGCAAAGACTGGGGGGAACCAGACTCGGAAAAGCAGTGGCAACATGAGCACAGCTCCTAGCCACCTGCCTTCAACACGGGCACAAAGCCCCAGCCTGTGCTAATGCAGTGCCAAAACCACCTGGCCTACATGCTGGACCGAAGCCAAGAGGGTGAGGCAAAGAGCCAGCAGTGCAAGCACAGCTGGAAGCTGCCCAACCCGTGTAGCCATGGACACAGACAAAGCTCTCCAAATCCATGGGCTTGATCTGGCCTGCGGGCCATATGTTGCAGACCCCTGTTACAAGAATTATTGAATATACAACTTATATTAAGAAACAGATTACAGAGAAAATGAGTGACTTGCCCCATCTCACAGAAAACAGCAGAATGGTAGGGAAGAGGAGATAGATTTTCTGATTGCCACTCTGCAGCTTTCACCAGTTAAACCAAGTGCTAATGCATCAACTGGACAGCTCCCAATTCAGGATTTAAACGTTTTGAATACTGCTGAGAACAGGAAACATCACCTATCTGTTTCAGCTTCTGGCTGACAGCTGAGACTTGTGAGTGATGATTCCCTAAAGCTATCTGCAGACTTTAAGAACTAGAAAGTACTGTTAAAAAGAACGTTAAACTCATTGTCCCTTAAAGTTGCTGCTGCATTGTCCACTCTCTCAGTTCTCTTATGTATGCATTTTAAGAGTTATGTTCATTATTACTTTGCTATATCTTTTTAAACAAAAGCAGTAAGATTTTAGGTTGTTGGATCTCTCATACTTTGTAGGTGTTTGAAGGCATGAGGCTGTATTTTGTAGCTCAGGTGTGTGGGTACTAGCATATGGTATGCTATTCTTGTTGCTTTTCAAAAGCCATTAGTGATTTAGAGTGCCTGAATATCTGTTGTCCTCCTTGACAAACTGTCTAATTTTCAGGAAGTGCTAAGCATGTGCATCCTAGAAAAGTGTCATTTTAACAGATGGTTATAAAACTCTATAAAGCTCAGGCAACTGAATACTATAAAAAAAACTTCAGGCATTCAAGGCCACTAGTTACTTTTGAAAATTAAGGCTACCTATGCAAGGTAAATACAGCATTTCAGGCATTATCACTGCAGGAGGCATTGTCTTCCCTTATCTGAATTTAAACCTGTGTGTTGCCAAAACTGTACAGGACTCAATCCTCACCCCACTAGAGGCAGTGCAATAGGCTGTGTATGGGAGAGGCCGTCCGCCCACTCCTGCGTAAGAGACTCTTACTAGTGGATCCACAGTGGCACCGGCCATGCCTTCATCCCTCCTAGAAGCCACCACATTGTGCTAGAGCAGGAGGAGCGAGGGCATTTTTGTTTAACTGAGTAAAAGCAGGTAATTATAGGTTCAAGACATTACTGCTAAAGAGTGAGGAGACTGCAACAGAGATGTAAGCACCAGAACTCTTGGATTCTATTCTATGGCCTGGTCACTATGGCCTCGGCATTTAGCATCTCAAATCTGTTTCCCCACTTATAAATAGGCATAATTACTAGTCTCCCACAGGAGTTGAGAGGCTGAATTCATTAGCATTTCTCTTTTATCATCAGGTTATCTTCAGGTGGAACGGACAGCAGAAGTGCTATCTTCAGGAAGAAGTGCAACACTGCTCTGGATTCTTAGTAAGAGCAGTTATTCAAAAAGGGAAACATCTTCTTTTTTTTCTTTTTCCAGAGACTCACATACATTTCACTTGGGAAAAAAGAGAACCTCCCTGCAAAGGGCAGCCTCACAATTTAACAAACACTACGCTGTGGTTAACAATCCCTTTGACTGCATCTATAACATGCACTGCAGATAAGAAAAGGCACCAGGTTTACAACTTATTTTTTAGGGCCACTGTCAGATAGTATCCATCTAATAGCCAGTGGTTGCTAAAAATAATGAAAACCAACAATAGAAATATTAAATGCATTTTAAATAAAAATGGACCTGAATATAAACATTCCCTTGCAGCACCTGCATCCTACACTTTGCATCAGTGGCATAATGCCCAAGAACCAGTGTGTAAGAAGTGGCATCCTAACAAAACTACAAAGCAAAACAGTTTATTTCCCACTGAAGTGCAAAAAAGAAAGGCTGTTAAAATTATGAAACATTAGTTTAAAAAGTTCTGCCTGCGCAATCTAGAGTATTTCACAAGAGCTCTGTTTTGCTTTTAGACGTTCTAGCTTTAAATCTGGCAGCGCCCCGTTGAGCCAATGCTGCTCTGCCCTGCTGAGAGATCGCTTTAAATCGTGCGAGACAGCAGGCAGCTTTTTAACACCCAAGAGGAGCTTTGCAAGGAGCTCTTATTTTCTTATTTTGAAATGTCTCCGAATGGCGCAATAGGCTTCAGCAGGCTTCCCACGGTGCCACAGGAGAGGTCACAGCCGCGTTGGTTTAGGATACTGGACTGCCCCAAAGAACCTCGTCTGCAGTCGGAGACAGCGGTGCCGCGTCGCTTAGATGAAGTGGATCCAGCTCTCTTCGCACTCCCGAGGCATCTTGAGCGGGTGGCTCCTGCAGGTGAAGCTGTAGTTCTGGCCCTCGTTGTTATCCCAGTACTCATGCCCGTCGACTTGGTATCGCACTGCCAGCTGGACCACGGAGCAGGGCCGCAGCAGGAAAGGAGGCACCGGGAGGAAGAACGTGAAGACGTCGGCGGGGCCCAGCCCGTCTGCCTCGGCGACGCCGCTGTGCCAGTGGGCGCACACCTCGTGCACGCTCTGCCACTGGTCGAAGGTGTAGCGCACCAACACCTGCTTCTCGAACGCCACGTTGAGGACGCGCACGGTGCCGCCCAGGCCCAGGTCCGAGCTGCTCACGCGCTCCAGGCACACGTGCTGGCGCCGGAGGCGGGCAGCAAAGTCAGCGGCATCGGCTGGCGGTGGGAAGTCAGGCACCAGGCACTGCATGGCAAACTCCAGGTCCAAGCTGCTGCAGCACAGCGCCGAGTTGATGGAGAGGCGGGACAGCACGTGCAGGGGCACGGAGGGGTCCTCGCTGCTCTGGAAGACCTTCACTTCGGCCAGCTCCAGGCCCAAGGCGTCGGCGAACCGCACGCGGTTCATGCGGCTGCGGCAGCCCGGCACGGCGCACTGCGCCGCGGCTTGCTTCCGCCGCTCGGGGGACGTGGGCAAGGAGCGCGCTCGCCGGCGCATGATGGGCCGCAGGTCAGGGTCGCAGCTGCTCGGCGGCCGCGCCTCGTCGGCCCGCAACCCCGACATGTAGCTGGGGCTGCGCCGCGGGGCCCGCAGCGCCGGCTCCGGCACCCGCGGGCCCGCCCGCGGCGCCGCCATCGCCCGGCGCCGCCCTGCTCGCACGGCCCGCGGCGCTTGGCAACGCGGCGCCCGCGCCACCGACAAACCAGAACCACGGGTCCTTCTGCGCATGCTCCGAGTACGGAGCGTGCGCACTGGGTGTGCGAGGCCGCTGCCCTCGGGTTGCCCTCACTAGGCACCTGCAGTCTGCGGGATGGGGAGGAGGAAGGGGAAGAGGAAGGAGGAGACGGGGGGGGCAGGGGGGAGAGCGGAAGTGTTCATTAGTAATCATCGGGGAGCCTGTTTTTTTCAGAGAAAACCAGAGGATTTTTTTACAATCAGATTTAAAAAAAAAATCCACAATTTTTGGTTAAAAAAAAAGGAACCCCAAATCTACGTTTCCGTGATTAAAATGAAATGCTGCTTATCTATCTATCTATGTAGCTCGATAGATAGCTATATCTATGTATCTATCTATATCTATCGATAGCTCTATAGATATATATCTATAGATATATATCTATCATGTATTTATTTTTATATAGCTAGATATATCTATGTATCTAGATACATAGATACATATAGATACATAACTATTTATAGATATATCTATGTATCTAGATACATAGATATATCTATAAATAGATTTATATACCTATAGAGCTATATAGATAGATCTATAGATACCTATAGATATATATCTATCATATATATCTAAAAACATATAGTGGTATGCAACAATTTTTTCTTTCATTGCAAGCTTTTGGGCACAAACAGCTTGAAATTAAAGAATTGTTTTGGGTTTTTTTGCAAAAATCTTGTGTGTCTAATAAAAGAGATTGTCTCTACTACGAGTCCTGGTTGCCTTTCCCTTTAGACCAATACGGCTACAACCTGGATACCTGACTATATGGTGGTGTTTTATTTTAGTCACTGGAAAATGTGGATTTTGGGTTCCTTTATTTAAATCAAAAATTGGGGATTGTTTTTTTTTTCGCTAAGAGAACGTCAGGATCCGTGGGAATCATTGACCCAAAGTCTATCATTACTAATGGATCACATTTATTAATAATTACATCAATAACAACTAATTATGCTCATTAATGGAATGCATCATGACATTGCCTAGCAGCACACTGGTGAGGCCAGGGTGCCATGGGGTGAAGGCAATCGGGGCTCGTGGTGGGGTTGTCCTCAAGGCACCTCAAGGTAATTGCACTGAAAGCAACTGCCCTCTATTCTTGAAGTATTCTTGATGGTCACCCTATGTCTTATGATCACCTTCACTCCACGGCATCTTGGCACCACATGAGTGCTGCTAGGCAATGTCATGATGGCATCAATCAATTAGTATAATTAGTAGGTATTGATGAACATTGCGTGTCTCCCAAGGCTGGGGAGGCAGAGCAAGCTCCTGCAGGCAGCTGCGCAGCAATGTCAGGGGTAGAGGGTGGTGGGCAGGGAGGAGGGAGGGCCGAGTGGTGAAAAGTAGAAGACATAAAGGCATCTGGTTTCATATCAATAGAGGATAGAGGACCAGAAAACCAGACTTTCCTCTAAAACTGGACGAATGGCCACCCTCAGTAGAGGTGATATCTTTTATTAGACCAACTAGATTTTTGCAAAAAAAAATAAAAATAAAAATGGGGTGAAGAGCACAAGAACAAAAAGATGGTCCCTGCCCTCCAGGTTCCTCCTGCTACAATTTCAGAGCCATTGGCAGGCTTCCCTTTATGCCACTGCACAGGTGGAAAGGAAGGCTCAGTCCCGGCCCCACAGAGCAGGCAAGCCATGGGATGTACTTGATCCTCTATGTGCATGAAGATGAATCTCCAGTTGTGCTCACAAATGAAAATAAATTTCAGGAATCACAAAGTCAGCATGTTGCACTGATTGCATCTGTGACAAATCACAAGCAGTTAAGTGTGTGTCCATGCTACAGACAACGTTCTTTGGGTAGGCTATTCGTTTCTTCCAGTCGACTACTCATTCCACCCAGGAAGAGCGCGCACCAACTACAGATGCTTCCTCAGCCTGATGAAGGGTATTTGTACCTGAAAAGTTTGCTAAGAAGAACTTTTCCAACTATTTGAGTTGCTCTAATAAAAGATATCACATTTACCCAAATAATCTTGTCTGCCTATGTCCTTAGACTAACACGGCTACAACCTACACATCCGTTCTACAGGTATTTTACTATGGGTATTAAAATGAAAGGTAGGCAAAGCACGTCATGCTCTTTGCTGCCAGTACTTGTGGTCTAGGATTTAGATATGACATGAAAAGTGAGGGAGAAAACAGCTGATACTGAAGCAGGTTAAATATAAATATTTTGGTGACTCTGTGCACAGAAGCTACACAAACAGAAACTATACACTTTTTATAGCTCACTTCTTACAGCCCTTTTGGGAAAAATGCATTTGGGAGGGACTTTAGATCAAAATTCTTCCACAGTGGATGTGTCTACACATGCAAATGCTGCAGGGTGTATTTACTCTACAGTAAATTACTTTAGAGTAAACCCAGCCTGGGCAGGCATCTACACATGCAGGGATGAGGGAGCAGATCTTTTGCTCCTGGTAGCAGTCTGCTCCCTCCTGCCCCAGCCCTGCCTTGCCCTAGGTGCTAGCCCAGAGGCTGGCGGGGAGCACGGGGCCAGGAGACTGCTAGGGCGGAGGTTGCCTGCTGCCCGTGTGGGCTCTGCCACCAGAGTTGAGGAGGGACAAGGTCCCCCTGCCTCAGCAGCAGGGAGCTTCTGGCCCCAGCTCCCTGATCAGGTGCAGGGGACTTGGAAAGAGCTGTAGAGAAGGGGCAGGTCCCAGCCCCCTACCCTGATCTGCCGATGGGGCAAGTAGCAGTGAACCCATGGCTAGATGGGGAATCTGTGTCCCCTGCAGCTCTTTTCAAGTCCTGTACCTTGATCACCTAAAAGGGGCATGGGGCTGGGACCTTTCTCTAACCGAGACAGCTCCCAGCTGGGAAGCCTGCAGGGAAGCAATCATGGAGCTGGGCCCTGGTCTGCAATTAGGAAGCTGTAGCTGGGAACAATCTCCCCAGCCCCTGCTCCACAATCACAATCAGGGAGCAGAGGCTGGAAGCTCCTTGCTGCTGGGGCACAGGCACATTGCTCCCTGTCCCTGTGAGCTCCCTGCTGTCAAGGCATGAAAGTCCGGGTGGGGACAATCTCCCACCTGCTGCTACCTGCCTGACTGGGAGCAAGTTTGCTCCCTGGTGGCCATCTACACATTCCTATGGTGCAGTACGTAATTGAGTAAATTTGTTACTTGTATTTACAGGTAGCAAATTTACTCACGATTTGAGCAAATTACTGTACTGTAAGCATCTACACATGCAGACGGTGATGCTTACAGGGCAGCAATTTGCTGTAATCTCAAATCATCCCATGTAGATGTGCCCAATGACTACTGATTCTTGATGCCTACCTTGAAGCTGATTTTTGGAAGGTGGCTACGTAGCACTCTTCAATCTGACTCCTGTAACATGCTGGAAATCACCCACGTGACTAGCTGCTGACAAAAAGTCTTGCCCTTGGTGACTTGGCAATTTCTTGACAGGCTCAGAGGTCAGCATAGAAGAAAGAGGCAGGAAAGTTGTGCCATAGGGAACTAAAGGGGTATGAAGGTTGCTGTGTGGGGAGGCCACAGACAGTGTGAAGCATATCGGAAAAATGACAGAGACTAGTTACGGGCATTATAGGTGCATTCATTAAGGAGTGTGACCTAACAGGGAAACGACATCCAGCTAGCATTGCTGGGATGCCAGTATTTGAGGACAGTCCCCAGATGGTGGATTTGCTTAGGATTACAGGTTTTGAAGGAGAGGCAAAACCTGAGTTGTATACAGTGTCGAAATTTGTCAGCAGGTACAAAAATCCTCTGAGAATTGATTTTTTAATAAATCATCAGCCTACAGGGACGAACCTGCGGGGGCACGGTCATCTGCTCTCATTATAAGCAGAGCACATCCCCAAGGGTATGACCATGGGACTCAGCTCCATTTAATCTACCGAATTTTGCATAAGGGAAAAATGAAGCATAGCAAGGGTGAGCGTGTTGCAAAGTAAAGAAAAAATAGCTCTTCTCCCACTGCTGGAAAACACAACCCCGTACCTTTGTAACCAATGCTTTACTGATGTGTTTGTGAACAGTGCCAAGGCATGAATGTGATGGGATACTACTAGTCCAGCCTCCCCTTATCCCAAGTATGCTAGTGAGGAGTGATGGACAGGCTGAGCCTGATGACTGCAGCGGCAGCAGGGCTTCCTGCAGAAAAGTGTGCGTATCTCACCGCTGTCCTTGGCCCACAATGCTTTGCAGCATTAATGGCCAACCTATTCCCCAGGGAGGGGGAGCACTGCTGCCGGTGCTGCTCTGGTCTCCGTTCAGTACCTCTGGTGATGACAGCTCAACAAGGATCAGCAATAGTAAGATGAATAATGCAGCTGGCTCTTAAGCCAATGGTGGGGGAGGGGGAAACGGTTGACAGGACTATTCGGTAGATGATTGTGTTTCTCTTACTGCTAAAAACGGATTAAATCGCACGGTGGGGTGGTGGGAAGGGGGGTGCATGGTGACTGTTTACTGCATCCACAGGATGTGGTGATCATTCTCCCAGAAATGCTCTGTCTTGTATGCACACAAACCAGGAATCCTTTGTTTAAGATTACGTAAGATGATGCAAAAATAAAAGGTGCAAATACTCTTTAAAGGGAGTAATAATGGGACCAGGAATTCAAGATTACTCCTTATTACTGCACAGAGGGACACAGAAAAAGGAGAACCAAACCCTTGAACCCCACAAAGGAATGGTAATGTAAGGAAATTATTATTTTCTCTTTCTTTAGTTAGGGCAGTCTTAAATTAATGTAAATTAGTAGGTAACTGTTTTGAGTGTTTAAGTGCCCTAGCCAGGTCATCGTTTGCTTCTTTTACCTTTTTTTTTCCCCCCAACA
>JAGPOW010000797.1:5135164-5155271 GCA_030014935.1 Caiman crocodilus | reverse complement strand
CAAGCTCTTTACATGTTCTCCAAATATCTTCAGCAAGTCCTAGATTTATATTAACCCTACTTCCTAAGGGAGAACAGCTACCTCTGTATACAATACCACATTTCCTGTTGGGCTAAGTCCCTGCACCTGGGCACAGAACTTGCCCTTTCAAGTGCCCGCTATATAGCAAAAGCTCCTGGATAAGCCTTTTCCGCTTTCAAAGTCTCTTATCTAAATGTGGCTAGCCTGTGTTTCCAGCTCTGAAGGAACCACTGTCAGGAAAGTCGGACTAGAATTCACAAAAGGGCCTAAGAGATTTAGGTGCCTAAATCCTATTGAACTCCACTGGCAGCTGGGTGTTAACTCCCTTCAGTTTCTCTTGAAAATCCTAGCATTAAATGACAAATCTAACTCGCCAATAGTAAAATCTATTGGACTGTAAAACAGCCTCCCAAGAAAGTATGGATCCATCCTAAATCCTTATGCTCACAAGTTATTGAGCTATACACTAAATAAAGCCAGTCCTATCATGTTAACTCCTTGCTTGCCAATGCCTTTTATTCTGAGCTGCTTTTCCTCCTTAGCTCCACTTTTTTGGTTTCTAGGGGACTGAATCAATTCCCCTTGAGGCAAATGGTGATCTGTGCCATGACCCCAGTGGGCACTAGTTCAGACCTCAGGTGAGGGAACCTCTATCCAAGTGGCTGACTCCACAAGCAAACTGTCCAAGTTCTTAAAATCCTGATCATCTGGACTAGAGAAAAGCATGGCTGGACTCTTCCTTTCTTGAGCCTGTTCTGATTTTAACCAAACTCCAATACTTCTACTTTTTGATGAGGTTTCCTATCATTTCTCCCTCTAGGAGTGCTGTGTTTATCTCCTTTTGTCAGAGAGCAAAATGACCAGCGATATGCAAAAAAGTGCTGGTCCACTCATTTCAGAGCAACTGTCCAAGGAACTGTTTTCAAGGGAGTCTCTCAATAGCACTGCTTGGGAAGGCGGTGTTGTTTCTGAGGATACAGGAAGCTAGCCCTGCCTGGGCATGGTACAGAGTCCTAAATGCAGCATTTCATGCGGCCAGCTTCACTACATGGTGTTAAATCTTTTAGAGGTTTTTCTCTTGTATTTTCCATCGGTTGCTTAATGGATTTGTGCCCCTCCACAGCCCATCTCTGTTCACAACACTTCTTGGATCTTTCCTTGTCACAGGTCAGAGTTTGGCGGGGGCCTCTAACTTCTCTGTTGCCTGTTTTGGTGTATTTGGGGTTGTCACCAGAGCCATATAGTCAAGTCTGCCTTCTGCATGCCTTACTTTCCCCATGACTCGTATCTGCTTTGTGCCCAAAGCAGATCTAATCTTATTTAGGGCTGGGCTGCACTGAATTGAACTGTATCATCTGCTCCAAATGGAAACCCAGAGGGCATCTGGGATGCAGCCCCTCGACTTCCCAAAGCCCTTAGGCTGCCCTTGTGTGCGGAGGGACTGGGGGGGAATCATTACTCTGTTTCCCCTGCGTGGGTGTGTAATGGCTAGTTCATTTAGATCTCAGTCTTTTTCTCAACAGTGAATTGCTAGGACCATGGCAATTTACACGTCAAAGGCAAACATTAAGACTTCAGCTCTCCCTTCTATATTACTGCAAGGTATACTCCATGTTCCCCTGGTGTTGAAAGAATAAGACTAAAACACCATTCCCGTTCAGAGGTAGTGAGTGTACAGTAGGTGGCACTCATTCTCTTGAGGATATAGGAAATGTTACTGACTTTTTAATTAGAAAAAGAAGGCAGCCCATCTTATCACTTGCAAAATCAACAGCTCAGAATAGGTAAATCACTAACTGTGGATCAATTTAATTAGTGTCCTGTCAACGTGTGCACTCACCCCTTTTGATCTATATCCATACGCATATATCTGAAGTAGCTCTCTTCCTATGGTTTACAAACTGGGGATTAGGGAGAGAGGACTCAAGGTTGATGTTCTGACTGTACCGAGAGTCAGTACAACTGTACGGATCCCAGCCCATCACTCAAATGTTCAACTTGTTAAACGACTGCTCAACCCTTAGCAATGTTTGAGTAAACATAGGTGTGAATCCTCCTGATCAGAGACACCTGCAATAATGTAACACAGCACTGGAATATAAAATAAGAGATGCCCTTTGCTCAAGACACAGTGGTCATCGTTTAGTCATCTGCACTTAACAACACACTATTTCTTGCTAACGTATGTAGCCAACAATTTGGGGCGGCTGCAGTACTCTTGTCTGAGATGCCAAAGCCATTCCCGAGTCTAAATCAAACTGAGCGGCCTGGTCGCTAAATGTCTTTATTTGGTAATTTGCAGAATTGCAAGTCAAGGGCACCACCTCAGGAACAAATTCCAGTCATTTGTACTTAGCATGATCTTAAAAAGATCTTAATGGAAAGACTAATTGATATTTTACTTGACAAGTTAAGTACACACATTTCCATATTCCTGGGGTCAAGTGTGTGGGCAGAAAGCTTTTGTTACAAGGCAGTGATAGATATTGACTTTATAAATGTTGACTACAGGAGTGGTGCATAAGGAAAATGTGGTACAGCCATTCAAGAGCTAGTGTTTCTGACCAGATGAAGGTAAAAAATCACAGGAGTAGGCCCATTAAACAGCAACATGAATGAAAGTAATAGGAGGTTTTCCCCTACAATGACTCGACACAAAGTGTGGGATTTTCAAAAGCTCTCTGTTGCCCCGGTGCTCTGCTCACTGAAGTCAGTGGGAACCGAGTTCTACCAGCGCTAAACGCCTTTGAAAATCCTACTCGCAGGGGTTGGAGACGACTGCCTGAGCGCCGTGCCTGCTAGGAGTCGATAAGCAAAAACACCGAGAAGGAAGCACGGGCTCTTTGAATCAGCCCACTTTCTGGCCTGCTTGCTGGTGATGGGAGTGTTTTCCAGGCACTGGAGCTCCTAACAAGCACGCTGCAAGGTCACAAAAGATTAGCTATGTCACAGAAGTTATATCCCCTTTCATGCTAACGCGTCATAAACCATTGACAAGCGAAGGCACAGGCAGCGGTGCGTACCAGTCACCCCGCACAAACCTGTTAGCAGGTCACTCGCTCGGCCAAGGGGTACCTGCCCTGCATGCGAGGCATGGAGGTGGCAGGGCCTGGTCCGACCTTCCATCGTCTCCTTTATGCTGCTCAGGACCTCTGCAGGGTCCTTTCTCTCTGGAGGCATTTTTTTCCTGAGAATCGCTAAGGCATTTGAAGCACTGCCCCCTAATCATCCCAATAGCTCGATCAGGTGAGATGTGCATCAACGGGATACCGAGCAGGACAGGGGGTAGGGAGATGAAACCAGGCTGTCACGCCACAGGCAGCTTTCCTAGAAGGATTTTGGGAGCAAGTGATTGCTCAGGAAAAAAACAGTTGCATAATGAGATGGGGAAAGAAATCTCTCCAGAGAATACCCAGGTTCTGCTCTTTTAGACGAATCTGATTATAGTGCCTGATATTATTGATGTTGGCAACCACTGTAAAATGAATTTGGGGAGATTAAGCGCAGAGGGGTATTGCCTGTAATTTTTAATAATTCTCTTCTCTTTCCTTCTGGAAAAAAGGAACATGATTGTTGTGGATGTATTAATGGAATCTGCCTGTCAAAATAATGAGATTGAGAAAGCTTTTACCAGGTACGTACAGCACAGAAACGTTAGCATTATATACATCCCTTGTGCCCAATGTGCTTTATCACAGCAATAAGAGCAGCAACATCAGTTGGAATAAAGTATATAATGAGGCTTACAAACCAGCCATGTGCGCTGACGATGTTATAATACTGACCAAGCCAGCGAACCTCCTCCCTTTCCACCCAAAGAAATCAGAAGTCTTCCCAGAGACCTTCCAGACTGTTGCTACCAAATTTTAAACCTTCTTTAATGCAAGCAGTCTACATAGGGATCAACACTTACTAACAAGCTAATCCAGAACATATTCTGGATTACGCTTGAAGTATTCATTTGGGGTGAAAGCTGAAATATCCTCCTCCTGGATCCCAGTTTGTGCATGCCAACAATATTTTGCAGTGAGGTATGCAGCTGGCCATGTATGCCTATGAACACTCAGCACGGACTAGAAACTGTGGTTGAAGGTGTGTTTCAAGATTGCAGCAGCCACACTTAGCAACACTAGTTCTTTGTCTTCCAAGTTGAGATGATCTAGTCCACTGAGGGACTCTCCCGCTGGCAGGACCCTTCCAAATGGCCTATTTGAGAATAGTACTACTGTTCACACCCACACTTTCCAGACAGGATCAACATTTGGCAAGTCTTTCTTCAGGTGAACTCTTAGCACTGAAGTTTCTCTCTGCTGGACTAAGCAGAGACATAGTGCATGCTTCTAATAAAGCAGCATTTTTCACACTGATTTGCAGACTTCAAAGAGTACCAAAAATGAGCCCTCCCCCTCTGGGGTTAGTGCGGTAACAGGAGGCATGGGCAACATGAGGCCAGCCTCAGCTGGCATACTACAGTCTGTTTTGGGCACTCAGCATTAGGACAGAGGTAGACAAATCAGAGAGTCCAGAGGAGAGCAATGAACATGAGAAGAGGTTTAGGGAACATAGCCTGTGGGGAAAGGCTAAAAGAGCTGGATTTGCTTAGGTTACAGCAAGCTAAGTGGGTGTCTGATAACAGTCTTCAAATATATAAAACATAGTTATTAGGGCTGGGCAAAGCTTCAGGTGGTGATTCAATGTGGAGGAGATTTGGCCTGATTCAGTGGCCAAACCTCCAAATCTGAATCAAATCAAGGAACCAGTTAAAAGGTCTGAACTGATTTAAAGCTCTCCAATCAATTCAGAAAAAATTTGGAGAGCTTCGGTGATTTGGGCAGTCCCCGTCTGCTGCAGCAGGGAGCTGGACCCAGACTTGGAGCTGGTAAGTAGAGGCTGGGGGAGAGGGGCTGGAGGAGCAGGGAGTGGACCATGGGGGGACCTCTGCCAGGCCCCATCCCCTGCTTTCTCCTCCAGTCCCCGCAAGCACGCCCCGGCCCCTGCCTGCTCCCCCAGTGTCCCCATGGCTGCCCCACCCGCCCCAGCTCCAGCCCTTTAAAAAAAGCCCCCACTCACCAGGTGCTGCCAGGTGGGGGGGGTGATTCCCACTGCCCCCTCATTGCCTCACACTGTGTGGGGGGCTCTGTCATGAGCCTCCTGACCTCCCCTGCTCTTCCAGCCCCCCCTACAGCTGCCTTGCCTGCCCCAGCTCTGGCCCTTTAAAAAGCCCCACAAAAATAACCCTTACTCACCAGCCGCTGCAGCAGCCTCAGGGCTTGTGCAGACCCCCCCATGCAGCGCAGAGCAGAGAAGAGCAGAGCAGAGCAGAGAAGTGGGGGGCAGTGGGGATTCCCCCTTGCTGGACAGGAACTGGTGAGTCAGAGCTTTTTTTTTAAAGGGCCGGAGCTGGGAAGAACGGGGTAGCCATGGGGGAAGTGGGGGCTGGGACAGTGGGGTGCAGGTCAGGGGGCTCATAGCAGAGCCCCCCCACGTTGATATGGGGCAGCAAGTAGCAGCAGGGATTGCCCCCCGCCCAGCAGCACCAGGTGAGTTGTGGTGGGCAGGGCAGCCATTGAGAGTGGGTGGGGGTGGGGCCTGCATGATTCGGAGATTCAGCAGCAGCTGAATCTCCAAATCAGATTCGGCTGAATCGATTTGGGACAGTGATTCGAATCACCAAATCAAATCACTGCCCCCCAAATCAACCGAATCCAAAGTGAATCTGAATCCAAAGTAAATACTAGCCGCTTCACACAGGCCTAATGATTATGGAGGTACTAGAGATAAATTGGTTTTCATGTTCAGTAAAGGTAGAACACATCCTGAAGAGCTTCACTTTCAGCAAAGAAGATATAGGGTAGATATTAGAAAACACACTTTGTAACAGGAAGGATAGTTATGCATGGGACGGATTACGTGCAGAGGCTGTAGAGTCATAGCCATGTGGCATTTGTGGAAGATCAGACAAGCAGGATGTATTGTGGTGTACTACATGTAGCTATTTCATGAAGTCCCTTTCAGGCTTTACATTTCTCTGACTCTGAGAGTGCAAGGCACTGGAACGAGAGCCGGGAACTGGCACCAGGGGATTTATTCCTAGCTCTTCTAATGACCCACATCCAAACAAAATGCAGCTTTAATTAACAATTCCGTGCCTCAGCTTCCCTATCTGTAAAATACATATCACACATCACACCTCTGTGTAAGGCACTTGAAGATGAAGGACATTGTGTAATGGTTAAACAGCATTAATATTATCATGATGCTACCACGTAAATGTAACTTAACATAGTTGGAGTGCGGATCCTACAAGGATGCAATTAGAAAAGTCTAAACAATGCAGGGAGGGAGCAGCTTAGTGAGGCAGAAAGTGTGCAGCCTTGGCAGGGCAGGAGGTGCTCCACCGTCGGTAGACTGCGTGTCCTTGCAAGGCAATGAAATTGGAAGTTTATGCCAGGGCTGTAAATACACCAGTTAAACAGCACTGTAAAAATGCAGAAAAGTTATTGCAAAGAATGGCTAAGAACAAGGGAGCGGGACAGACATCTCTCTTTCAGGCTGCATGTGCTCAGGCCAGGGCTTGTTTAGACCCAGGGCTGGGGTGAGACACTCCGGGAGGGCTGGAAGGTGCATGTATGTGGGGGGCTCATTTGTCTTTTTCTCCTACTCGGAATGATCCATTTCTGTCTCTCTCAATGTAAAGCAGCTGTGGCTCATCCTCATTAATCATGGAGGCAGGATTGGGGCTGCTACCCTCTGCAGGCCAGCCTGAGAGCGTGGAGTCCTCCCTTTGACTCTGGCTAACTGCTCAGCCCTGCGAGAGCACCTGCAACGGGAGCTGTCCCTGCACCCGCCTGTCGAGGCTGCGACTGCCTCTGGCCTCCAGCGATGAGACGGGGCGCAGGCAACTCCTAATGCTTTCCGTTCAATTAGCAAACACCCCTGCTGCTGGCGATGAAGCCAGCCACATCTGGTCCCCAAGCTCTAAGCTCAGATGTTGCTGCGCCATTTACATCAATCCAAGCCGTTTGCTTTTGTAGGCGTCTGAAACAGCGAACGTATTTGAAAGGGCTATTCTCTCTCAGCCTTACTTCAGCTGCTGGCAGCCATTAGTCTGTTTGTCTCCTCTTTGTTGAGCTGGCATTGCTGGGAGCAACACCACTGGCACGACAATGATTGACGGGAGATGCAGCTTTGAAAGGCGTTAATTGGTGACACTGGAGCGGCAGACCGCAGCTTGCTGGGCAGTCTTTACTAACGGCGGGGGGCAAGGCTTTCTGAGTGAACCAAACTCTAGAAGAGGCGAAAGGGGCCACGTATGAGGCAGGAACACGAGAGAAAGGAAAGATCTAAACGAGTGGGAGAAACTCGTGTCATGCCGTCAGTCCCTGCCCTGCAATGAACTGATGTGCCTGCCTACTGTTCTGCTTGGGGTAAAAAAAAGAAAATAAGAAACACAACTGGAATTACTGGGCCGTGCTTGAGCCGTCTTGCCAGGCCGTGCCACTGGGAACGTCCTGCCGCTCACTCCGTGCTAGGGGCTGTCACATTTTACATGGGGGGCAAAGGGGGCCTAAAGGAGGGGGAAGCAGGTCTCACATCTTTACAGGGCTCATTTAATAGCTCACACTGATTTCCCACTCACTGCTTTCCATTCATCGCTGCCTCCCACCCTCCAAGATCCTGTTCACATTCCTCTGGCCACTACAGCTGCTGCTTATGAGCATTTAGGAGCTCCTCTTTATTTTTAGCTTCTGCAGACAACTGGGATCCTTTCTGCACTGAAGAGTCTGAATATCTAGAAACAAGGAAGAGAGAGCACTGTCGTGAGTCCTGCATGCCCTTGAGTTTGGGAACCTCTTTTCCATCTTATTTTAACCACAAACTTAAAAGCATATGGCTTTGTCCCTGGGGTGGTTATATGCAGCTTCTTATTTCTCTCTCTCTTTCTTATTGTCGGAAAGAGCAACCAGGTTAGGATCGTCTGCTTCTAACAATCTCACCTCCCATTGAGGACACACTCCTCCTCTGCCCTATCACAGCACCTGTCATGCTGTATCTTGCTTTACACTTCAAATGTCATCTTAATATTTGCTAATCAAACCTTATGACATTTACAGCTCTATATAAATATTCAACTAGCTATTCAGCTGGTATCAATCCGTGGTGCTCCTTGAAATCCATGCATCTGCCTCAATTTACACCAGCTGCGGATGGGTCACAGCACCTATAACAACTCACCGGGCTATTTAAAGGTCGGCGAGCCCCCACAGGTCAGCCAGCCTCATAAGGCTTGCTACAAAATCAGCTATCAGCTACATCAAGTCTCCAGTGTGTTAGAGGTCCCAGTATCATATTTTGGGTTATGGAGTATCTTCTGAATGGCTCGAGGACTTGCAGTTTTCTTTAATAAGTGGCATTTGGACAACGAAAGAAGGCATTCGGCCCTGCTATTCTAATAAATGCCTTGCCACGGCTAACAAACACGAAGGAGAGAGTGGCTGTAAAATGCATTGTGGTTGAGGATAAGAGAGTAAGAAAAGGAACGGAACAAAACAAAAAACACAACATGCTTTTGGTGAGGGAAAAGATCAAAGGTAAAGGCAGCGCTATTGCCTTTCGAAATCTCTTCAGGAGGGCGTTTCATGTGAACACCTGCTGTCATGCCGTCTGCTGCTCTCTGTGTTTGTACAGTCTATGCCAAGGAGACTTTGGGGGAAAGTTTATTGGAAATGTGTGAGTTGCTGATATAACTGGCAACTAAGTGAAAAAGTTGACTTGATTTTTTATTTACGCCACGTTTTTCCTTCCTGGGATCAGATCTTTCTACGCGTTCACGTAGCACCAACAATAACAGAGCCCGAACACTGCTCGTGTTCTCGAGAGCTGCTGCAGTACAAGCGAGTACTAATTGCTAACAGTACAATTGCTAGTCCTAATCGGGGCCAGATTAATGCATAGGCAAATGGGGCACATGCCCAGGGGCCAAGTTGTGCTTATTTTACATATTATAATTACTGAATGAAAATAAAAACAGGAGCCCACAAATTTGTTTGTCTATGGCCCACTAAAGGGTTAATCTGACCTGGTCTTCATGATTTTTAAAGGGGTTCTTAAACCTGAAGCAGCTTTAAAAATGGTTTCAAACATGTTCTTCAGGTTACTGATAGCTTATAGGTGGGACACATTACAAGCTGGGTTCATTGGCGTTTTATGGGGCGTGAGTGTACACTCATGTTAAGTATCTGCTTACCAGGCAGGAGACAGACGCATGGGATTTCCACAACTGAATAACTTCTGAACTATTCAGCCTGAATGACTTGAAAGCCAATTGGCAAAACTCACTGGATAATATTCCCACTATGAACTGCTCTACTAAAAAAACTAGTTTAATACTACAAAATGTCTCGTAAGAAGTAGTTTCTTAATTGTTATTTTTATTGATGCCTTTTTTCCCCCCCGAGTATTAGACAGCATTGAAAAAATATGTGAGATTTGGGAGCTATGAATTACTTTTAACTCGTGGGTAAAGTTTCCTCTCTGACATAAAGATGCAATGCATGAATACAAAGGCTTTTTTTAAATTATAAAACAAAAGCTGGCCAAGCAACTAAGTCTCCTGTTCATCTTCTTGACAGTCCAGCTCAAGACATAAATACCTCGAGTGAGTAATACATTCTCAGTGTGACAGCACTGTGCCATCACTCACTTATGAAAACCACACAGGCTGCTGTCCTGACTAGCTAAAAAAAGAGACTTGGGCATGGCAGGTCTGCTGAATATCTTGCAAACCTATCCTGGCAGCACAATATTATTTAAAAGAAAGGAGAGTGGGTTCATAAAACTATATTAAGAGAAGTTTGAAGTGTTCTTGCTAATGCTTAGGGACATGTTAACAGCAGTAGAAACATGCGTGTATGTGTGTGTGGGGGGTTTAAAGGGACAAATGTTCTTGTGAATACTAGCCTTTTTTTGAACATGGGGTCTAGTGGTGAGATGAAGTCAATGTGGATATAATCTGACGTATACAACTTAATTAACTATAACCTGTCAGGTATGCAATGCATTCAGGCCCACCTGAAGACCTCAATCAGCATTTTGGTCATAAAACATGCTGGAAACGCCAAAGAACCTGTCTCTGGGGAGCTGCTGTTAAGGATCTATTTCATCATAGCTTGTAATATTGCTTGTATTCCCCCCTCAACGTTCATAAAACTTCTCTTAGTCATAGCAGAAGTTTCCCTGAGCAGATCTCTTATAAGAAGAATGAACCTCTTTAAGGGCTGCAGAGCTGATTTATCACTGAATGAAGAGATGGAGTGACAGCAGCTTGGGGCAGGAGTCTGATTTTGCCTTGGTTTAGAGGAGTTCCTGCACTTCTTTTCTCATTGGGAAAGCAATGTTCCCACTGCAGATTTAGAGCAAGGAGCAAAAATCAAGGGCTTCCTTCTGGAAACCATCCAAGGACCTTAAAAAGCAGGGCAGTGCATGTGGTGGCAGCATGCGCTGCCCAGAACCAAAGCCTCACCTGCCAGAGCCATGTTCCCACTGCCAGCCAGGCTCCCAGCTGCAGGAGCACTGGGGCTGCGGCTCCCCAAGGCCCCCAGGACCCCAGTAAAGTTGCTGGTCCCAGCTTCCCCTACCTCACCCAGGGTAACCTGCCGTGCACCAGAGCTTGAGTGGCATAAGCGTTCCCTGGGGACAAGTCCCAGCAGCACAAGGTGTGCCTCTGCTTCTAGCATCCAGGAAAACAAAAGTCCCCGCTCATCTGTACAGCCCAACTTGTGACCACACCAACTCATGACCTATTGTGCTACACACTTTCAACAAGCAATAACACCTGCATCCTGGCTTCAGTGCATGCTGTCATTATGTTTCTTCGGCAACCCTGTGCTCTCATAGATCTTGCACATTTTGGACTTCTTATCAAAGGAGAAGAAGAGGAAGAGCTGCCTCTATAGAAATCAGATTGATGCACATGATTACATGGACTGTTAACTTTGGTTTAAAAAAAATTATTTACCTGCCAACACTCACAGACACCTTCACAAACCACTTGCTGATGACTCTTCCGTTCACCTTGGAAAGGACAAGAAATGAAGAGCACAGCGTGACATTCTTAATAGATTGCCTAGAATTTACTGTTGAGCTTGTATTATATGACTCAAGTT
Source organism: Caiman crocodilus (assembly GCA_030014935.1). Taxonomy (NCBI): domain Eukaryota; kingdom Metazoa; phylum Chordata; order Crocodylia; family Alligatoridae; genus Caiman; species Caiman crocodilus. The sequence continues at coordinate 5,144,085 of JAGPOW010000797.1, read as the reverse complement.
GTGTCCAGTAGATACAGCTTTCCTAAGAGACTAGAATGATTTACTTAGAAAACAAAGCTTATATGGGCATACCATCACAGCACTTCCACTGACTTAATGTTGCAGTGCTTTTATGCATCCCGTTTGCAAAATATGGAACAGTAATTTTAAGGCAGAAGCATGCAAACTAGTCACATGGCAATGCATAAGTACTGCAAGTCAAGGTTTTTTCATATTGAAAACTTACGAAACTTAAAAAGCATCAATTTCAGCAAATTATTTTGCTAGAAACTATTTCTGTGCGAGTAAGGCTGTCTAGCGCACTCTTGAGATAAAAATGCATAACTCCTCCCAATCTCTGCATTTAATGAAAATTCAGCACTGACAAGGGTCTTGCTTAGGACAGAAATGATCTGGCTTTACTGGAGAAAGTATCCAAAAGGTTGACACTCTACAGAATTGTGCTTAACCTAGATAACAGCTAGTGGTAATTGGGGCTCACTTTGGTAGAGAGCGCTAGGCCAAACCAGCAATGTCCAGGCCCATTGCCTAGATGGGCCTGCTCCTTACACAAGCTAACCAAAGTTTAATCCTCCTTCTTAATCTTAGGGGGCTCCTGTGGACCTAATCAGGACTGCCAACTCCACATATTCAAAAAGCATGGACCGGACACCAAAAAAAATCAGGAGGCTTTCAAAATGGACACATATTATTAGGTTCTGACTTTTACATTTTGTGGTTCATATTTTCAAGGTTTCCTTGACATTATGAGAAATAATTTCTCTTAAATGAAAACTGAGATTCCCTTCACGTTCACCTGAGGCCAGAGTTCTAATAAAAACCACAAAATAATCATGTGTTTCATGTGTAGGCTCCTCTGTAGCAGTATAGTCTGATTTTTCAAGGGTGCTGAACTGAGTGCTTGCTACTTCTATTGATTTCAGATTTGTGGTTGCTCTGCCCAGGGCTCATGTTAAGTGCTTGGATTTGAAAAATTTGATCAGTGACTTTTAACATCATTAACCTCTTACTTCCTATTGCCACAGAAGGCAGTAGTCTCATCATTAGCTGCTATACTTCAGTCACATGTACAAATCAGCTGTGACTTTGGCCCAGTGGCTGTATCAAGGTTAAATACCAGATTACATGCCAGAGGTGTCACATGCTTGAGACAGAACAGGTCCTCGCAATTATGTGTGCTATCCCTCTGGATGTCACTAACGCAACATGTGAAGCATCTAGCCCTATTGCTGGTATCTTGGCCTAGTTCTAGTCCTGAAACGTGCTAGCTGAACCTTCTCATCATCATGCCCATGGATTCATTGCGTGCAAACACAAAAGCACTCAAAGATGTGTAATGAGCCCTTTTGTTCACCAGATGGTGATGAAACTTTTTTGTAGTTCACCCCTTTGACTAGCTTTCACTTTTGAATTGCTTCCCCTTTTTTTTTTCTTGTGTGGTTTGCGGCTCCCTGCTTCCACAGCTGCGTGGCAGACGGGCATAGGATGGGTGGGGGGCGCCTGGCTTGGAGGGCAGTGCTAGACTGAACTGCTCTTCTGTAGCCCTAGCCAGGGACCTAGCTTAATCAGTTGAAAACCTAGTGCTTGTAAACACAGATGCGATGCTCCAAGGCTTAATTTATTTGAAAACCTAGTGAGTGTAAAAACAGATGGGACATTCCAAAATAAACAAGTTTAAATTTTATAAACCTATTTAATTTAATAAGGAATAAAACCTGTAGTGTGTACAGGCACCCTTGAGCTCTAAGGCAAAATGAAAACCCCCAGAGCTGAAAATGGGGCCAATGAAACCTTTCATGTTTCAGGCATCCCCTTTTATGGCTGCTGTAGACATGTCTGAAGAACAAGGATCTATACTGGTACCTGTGTCCAGTATATTTTTCTATGACTCCTAACAGGAGTACATGCAAGAGGCTTCATGTCTGGACATGGTGAGGACTATATTAGTGTCCATATTTCTTTAGATTAGATTTCCCTTCTGTGTCAATATTTTCACTTTGTGCTGTTGAAAATAAGGAAGTGGACACCCAGAGAGCTTGAAATTGAGGACATAGTTCACCATTGCCCCACAGCTGCACATCAATGCTATTACGTGCTACTAAATTAGAGCAGTGTTTCCACCTGTTTGGCACTCAATTTACATAGGCATAAATAAGTATAGGAAATGGAGGCCAACAAGAAGAGCCCTTAGTGAAGAAGACTACAGTTGTTTCTATTATCTTCCTCCCCTGGGGAGCTTTATTTATGCTTCAGATTAGCGGTGTACCTTGTAGACTAACTATCCCGCCTTCTCCTTGACTTCATACTAACACAACTAGCTACTTCTCTGGCCATTTTTACTCCAGTTCAACAGCTCTGAACTTGAGACTGTGCGCCCTACATTGTTCCTTTACAAACATATACTTTGTCCGGAGTTATTATATGCTAAACAATACAAGGAACAGTCTTATTTATTGAAGTGTAGCAAGTCTCTAAAAACAGGGACTATTCATTCTGTATCGCTGATAAATGTGCCATGTTGGAAGATAAAGGCTTGGGATCTCTCCAAGAGGAGGGGGAGAAACGAAAACCGAGGTCTGTAAAGACAGTGCTTCTTTGTCACCAAGAGACGACGCGGTTTGGGTCCTCCCCCCCGCCCCAAAGAAATCTGCAAACGTTTTGCAAGATGTCAAAAATAATTAGATACAAACAGTTTCACAAACCCCATGATAAACAGTACACACATTATAGGATCAAAGGACTTCTGTTCCCTTCTTGTAAATCTGAGTAAAAATTCTTGAAGGAAAAACTGGAAAGAATGGTAAGAGAAGAAACCAAATGCAGCATGCTCATCTGCTGGAGTACACGGTCCTGTCCAAACTGTGCTATAAATGGGTTGGGATTAACGGCAGCTGATCTGACATGCCATTAGGTGCTGAGCTTCTGCAGCTCCTGTTGACTTCACTGGGAGTTGCAGGTTCTTAGCAGATATTCAGACCAGAGCAGTAACGGTCTGTCAGTGCGCTGGCCTGAGGACAGCAACATGAAAATGCACTTTACAGCACAAAGCTGGCTGAACTGGAGTCCACCCAGACATTTTCAAGGATGTAAAGCAACACTGCCCATATAATACTGAATCTCTGTTAAAAAATATTTTGCCTGCTGTTGTTACCAGTGATATCTAAGTTGACCGTAACTGAAAGAGAAAATATCTATTTTTCCCATCTGTGCTTTCAATAGCTCTTTGCCTCTAAGCCTGTTTCGCTGTTCTTACAGTAGTCAGCCAGATTCGCTTGATTTGTGTAGGTCTGTTGCATAGCAACAGATGAGAATCCCATTTTAAACAAAATAGTATAATATTGTAGTACCATTAAAAATGACACAGAGCAGCCAAGAGTAGGTGTAGTATCTGAAACTCATCTCATGCCTGAGCTGGTACTGTCCCTTCTGCTCTCCTGTTTCTACCTTCTGCCTCTCACAGTCTGGTCTTCGGTGGGTCGCCAGTTAGTCAGCCTGCGTGAGGCAACTAGTATTTGCCTTGGATTCAGATTTGGCCAATTTGGGGGACAGTGATTTGATTCGGTGATTCGAATCACTGTCCCGATTTGATTTGGCTGAATCTGATTCGGAGACTTGGCTCCTGCTGAATTTCTGAATGATCCAGGCCTGTCCTCCCTGCAGCCCGGCAATGGCTACTCTGCCTGCCCCAGCTCGCGGCTCTTTGAAAAAAAAAGCCCCGGATCACCAGGTGCTGCTGGGCAGGGGGGCAATCCCCACTGCCCCATGCTACCTCATGCTACATGGGAGGCTCTGCATGAGCCCCCCGGCCCCCTCCTGCTCCCCCAGCCCCCCACGGCTGCCTCGCCTGGGCCAGCTCTGTTCCTTTAAGAAAAAAAAAAGAAAGAACCCCCCCGCCCCCCCAGACTAACTGTTCCTGCCAGTGGGGGAGGAAGGGCGATCTCTGCTGCCTCCCCACTGCCCCATGCCATGTGGGGGGCCCTGCATGAGCCCCCAAAGCCCCGAGGCCACTGCAGAAACCAGAGAGCCCCAGGAATTTTTTTTCTCCTTTTTTTTCTTAAAGGGCCGGAGCTGGCTTGGGCGGGGCACCCATGGAGACTGGGAGAGTGAGGGGGGATGGGGGGCTTGTGGAAGAGCCCCCCATGCACTGTGGGGCAGTGGGGGGGCAGCAGGGATCGTCCCCCCGCCTCACAACACCCAGTGAGCACTGAGGCTTTTCTTTAAAAGGCCAGGACCTGGGGCGGATGGGGCAGCCATGGGTGGGGGGCTGAGGGTGCAGGGGAGCAAAGGGTCCCCCATGGTCCCCTTCCCCAGTCTCCCCTTCCCCCCCAGTACTTACCAGCTCAGAGTCAGCTGCGGCTCCCTGCTGCAGCCACTGGGGACTGCCCGAATCATCAAAGCTCTCCGAATCTTTGGAAAAGATTCGGAGAGCTTTGAATAGATTTGGACCTTTTAAATGGTCCCCGATTCGATCTGGATTCGGAGATTCGGTCACCGAATTGGGCCGAATCTCCTCCGAATCAAATCACCACCCGAAGCTTCGCACAGCCCTATCAGTTATTTCCAGTTCAACTAGTATCTGTAGACGTAGCAGTCAGCCCAAAGGGCTCCTATTTCAACAGCTGATCTCTCAAGTCAGTAGAGCACTTAAAGCTGATGAAAATGCTATATGGGTCAGGCTTCCTTCTAGTGACAACTACAAAATATTAATTTATGGGTACTATGAATCTGATCCAAAGTCCACTCAAAACCCTAGCAAGACTATGATTTCAGTGTGTTCTTACCAGCACTAAATTAGATTTCAGAGTCAGTTCCGACTGATACGATTTCAAGTGGCATATGCTTAAGCTATCCACCATAAGTTGGGGCCCCATCAACTGGAAATGACAATGGTGAAGAAAAGCCTAAAAGTATTAGTTGATCAAATGGTGATCAATTATTATGAACAGCCAATAGGGTGAAGCCATGAAAAGGTGAATGCAATTCTAGCAGGTATCAGGAGAAGCGTTCCCATGAGAGAGATGATAGTAGCAATCATTTTGTATAAGGCCCCAATACAATAAATCCTCCTTTCGAAGTTGTGGATGATTCTGTTCTCCCTCATCCAAGAAATGAATTAAACTGGAACAGGTGCAGAGAAGGACTCTTAGGACCATCAGGAGACTTGAATGATTATTTTACCATAAAAGACTAAAATAGCTTGCTTTGCTTAACCTTGCAAAATGAGATCTGAGAGGGAGAATAGGATTGCTATCCATAAATGCACTGGAAGGGGGAGGATAAACTCCATAGTAAGAGAAGGCCTGCGTAAACCAAAGGACCATGAGGACACCAGAACAAATGAGTATATATGATGTACAAATAAATTTAGGGCAGAAGTTAGAAGAAGGTTCCAAGCCACCAGAGAAAGGAAGCTTTATATCAGCCTTCCAATAGGAACAGTGAGGGAAGGAAACTTAACTGGTTTTAATAGAAGTTTCACAAATGTATCCGTATGATTATGTGGCTGAACTTGATGGCCCAGGCATGGCCTACGCATAGAAAGACAGAATTCAAGGTGGTCATTTCTGGCAAAACACTCACACAAAACTTAATAGAAAAGAAAAAACAGTAATAAAGTACTAGTGTCCCTTAGGAATCTTAGCTATTTCCACATATTGTATTCTCTACATATATTATGGAAAAAAATTGTCTTTGATCCGGAAAACATGCGAGAGGCCCAGTGATATCAATAGCACTGCTCATATGCTTAAGTTAAGTATATGCCTACACAGGCTGTAGACCTTAAATGGCTTTCATACATTACATAGATTTTTAGGGTTGGAAGGGACCTATTAGATCATTGGCTCCAACCCTGCTCTGGGCAGGAAAGAGTGCTGGGGTTAAGTAACCCCAGCCAGGTGCTTGTCTAATCTCCTTTAAAATAGTGATTCTCAACCAGGGTGCCATGGCAAGCTGGGGTGCCTTGAGATCCTTTCAGGGGTGCCCAGGGATGTCATGCAATGTTGGTAGGTAGGCAAACATGATACATTAGATAAACCCAACAATTTCAAGTAGGACTCCATGGTTAAAGTAATTCTGACCTGTTATGGTCTGAGATCTTTGCAAGAGAAAAACCGCTCTATTATTTTTCCTTAGTCAAAAAACAAGTGAAAACTGAGAACTGACATTTTCTTAGAGTCGCCTCGAGTTTAACAAGGGGTGCCTCAGCTTAAAAAGGTTGAGAACCCATTGCTTTAAACCATAATAAAGGGTACTTCATATAATTAATTCCATGCAAAGTATTTCCACCTGCCCACGTAGCTTCACTTGACAACACTCCTGTTATGAAATGTTCCACCCACCGAAGTACCTTCCTAGCTGAAGCTAGTGCTAAGACTGATGGTCAGCAAAGTGCATTTCCTTCCTGTCCCACACATAAACCACAGACAATCTATCATTGTTTTAAAATGAATGTAATCTCCTGTGGCCCAACTGCTTTGAAGATGTAAAGTGCTATTTAATTGGTAAGTATTACTATGGTAGATTGAGGCTTCCAAGCGCCCACAGCACAATATGCTAATTCAAATGCCACCCATTTAACCAGTACTAATCATACACGCATCTCTCAACTCTTCTTCAGTACCTGGGTGGAGATATGTCAGATCTGTCAGGATAGCAATTTATTACTACATCTACTGTACTCATTTCCTATTAACGCACCTATCATAGCAACCTTATCAAGACTGACAAGGTAGAATCAAAATATCCACTCTTGCACCTGTTAGCATCAATCACAAGGCAGGGACCTCTCAAATAATTGTAACAATTGGAGTCTGGGGGCTTATCTTTGGGTTAAGCAGGCAGCAAATGATTGAGACCAGATAGACATAGAACAATAATTACTTTCACCAACATATGGCATCATGGCATCATTTGTGTGAGATGTAAGAGGATAAAAGCATATAAAAGACAGAACGGAAATAGAAATTTGCACAGTATTTTACAAAAGAGGGTGGGTATCGTGGTTTCCATCTTACAGGAGGGAAAGTGAGGCGTAGGGTAGGTAAATGGGTTGGTACGCAACACAAACACGTCATTGGCAGGTCACGGGCACCAAAGCCAATATCATATTCACCAGAACACTGTGTCTTCTGGCAAATGGAAACAGGGTGGGCAGAATAGCTACGCTACAAACTTTTGAAAATAGGTGTGTGCTAGAGAAGATAAAGTGTTATTTATAATTGCCCTAGAGTTTATGAAAGTTAATTTTAAGCTGATGATTCAAGAACAAATTTGTAATTCACATTTGAGCTGCCTGGTGACTTAACAAATCACAGTGTCCCGGGATTTTCTTTAACTGCTACTAAACATAAAGCGCCCTTGAACATATCTCAGTTTAGCGACTTTGACTTTTGTTTACATGGGGGAAGTGAGTGAAGAATCAAGTCCAGAACATTTAATATTTGCAACTGATTTTTTTTAGCTCAATCAAGCATAATGATCACCGGGTTTAGTGAACGCTGATATACATGAATAAAAATCTACACACCAGATTTTATTCTGGAGCAGGAAGCAACCCCTGTAGGCCCTGTGTCTGTCTTTGATGAACTGGCTTGCTACTTAACTGAGGGACCACTCCAAATTCCCTTCTCCCCCAGGATCCCATTACGGAGCCTTTCTAAATGATAATTTCTATCCCCCTCCCCTTCCTCTCCCCTCTCCCCCTGCACCTTGGCTTTGGATATTAATTTTGAACTAAGGGCCCAATTCTGTACCCAATGAACTCAATGACAAAGTCCCATTTGCTTAAATATGAACAAGTTTTGATTAACAGGTGCTGTATAAGTGTCTTAGGGACAGAAAAGGGCCAGCTCTGTCAAAATTTGTCCCACTTTCCCCACTGAGCCTGGAGAAAAAATTATTCTGTTCTGACCCTTTAGTTGGTACAGGCTATTTCCTTCCTTCCCTCCAGCTTAAGTCTGAAAACGGCAAGGGCGATGGGGGTGATTACAAATAGAGGTAAGCATGAGTTCGAGTCCCCCAAACACGTGGAATGGGAAAGGACAAGTCAGAGCCCATGCTATCCTAACAGTGAGAAGACTGAAATGAAATTTGTTCACACTTCCCATAAAAACACATATTTTCTTCTTGAGTTTGTTTCACTAGAAACTTTTCGGATTTGGTTTTGTGATGGTAGCAGGGCACTAAGGTGTCTGCTACTGGAAGAGCTGGGATAACCCCTCAGGTGCCGGTTGCTGAGGCAACTTCTGGGAACTAATGACCCACACCTGCCTAGCCAACTGATGAGAAGGCGCAGGGCCTGGCTCCTATATAAAGCCCCGAGGGGCAGGCAAGGAGGAGGGAGCTCTCAGCTATGTTTCAAAGGAGAGGCCTGATGAAGGAGCTGCAGCTGATACTGTGGCAAGAGAAAGGCTCCCTGGTAGGACTCAACATTGGTATGGCTGGGACGCTTCTGTTTATGTTGTAGCCAAGAGGCTTGTCTTTTGTGTTGCTCTTTGTTACACTGGTGGTTTGGGTGAGGCTATTAGGGGTTGGAGGAGGCCTCAGAGGGGACTTACAGTAGAGTGGGGACCCCAGTGCCAGTGAGCATGCAGCATTTGGGATACACAGACCCCCAGCCCCAGAGAAGGGGCAGTGCTTGAGAAGGCCCTGGAGAGGTGGGGCAGGGCTGCAGAGAGCCTGAACACCAGAGAGGGCACGGAGACGGACAGAACAACGTCTAACATCTGCAAGGCTTGGGGTGTGGTATGGGGGTGGCTGGAGGCATGCGTAGCCCATAAGGCTAGAGTGTAGAGGAACTGGAGATAATTGGCTAACTGTGGAACAGAAGATGATCGGCATCCTCCCTATAATATATATATATTCTATATATTATATATATATATATATATAAAATATATATAATTCTATATATATATATA
>JAGPOW010000797.1:5084613-5135064 GCA_030014935.1 Caiman crocodilus | reverse complement strand
TTTTTTTTTTTTGTCAAACTGTTTATGGTCATAAAAAGCCCTAGTGTTTCTTCCTAGAGAAATTTGACAGGTCTCTTGTGGTCCTTTGTGCTAATGTGGTATTGCCTAGTACTCCTCTCATTGACAAAACTCTTGAGTGTGGGCAAGGCAGAGCATTTGGCCCATGCTTCTCTCTGATGCAGGATTCAGTCCCTTTTTCTTTTTTTATCATCTGCATTTGCATAGTGCTTATGCACAATACTCCGTACCTGTACTGTGAAGGAACCGTCCCCATCTATCAGCCCTAAGTATCCATACCGGGCCCTCAAGGTCTGCCTATCACAGTTGCTATGCAGCTCAGGCTTTCCTGTATATAAGCATATGGTAGGGTTCTTGAAAGCAGAATTGCTGCTGTTGTTATTTTTAATGATCACAACAAATCTCTTTCAGTTAAAATAATGACGAACTGGAGCTGATGAGCAGCTGCTTTATGAAGCCCTTACCAACCACCTGTAGCCTGGGAAGTTGTCAGGAAGGAATCATTAGAGGTTTAGGGATTGCTTTTTTGTAACCACGCTAAATTAATAACCAACAGCTTGGATATTTTCTGATTGGAAATGCATTCCCTTTGCTTCATTGATTCCTAATCACCCCAATTGTGGGTTTCTTTCACCCCAATTAGCCACATTCCATATTTCTAAAAAGTTTTGCAGGTGTTCCTTTGCTAATTTTGGGCTAAATTATCACTTCATCCTCTCCAAGTATGGATGATGTGTAGCTGTAGCTCTGCTGCCCTAGGAGAGGAGGAGTGAATTATGAGTTGCATTGCATTCCCTTTCTATCTCCTTTGAGCACAGACCATTGCAAAATGACTTGCCTTTCCATAGTAGCATGGGAAGGAGGGAAAAGAGCTAGGCTAGTCATTGCCTGCCTCTGCCCAGCCATCTTCCACCAGCACTGGAGAGGGAATAACACAGGCAGCTAGGGCTTGCCTTCTCTGCAAAGCTAACTCCAGTTAAAGCTCATGTGCTGCCCCTCACTTGATCACCATTCACACACAAGTCATTTGCTCGAGTGTTTCTAACCAGCCTTGACTGGCCGGAAATGGGATGAAGACTAAAGCAGTAATCGTAACTGCTCATATGACCACCCCACAGCATGGGACCTTATACAAGTGCAACTAGTCCTCCAGTGCCATCCTATGGTTCTCCAGTTTTTCCAGAACAGATAGCCACGTTCTCTTGCAAAATGCTGTAAAAATCCCAGTGGTCTGGCCTTGCTTCCTGAAACACTAAGTATCAAGGCAAGAGCCCCCAGAAGCCTGAGTGCAGCTGTCTGGGCACCACAATGACTTATTTTGCAGCGTGATGGCTGTCACTTGAGTAAAGTTAATTCAACAGGACAAATAGCATAAATGCACTGAGTTAGCTCAGCAGTGAAGACAATCTTTGTCTGCTTTCCCTCCTACACTATGATCTGTAATAGTCTACGTAGGGAAGTACTTGTGCCTGAGCACAGGGCAGAAGGCAGTTGTCCCTACCTGTTTCGGCCAGGGGCAGAGGGCGGTAATATCTCGGGGCTTTGTGCTCCTGGTGGCAGTGTGTAATACCAAATTGGATCTTACATGCAAGGTGCTGCTTTCTACATTCCAAGATAATACTCATTAGAAGTGGGAACTGGCTCCAATTAAATAGCAAAACTGTTCCCTTGTTCCACAATGAGGCGCACAGCCTTTGTGTCCTCATTTGTGTTAATTATGGGCCATCTCGTCTTACAAAACCCTTTTATAGAACACAATAATTTCTCAGCAGAAGATTTACTAGACAGTTATGATAAGAAACATGTGATGAGCATTTCTAGGCCTTCACTTTCTTTATGTGAAGGCTGTGCACCTTTTTACAATTGTAACAAATGCAGGCAAGGGTTGACACAATCCTTGCCTTTGGCAGCCAAAGCACAACGCTCTGCCATTTGGGTTAAAGGAATGACTGGTGTAGTTAGCAACACTAGCAAGTCCTTTATCCTCTCGGTAGACTAGCTGTCCGTGGGAGACAGAATACTTAGCCATGACCACACACAAATACTGCAGTGGAGAATGCAAATGATTAAACTGCATGCATAATTGATAATCACATGCACAAATACGTGCCTTAGACAGATGGATTTTCACTCTGTGAAAACTCAGACTTCAATATTTGCAGAGGTTTATCAACTTATGCAATACTGAGCCCTACTCTTAGATGGATATTAAACCTCTCACACGCTTTTAATAACTTTTTTTTTTTGTGAAGTAACTATTTTATTAAATCTACATGGCAAACCTTATTGGAGACAGTTAAGTCTGTGACTAAAATAGCAAAATGCTCCAACTAAATCTGTAAATTTACTGCAGGCTGATCTATAGACTCGCTCAGTTAATACACTCCCTGAATGTTCCTTAATGAAGCTATTAAGTGAATAAATATCATATGTGCCAAATGGTAAAAACACAGCAATGTTCTAATCTGCCTCAAGTTGCTTAGTAAATAAACCTGCTAAATGAATTAAATCCACTCACTTATGCTGATGATATTCATATAATGAAACCTCATACCTACTCATAGATGAATCTTTCAAGAAGATCAATTTATCTCTGCTCCTGCCCGGGAGACCAAACAGTAAAGAGAGACTGGCTGAACTAGTTGGCAATGTTTAAAATGTCTAGCTTTTGCTTTCTGAATCTTCTGTTATCTAATTGGAAAGAAAACCCCAAACCATGGCACTAGCAAGCTGAATGCTTTACCAATAATCTGTAATTTAGCCAATGAAAGGGTTATTCAGTTATTGCCTTATGCCAGCACCCCCTTCATGTTCAGCCCACAGATCACTGATACTACAGAGGATTTCCATTCAAGACGCTAAGCTCAGGGCCAGCCAGTAGGGTTCTGCAAAGCTTCAGGCGGTGATTCAATTCGGAGGAGATTCGGCCTGATTCGGTGGCCAAACCTCCGAATCTGAATTGAATCGGGACCAATTTAAAGGTTGGAATTGATTTAAAGCTCTCTGAAACTTTGGAAAGAGTCAGACTGATGATTCGGGCAGTCCCCGGTGGCTGCAGCAGGGAGCAGTGGCTGACTCCAAGCCGGTAAGTATTGGGGCAGGGAAGGGGGGCTGGATGAGGGGATCATGGGGGAACCCCTGTCAGCCCCCTGACCCTCTCTGCCCCCCCAGGTGCCCCACCTACCCCAGCTCCTGGTACTTTAAAAAAAAAAAAAAAAAAAGGCCTTGGTGCTCACCAGTGCTGCTGGGTGGGGAGCGATCCCTGCTGCCCTCCACTGCTCCACGCTGCATGTCCCCCTGACTTCCCCTACTCCCCCAGGCCCCCCATGGGCGCCCTGCCTGGGCTAGCTCTGGCTCTTTTGAAAAACACCAAGAAAAGCCCTGGGACTCTCTGCTTGGCAGCAGCCGAATCCCCAAATCGGGTTCGGCTGAATGGAATTGGGACAGTGATTCGAATTGCTGAATCCAAAGTGAATATTAGGCGCTTTGCACAGGCCTACAAGCCGCGATAGCTAGAACAGCGTTGCTTCATGAAGGGCTTTCCCACATCTTGAGAAGCATCCTTTGGGTGCTTCTCACAAGATGAAGGGGCTAAGACGGTGTTAACCCCTGCACAGACTGAGCTCCCCAGCTCTGGTATCTGCTTCAGAAGAATCATGCCAAATAATGCAGTGTACAGACGTTAATGCAAGACTCCTTTGTGGTGGGTGGATGTGCATTATTCTAAGATGAACCTGCAGCAGAGACAGGATTAGAAGTCCCATCCTAGCATTCGTTCCTTCAGGCCACACTGATCTTTTAGGAAGCTAAGGGAGTGCTTATTTAAAGCCCACACAGGAACACAGGTGGGGAAGTGATTTCCCTACAATCTTTTCACCTGCCTCCTTGTATGTGCTATGGAACAATCATAATGTAGCCATGTCCTTTTAACATTTTTCTAGACTTTAAACATTTTTAGATGCTTCCAGATTTGAATATCTTCCATGTTTTGGTAGTGCTGGAGTGATGTGGTATCTGCAGTGGTCCGGGAATTATGCAAAAGGCAGGGAATGTTGCGGATGATCTCTTATGGGACCGACTGCATGGTTAGGATAGTGTCGGACAAGCTTTCAAATGCAACCTGAGGCTGGTCTGTGTATATCCCCATCATGCAGCTGGTCCAATAAAAGATATCACTCATGGCAATCCTTATTGCTTTAGAAACTCTCCTGATTTTTTCAGGGATAAATGAGAAAATGGAACCTGCTTAACTAGCTACTGACAGCATCACCTGAAGCTGGATTTGGATCTACCTCTTTCTCCTATCAGTATCTTAGCCGAGGCAAATGCAAAATGTAACTGTCTGTGCCATGTTAGAATTGCCAGCGCAGGATGTATCTGTGCACAATGATCTCTAGCAGCATGTGATTAACTTAGAATGGCTTTAAAGTTAACCTGTCACCATGGTACACTTTAGTCTGTGTGTCAAGGCAAAGCAGGATGGTGTTGAATTTTTGGTCATTCTTCAGCACAGGGACTTGCTGGAATAAAGTTTGCATTGCAATTAATACAGTTCATTTGATTGCCAAACTAATCCCTTTTAGAACCTTTCACTGCTATCAGGTCTCAAAGCACTGTACAAACATTAATTAAGCCTCACACAACCCCTTGTAAAACAAGATAAATACAGTTGTGCTGGTTGTACAGAGGACTAAAACTGAAGCATGCAGAGGTTAAGTGGCTTAGCCAAGGCTCCTCAGCAACTCTGTAGCAAAGGTGGGGATGGAGGCCTGGATTCACGGCTCCTAGTGCCCTACTTTAATTGATAAAATGCACTCCATGGCTAAGAGATGAACAAAGGACAAACATTTGTTTTGGAAAGTAGCAAAATGATCATCACTTATTAATAGGCATCTGTAATTTTAAAAAGAAGGACTTCCATATTTCATGTCTAGCTGAATGGCACAGGGGAACTGCAGAGACTGTGAGTGTAAAATGCTCTGTATCAGCGGTCCTGCGGGGTGTGAGAGCCTGGTCCTGCAAGAAGAGAGATTTCTGTTTGCTTGCAGTGCAATTATTTGCTGAGGTTGTCACATTAAATAAGCCTAGGGACTCTGCTGAGGACTTGTGGCCCCTGCAGAGTGCAGCATGCTGCCATTTGAAAATGGATCTCTGTCCTCACCTGTTTTCCATATTTTACAGGACAGTAAAATGGGAATCCTTGTTGGCTGGGCTGCTTTCCTGGATTAGAAGCTGCTCCTTCTTTAACTTGTTAAATAGCAGGGGCATTAATTGCCTTGTGCAGTGTATGGGCACTGCACCCTTCTTCTTGTCTATGCCCTGAATAGGAAGGGAGGCGTGTAGAGGCTGGGATCTGAAATCTTTCTACTTCTAGCCTTCAGGTCCACTTGTACAACTACTGGGATGCAGTAGTCCTTGTCCAGAGGAGATGCACAGTTGTGCGTCTATTCATCTGACCTTCCTTTAGTTTACTGCTGTTACCCCAGGTTCAGACACTTTGGAGAAAAACAAGCCTTGCCAGAACAGGCAGGAAGCAAAATCCCTACACCCTCTCTGATTCCTTCCCCTAATGACTCCGAGCCACAGCAGCGCTCTACTCCCATGGGATAAGTGATAGCAAGTTTGCCCCAGATTATATTACAGGGAAAATTTTTAATTCTTAGCAAGTTTTTTCTACTTGGTGTTTAAATGCATAAGCATCACTTATTAGCACTAAATAATAAGTAAAGTAGGAAGACTATGCAGTTGACTAAATCAAAGGACTGGGCATCAGGAGACCTGGGTTTTCCTGCTCTGTCACAGACTTGCTGCATGACTTCAGGGATTTAAATGACTCTCTTCCCCAGTGGGACCATTTGAAAAATGGGGATGACCTCTGGTTCCCCATCAGTAAAGCTTTTTAGAGCTTCATTGGTAATTAATATTTTTCCAAGTCTGTTTTTTGGAAATGTTACCTTGCTTGGTTTGTTTGTTTTAAAGGAGCACTCTTGGTAAGATCTCCATTTGCCACCCCGCTGTGAATAGTTACCATATGTTGGATTTAATAGTAGTCTTGCATCATTTTTTATGAGTGCATCAACTTATTTGCAATTAAGTTTAGATTGTCTAATAAAATCCTGTGACATTTTAGCCTACAGTTTATGTCCCAGTAAAAGGCTCTGAATGTTATTGCCATCAGAATTCATGTGACAACTAAAGCTAAACCTTTTTACTTTGAGTTGGACAGCTGAATACACCAGTGGAAAAACAGGTGGGGTTAGGTAAGGCCATTGTCAGTGTGGGGACCCTTGTTTTGTTTCTCATTCAGCTTTAATATTATGAAACGCAAGGGATGCTGCCTTCTGGCAGTAAAGAGGAGAAATATGGAGCTAATGGCCACTGCTTTGTGCAGTGCTGCAGTCCCCAGCTCCGGGAGTTCAGATTCACAGTGAGGCTCTGAAGAAAGCTGAGTCTTTCCCATACTTTGGAAGCCATCTCTCACAGAAAGCTGACATCAAAGAAGAAATTAAACAAATGCAGGCTTCAGATGCCTGAAGAAACGGGTATTTGAGGATCGCATCAGATTCAAAACCATGGTTTAATCAAGCAGTTGTCTCGGCTCTGCACAGTAAGATGGAGAATACACCTCAAGTCACTGGAGAAGGACCATCCATCCACGTTGCCTGTGAAAGATCCTTCGAATCCAGTGGGAAGAGAAGTGCACCAGCATTACGATCTTCTAGCAAGCAAACACCATGAACAACAAGGCGACAATTGTTTGACATCAACTTTGCTGAGATGGCCACATCATCCAGATGTCCTACTCTAGACTCCCAAAGCCAGTTTTATTCTCCCAGCTCAGTCCAGGTGATTGCTCAAGAGAAGGCAAAATCCTCCTCAAGGCCAACTTGGAAAAAATGCAACGTTGACATCAACTAGTGGGAAATTATCACTCAGGACTGCCCCAAATGGAGAAAGTCTACTGCAAGGATCCCAGCACTTTTGAAACCTCATGATGACAACAGGAGACGGAAAAGCAGGAGTGCCAGAAACAACAAGTCGCAGATCAAACCAGGAATCCCACACGGAAACACGTGCCCGAGTCTCAGAACCTGTTGTTCCTGGATAGGACTTTGCCTTGTCAGCTGTCTCTGGGCCCAAGGATATCATGGGAAAACGATTATCCTTGACTGCAAGGGATTGTTGGTCATGATGATGTTGTTTTGTGCTAGTCAAATAACTGGGCTGACAGACTGAGCCACTAAATTGAGATCTGGATCCAGAGTCCAGGTTTTTCTTTCCAGCTCATTTCTCATGACTAGCCAGGAAGCAGTTTGAGACCAGGGGGTACTGACTCCCCAAAATTGGCTCACTTATTAAGAGATTTCATTTACATCAATATGAAACCTTTGTGATTTGGCTTGTCTGCTTTTACTGAGTGTGGCTCTGGGGGCTTGAATTAAATTTCTCTATGAAATCCTATGAAAGCCAAACAACAACAAAGTGTAATGTCAAAATCCCCACGAACTACAATGGCAGAAATTGTACAAGAGTACAAAGCTCTTTTGCTACTCTAATTTCCTTTCTCTTAGTAGCTACCTGCCCTTGTCAGTGCCACTGCAAGACCTTGGACGTGTTTTCAGTAGGAAATGCAATGTGTTTTTTAGCTCATATTGGCTAGCATGGAGTACTTGGCATAAGGTGAGATCCAAATGGAGATGAGGTGGTTTGTAGCTTTAACTGGACCGAGCAGGTTGAAGCTGACTGCCCTATGGTCCGAGCACAGAGCTGCGCCCATCACACAGCTAAAATCCTGCTCGACAGCCTCTGATCTTCCCGGCTTGATGCTGACATATTCCTTATAGATGCCGGGGACAACCCACATGTTTGTGCAGGAAGAACTGTGTTAAAAATGGTTATCACAAGATGACTTTTTTCTCTTTTTTTTTTCCCTGCTGAAAGTCCTTATGACACCTTAGTATCCAAGCTGCTGATGACTGAAACAAAAATATACTTTTATGCAAGCAGTAGCAATAATGGGACCAGCAGAAATAGCTGTGTCCTGCCCCTTTTCCCTAATTAAAAGATGGAATCCATACGCTTCCCTTGTTAGCTTTCAGATGAATTCAGTATTCACAAAATGTAGCATAATGTCTGTTTGCTACAGAGATATAGCACAGCCATGGCTTTAGGGTGTCTCAAATCTGATCTGGATGCAGCATCAGCTAGGAGGGCAATTTCAATCCCTCTACCCAATCAAGCCTTGACCTTGCTAGATTTGCCAGCCAACGTGGACAGGATGCTATTTCTGGATGTCATCACATCTACTATAAATGGGAGATGGACCCTTTGCCTTGTTCTTCCATTGATTGGTGAGTACCAGGCACGCAGTTTGTGCTCTGATGCAAGTCGGTTCATCTGAAAGGCTCGCCCAACAATCCTCCTATCTTCCAGATATTTGCTAGCACAGACTCCTTTTGCAGTCACTGTTTGCTCTGCCCGTTGAAAATCCCCTACTTCTGCATTGCAAAGTTAGGTGAGACGACACCTATGTCTGTCATACATTTTTTTTGTTTTGTTTTGTTTTTTAATCATCTCATCTTCAAAGAAGGGGAAATGGAAGAAGAAACTGAAGCTCTGAAAAGTTTGATGGAGAAAGATGGATTGCAGCCAAACCCTGAGTGAAGAGAACCTGTCAGTTCCTCACTGAAATCTAAAAGTAACTTTCCAGCTGAGGATTCATCTTCAAACAAGGCCTTACTACTTTAATGAAAAAAAGAAGGAAATACACTTTAAAGATCCATCCTGAGAGTTTCAAACACTTTGAATTTGTCACACCAACCTAGATTAACAAATGTTATGGATGAACCTCTTGTTATAATACAGAGCCTGTGTGAAATCTTCCATGACTTGGGGCTTTTAAAAGTCTCACTGCAACTGTATATGAAATCAGTTCATGCATAAAATATCCCATGCCCCAGCCAGGAGTATATTTGTTTTTTATTTTACGCAGTGACCAGTAGAATAATGCTGCAATGCCCAGAAGAAGTCTACTATAGAAGAAATTCTCCAAGAATATATTGGAGAAATCTATGGTACCTTCATCTGGAGCTCGGTATAATCGCCTTGCATTCCAATGTTCCAAAAGGTGCCTGGGATCCGTGTAGCAAAATGGATGCCTTTTTTTGCCCAGGAGCGCACACATTTTGTGTGCACAAATGAATAGGTAGGCTTCTAAAAACTGCACAGAGACACTGAGCGATTGCACAAGCAAATGTATAAACACAACTACAGTAATGCACACCCAGTTCTACATGCAGACCTTGAGCCTCCCTGTTTGAACATTTGCTCCAAGGTATGTAAGGAATGCACTAATTCCTCTATCAAACGCTAGTTTCACACACTAAAATTAACTTACACATAGAGTTTCCCAAATACAATAGAGAGAGGTGCCGCTACAGACATTTCTACCTGGCTTGGACATTCTGCAATGGATACACAAATATGTGTTAAGATGATTATATCAGACTCCTATTTCACTTTGTGTCTAAACAGCATATATGCAGCTGCATAATGCTGGCTTTGGTAGTTCTATACAGTTCTGCATTCTATTGCATGGTATAGCAGCCATTTCGTATGACGTTGAGCCTTCACTGAGATGGATGTAAGGGGCCAAGAGCATCTTAGTCCTTCTGCTTCTTGACCCAACTCTCATCTTAGTCCTTCTACTTCTTGACCTAACTTTTCCCTTCTTGTCTCCTGGAGGGAACTCGTCATTGGCGCGTTCATGCTTCATCTAGAATGAAGTGACCAAAGGCAACTTGGGTTATATGAGGATGTTGAAAGTAGGCTTCCCACATAGTCTTCCGCTGGAAAGTAGATGCAACTTCAAAGTCCCCCAGGCTTGTATGAATGATGTATGACTGAATGCAATTTTTGTAGATTTATTTCAATAAGCTGTACTAGATGTTGGAATCAGATACACTCTTTAATATCTGTTGGCAAAAATGTTTACAAGGTTTAGCCATTAAAGCAGCAGATATATTAGCAATAACATTAATAGACAAGGTCTTTCCCTTCATCTCATTTTATGCATGGTGACAAAGCGGAGCTCCTGTTCATTTCTTTATCTGAAACATCCTGTAACGTGAGTAGGAATAATGTATCCAGAAGATTTTACACAACAATGAATTACATCAGCCTATCAGTAATATTTAAAAATGATGGATCCTACTTATTGTGCCTTCATGTAATATTTATTCAGCAGAAAAGAGATGCAGGGGTGGGAAATGAACTTTACAAAGTAATTACTTTTGATCTTGACAATATCTATTCAAAGGCCTTCAGGTAAACATCAGTTTTGAGGAGTGCAGTGTGAATTGCAACAGTTATGTCACCTTTTAATGGAATTGTGATGCAAGTTGAAACTAACAGCTGACCGAGGGACTTACAGAAGATGTAATATTTACTAACACAGTTGGGCTCTCCTGTAATCTATCCACCAGAAAATCAGCAGTAGGTGTTTTGCATTTGCTCTCATTCCTGAGAGAGAAGGAAGCATCACTTAAAGCAATAAGTAGAAAATAGATTAATTCTGCTTCCAAATGCAACCATGTGGGGTGGGGGGGGGAGGAAAACAAGGGTTCAAATACAATAGATGAGAAAAATAGATTAAATAGGAAATAAGATCCAGAAAAGCACTTCAATGTGTGCTTAACTTGAGCATGTAAGTAGTCCCATTGACTTAAATAGAAATGTTTTATATATTTGAACTAAAGCACATGTATACATGTGTGTGTGTGTGTGGTTTTTTTTTAGGACCTGATCCAGCAGAACTATACAGACTACAGATACAACTATATCAGGCTTGTTGCAGAGCTGAAAGAAAAAATGTTGCTTTTAACTTCCCACTATTTCAGGGCTATCTTATTTAGGGCACAAAGCAGGGCACAAAAATTTCTACCTGGGAAAAAATGTCCTACTGAAATTCAGGGCACCGTTCTTGGGTTTAGATTATGTGCTGAAAATGCAGGATAAAGGAGACCCCTCCTCAGCCTACAGTGAACTGACCAACACTGAGTTACATGAGCAGCCTCCTTCATTTCAATGGAAATGCTTGCTCATGAGAGTAAGCGCTCAATCGCATGAGCAGGGGATTTCCAATCTGTCTCTCTCATCTGTTGGATGTGGCTAAAGAGGACTTCTCAAAAATGGGACTAGGTCATATCCTGAGTGATGCAAAAGTAACCTGGCACCACACTGAAGGTTTGGTCTCTGGAAGCTGCTTTCATTTTAAACAACAGCAAGAATGAATCTCTCTAGCTTACTATTTTGTAGCTTTAGCATCTCCTTGTGTAATCACAGCAAAGCTCAGAGTCTAGCCAGGGCTGGGTGAAGCGAATACTTCTACTAGAAGATTCAGAGTGGCTATTTAGGGAGCTGTAGGAAGTGGCATTGACAATTTTAATAAACCTTGCCTGTTTTCTTAGTAGCAAGCCAATCCATTCCTCAAACTGGGAAAGTGTTGCTGATGGTACCATCTTGCGTCTTACTCACTAGTGTAAAGAAAACCTTAGGGAACATGTCATGTTTCTTATCAGTAGGGTGCTACCCTCAAAATTAGCGTGCCCCACACAGTGTCTCTGTAAGTCGTCCTTTACATTCCAGCTGGATGAGGTTTCCTTTCACACTAAATGATTTGTTGGATGCTGTTAAATAGCAATTCCACCTGCATTTCCGTACTGGGTGAAGAGCTCTTTGTATATACAGCCTGAAAAGTCCTTTTGGATCATTTCTGATGTAAGCATCTATATATTAGCATTGTTGGGTCTGCACACTGGTTGCAGTAAATTTCATAGCTACTTTCTCTTTCCCTCCCTCCCGCACAAGTGGGAACAATGGGAGATACTGAAGGGTATAATTAGTGTGCATCAAACACGACCATAAGAAGCTAACAGGCATCCTGTAGACAGCAACAATGGAAAAGTTAGAGAGAAATATTTTATTAATATATTCCTTTTTGCAATTTAATTTCAAGAAAGGGGGGAGGGGGAAGAAAAATAAATAAATTTTGTTGCAGCAGTAAACTTAGTGTGGTGGTTGTTTTACTACTCCAATGATTTTATCTTCTCATTTCTTCACAGATAAGCACCAATAAAGAAAAATTGGTCAATAAAACACTTCCCCTTAATATTTTGCATATGTTACACACTGTAGGTCACATTCTCAATGTGCCTAAATAAAAATCTGCTCATCTAATGCTCTCTCTTATTGGTTGTTATCAGAGGGAACAGAGCTACGGATTTGAGAATGAAGAGTCTTCCAGATGGAGCTTACACATTAACATTTAATATTTATGACATGGAAAGGCCACATTACACAACTTTTGGCTTTATACAAGCTGCATGTAAAGCAAAAGGCAGGAATGGCGCCTGGGTGATGCTCAGTCCATGCTAAGGCAATTGTGGTTTTGGAAATGGAAATCACTCTGTAGAGATAAAAAGAGATGAAGCAGAAGCCTCACTGGTGAAAAATTAAGCTGCATTGGTTGAAGCCATTATATTTAGTATTACTCTGTAAAAAGGTAGCTCATCTATGCTCCATTCATGCACCTAAAGCTTACTGTATTAGGCAGAGGACACGGGAGAAAAAGATGGCCTCTCCCAAGGAACTTGCAGTATAACTATAGAGACAACCGGTAGAGAGAGATGTTGGAAGATTAAGGAAATGAATAAGAGACAACACTGGTCACCAGAAGAGGCAGTCGATTCAGCACACCAGCTGCCTAAGTGTCATCACGTTTTATTAAAAATATATATTACAGTAGTATCCAAAGGCTGTAATCAGAATGGTTCAGCTGTGTTAGACATAGGATAAATGCTCACTAGGGAACAAGCTCTGCTCCAAAGAGTTTTCTAATTTCTTTTCCTACTAATTATGGGTTACTTGTAATAATTCACAAATTTTTTGATCTTACTAGCCAAACCAAACCAGCCCAGACCAAACTAGGGTCACACAATCACTTTCCCAGCAATTCTTCTGTGCCTGAAAGAGGAAGGACCAGTGAAAGTGAGTGAAACGAGGATAAAGAACGTAGTGGGAAATGGTAACAGCTTATTTAGGAGGAAATCCCTAAGCATTTCCATGGGTTAATGAATGGCAACATTCATGCAGTATGCATGCAAGTAATCACTGTGACTTATTGCTTTGATATGTGGTGATTCCTCTTTGCCTTTGAAATTGAGCTCCTGGGTAAAATCTTATGCTCTCTGTAAAAAAAATGTAGAGGTGACTTGGGAAGGAGGCTTAAACTGTTCCTACTGATGGGTCTATCTAGACCCAGTCACCAATCTTTCATTTTCTACTTATAACATAGTAGAAGTAAGGTAAATAAGGGGCAGCATTTTCAAGTTTTCTGACCAAAAACTGCAATACAAATATACAGAATTACAAAAGTAACTTATGCTCACATATCACCCTTGATAACTGCGAAAGGAAAGGGGAGAAACCTGTAATGTGGTGCAGGTTGAATCAAAGTTGACTGGCATCTCGCATGATAAGATTTAGCTCTAGCTTCTCATACCACAACATGCAGAAAAGTGCAAGGATGGGCAACACAGTTTGCAAATGTCTTGCCAATAAATATGAGGGCATTTAGATTTGCTTGGTTTGTGCTCTGTAAAAAGGTAACAGTAGTTCATAGCAGAATTCTTGCATCAAGCGGATAAGAACATGCAGATGAAATGCAAACTGCTTGCGTGAAATATCTATACGTGCCATATGCTATATGATGTGCAGATCTACACTTGGGGGGCTTCTTCTGAGGCTTCGTCATGGTCCAGTGAGAGACAGGAGTATTTTCAAGGTCAGTAAGGACTAGAAAAGAGGCTGGTACTCTTGAGATCTTTCTCGTCACTGCTATGTGGCAGTAGTCTAATTTGGAAGCTACTCTTTGGCCTTGCTGCCTACAGAGAGGATGCACAATTCAGAAAGACTAGCTGTAACTGCTTTAAGGAAGCAAGGACAGAATGATAAACAGGATACAGATGTGTCTGACAATAGGATCTGATTAACCCAAGCTTAGGTTTAGACTCACTTCCACCTACGTCTCTTCACAGCATGGCCATGAACTATGACTTCATCTCATGCAGAACCTCTGTGCCAATGCCTAGAGTCCCCACTGCCAGATCCAAATCAGATAAGGAGACATAGTATGCAATGATATAACAGAATTGAGATGAATTCAAAATGCCAATGGAGGTATATGCAGGTATATATGCACCTACATACATGCATACACTGGACCTCAAGGGAAGCTTAAAATAACTATTACAGGCCAGACTGAACTAAGTTCAATCTGCCTGTGAATTTGACCTTGAATATTTGCATGCTCATAGTTTCACAGCGCTTAGGGTCAGAAGGGACCTAAACGGATCATCAGGTCTGACCCCCTGCCCCGGGCAGGAACAAGTGCTGGGGTCATAACACCCCAGCCAAATATCTGTCCAAGCCAAATATCTATCATAAAATCACCTTTTTCCATAACGTGCCACTCCAAGTCTATTTCAACATGGAAGGAATGATTTATTCTATCTTTGGGCCTAATTCAGCTCTGTTGGGGGCAAGAGTCCTCCTATGAAGTCACCCTAGGGACTCAGGGTTGAGCAGCTTTTCTTCCTGCTCCATAAATGGTACACTGGCAGAAGATGCAATGAACATACACCAGATAAAGCATCCCTGCCCAGTTTGGGGTTATGCTGATCCCCAGATCCATGGCACTTTAAACTTCTTCCTACAGACTTTCTGCCTTGAATGCTTGCTTGTTTCTGCAGGAGAGATCATGGTCCTGTGTATATGTAATATTCTGACACAAATGATTATGGGGCCTGCCATTTTTGCAAGCTATACCAAAGACCACAAACTATCGATTGTCTGATTCAAAGAAAATATGTCTGGGAGCAGATTATATCCCATCCTGTAGCAGTCATAGCTAATGGAGACATCCTGCTAATGCCATCCTGTCTGCCATTTAGATACCCTTAAATAACAGATTGCCATTGTAATGGGTTACTTGATGTGATTATAGAGTAGTCTGGGGAAATCAATCACATCTAATAACCCACTGAATTTTATACTGTTGTAGCAGTTGTACCTAAGATAATGAACTGAGTAAACTATATTCAACATTGGCTTCAAAATTACATACCAAATCAATCAATAACTCAATTTCAGCCCTTCATTCCACAAGAAATATTGTGCTGCTATCTCCAGGTTATGGTTCTGGGTAGTGCATTGAGAACTTAAAATTAAGCTGGAAGCCCAGTTTTTTGGCAGTGGCAAGAGCCTACATTTATGTTAATATAGGACCTTTCCAGGGAAGATCTCAAAGCACATTATCAGTAACTTGAAGGACTTAGAAGAGCCAGCTAGCCAAGGCCCAAGCTTCATAAGACTGGAGTAGTGTTTACAAGATAAAAGAATCAAATAGAAGAAGCAGGACAGGCTATACTAGGGTTGCTGATTGAGAGGAGGTTGTTGACTCTCCAACTGCTTGTAGGTGTCTTAGTACTTCACTCAGCTAGGCGATGAAGAACTTGTCTCTCAGACTTGGGACCTGGCCACAATCCTCCAGACCATGAAGCTAGATCACTTACATTGTGCACGGGACTGTTCCATCAATCTGCTTGGAGACTGTGGTTAACGCAGAGTGCGGGGATATGATTGCTAAGTCTGTGTTATCTAGAGGGAGGCCATGATGCTATAATCGTGGTTTGGTCTTTAGTTAAAGTTTGAGGATGGTGTTTTTCACCTACACAGTCCGAAATAGTTTGGGTTGTCTTTACTTTAGTATTCTGCCTCTCTCCCTCCCACCCAATCCTCCTCCCTACTCCCTGGTTATATAATGGCATATGTTACTAGCTGGAGAGCTCAAGTTAACTTGAGTTTCAGCATGAGGGACCTGGTGGGATTTACTCAGTACTAGAATGAACTTCTCATCTTGGATTTCTAGAACCACGGTATGCTGTAAAGGTTCATCCATACTGTGGTGAACCTTCAACACAGTATGCTGCAAGGTTCATTTATATCCTCCAAGCGTATTCTTCATTTAGGTGCAGTAGGGGTCTGATGGGAACAGAGTCAATAAGGGACTTCGGAGTATAAGGACATGCAACCATTTGTTTTGATGGCAGGTGCTGGGGAATCTTTCTTAATATCCTTCACTTATTTCTCTTAGACTGAATGATATGATCTATCCTGAGAGTCAGAGCCAAGGATCTAGAATGGGGTTTGTCATAAAGTTGACTTTTAATACCCATTTTCCAGATGGTACACAGAGGTGATTTGTTCCAGTCTTCACAGGAAACCAGTAGCAGGTGTGGGAATAAAAAAATCAGGAGTCCCGGTTTTCAGGGCATAACACTTTTTAGCAGTTTAAAGGCTGCATACCATTGCCACTGGCATTTTTAAATACTCCTAGGCAGGCTACATCTCAAAGAAGCCTAGGTGTCTCACTCACTTAGATTCTTTCATACTTTGCTGCAGATCTTCTCAAAAGGACCTTTGTAGATCTGGCCCCATGTAGATCTGGAGGGCATTTTGCTTTGTTTCACCGGAAATTAAACAATTTTCAACTTTTTCTTTTAGCAGAAAAGTTTTATTTTGGATTAATTGGAGCAATTTGTTGTTATGTTTCAGTTCAACAGCTGAATTGCAAAATCAGTTATCCACACACACAGTGCTAGTCCTAAGAGGCTGGCATCAGCTATACCAACTAGTTTTGAGTTGTTTTGGTGGTTTAATAGTAAAAAGACTGCATCTGAGCTGAGCCAAGAGCCCTTTGTAAGGTTTGGGTGTCAGCATTACACTATCGTTATTTTCTCTTCTCTTAAAAGTCAGGTTGTTTGAAGCCTAATACTTGTGATCATTTATTTACACACAGCCCGGGAGGCGGCAGTTCTGGGTGTTTAATATGCAATACAGATTTCTACAAGTGATTGTCAGTGGGCTGCATTTTCCACATTAGACATATGCTGTCAGTTGATTGTGTAGAAAAAGATGTCGCTTTCACCATGACATTGTAATTTTGTGATGAAGTAATTATCATCTTAACCTGCTCGTGGATGATCTATTGGTGGTGAATTTAACAACCGTGGTCTCTTGGGCTTTTCTAGAGCTCTCAGATAGGCATTGATGCTCCACAAACTCTGAGACTGTTATTTTCCTGCAAGCCATGATAACAGAAAGATACAAACAGGAAGAGGAATAATTCACATGCTGCTCCCCCAAGGTAAAATATTTCTCTCTCTCAGCTGGAGCTACGGCTCCCTTTTGGAGACAGGAGGCTGTGATGAAATGCTCTCAGAGAGTCATGGGATCAGATTCAAAGCCAGTGGAGCTATGCTGACTTCTCCTGGAGCACGAAATGGCCCTTGGTATTGCAAACACTGTTATCTGCAAGTAATTTTATGTGCAAGAACAAGCAATGGGGCCAATGGGACAACTCACATGAGCATGAATATATTTGATCAAGTCAGAACGTGCATTGAGGCAAGAACTGGGAGATAAAAGTGCTTATCATATACCTTATAATACCCCCAAATACACATCTGAGCCCAAGCCAATTTAAAGGCCATTGGTCAGTTAAAATGGGATGGATCTCTCGCAAAAATAGGGGTTTTTTTAAGCTTCTTCTGTGACCTTATGCTCCAGGACCAGGCAGAAATACTCTGTCAAGCTTGCTGCCCTTATGATCCATAGCGCTGGCAAAATGTTCCTCTTGAAAGTCTAATATTTTTTTTGTTTTTCAACACTTCTGCGATGGTCAAAGTGAACCAAATAGTAAACATTTTTAAAACAAGCCCTCTAAAGTATTTTGTCCCTAGCATTAGCTATTCTTATAGCCGCTGATCCTGCCATTGCGATTTACAGGTCTTGTGGAAAAGACTTGCATAACTGCGAGTCTTCTACAGCATCTCGCTTGCAAATGGGGCGTAACTATTTCCTAATACAACTAATGCTTGTGAAGACTGGGTTTGCAACAGTCAGGCAGTTCTGCACGTAGCCACATCACTCTGCACAAACTGTTAGTGTTGTGTTATTCCTTCCAGATGTAGGAGCCAGTGCTGTCCCTCCAGTCCAAAGGAACAGAAAAGGCCCCTGGCATAATTAGGGAGCCTAAATATCCTGTTTAAATTGTGACAGCCTATGTGGACTGCAGTATAGATGACCGTGCTGCAGTGGTATAAGCTCTGGTCAGACCCCCAATCTGCTAGTCCCACAATTGAGAAATGTAGTTAGCCATGCTACTCTGAAGTTAGGCAGAAGAAAGGGAGATATGCATTGTATAGGCTAATTAAATAAGATCTATACAGAACATAAGCTGTTGTGAACTTGAGCTAATAGAAAGCTTATATTCAATATATGTCTTATTTAGTCAGTCCCACCATTCACCAGAGCTTGTGATGGGGTCCTCAAAGGGCAGCTTTGCATGTGTCTTCTATGGTGTCTATATGGGGTAACCTCTATTTCCAGCAGTACTGGGACTCTATAGTAAAATCCCATCAGGTTATTGGATCTCTTTTATACAGACAAAACAAGGATGAGATTTTCATCTAAGGCCTCTAGTTTAAACAGCAGAAAGGCAATTTCCATCAGCTATATAAAAAATAATCTATCAAAAATACAGTAGGTCCAACCCAATCTAATAATGTGATATTGTTTGAGAGCAACCAAACATATCAACATATATCAACTTAAACAATTATATAAACCAAATCAAAGCAGCACAACATTATGAATCACAATATATGGGCTCACTCATATCTTACTAATGTGCAAATTAGTCAGTGCATCAACAAAGTTAACTCTTCTCTATTTGCTGTGATGTCAGTTGAATTCAACTCTCACACGTTTTTACAACAAAATCCAGTGCTAAATCAGCGGTTGTAGTTGTCAGTGTGGGTTTTTATATGTACAAAAATGGTATGTATGTACCTAGTTTGGAAGGCATGAGTTTTGCATGTAGAAATAGGCTGGCATACTCAGAAGCCAAGAGTAGCTGGAAATTTGACTCTAAATGTATTGCAATGGATGTAGTTTAGTAGTGTAATGCAGATGTTGTTGTTAGATAAGTGGTGAATTGTCCTAATTAATCTTGTATCATTTTTTAGTATGCCTGCCTGGTGCAAAAATTGTCATAGCTGATGCTTGCTAGATGCAAAACGTGTGAAAGGTGCTAAAGCAGAGCCTAAAGGCACCCATCAGGGGATTAAGGGTAGTACATGTTTCGTTTGGTTTGCAAGGAGGTAGCAATTAAGTATAGGATTGATTCAATTTATATGCTACACTTAATGCAATGTAACTGGAATTTTACCTGCTTCAGCAAGAGTATCTCACTAGTGATAACAGTGTGAATTCTTGTCTCGGATATCTACTTCTATCACTTAAGTGCTGACTAAAACCACTCAAAAATATTATAAGCAGCATTTTCTCTTGCTGGAATGTATTAAGTCTATAAAACGTGGTATTTGGTTGATTTACCTAAACAGCCTGGTACCATCAAGAGTTGCATAGACTAGAATACCATGCATTAAAAAAACAACCCCCCCCGACCCCCCAAAACAAAAACCCAGAGAAAAAGCATTGGTGTTGGCAGGAAGAAAGAGGAGCCAATTAAAGGCTTAATGAAAGTAACTTAGATCTTGATTGCAGTTACCTTCAACTGGTCATTAGTGGTGCTCATAATCCTTCTGGGTCTAGGCTTGCACGCATGCGCGTGCATACATTTCCACTGCACTTGACTAATTTCATTATCTGATGGAAAAAACCTGTCTAAGCCGCAACATCATAGCAAGAAAGAGCTGCAGGTTAACTTCTAGAACAATCCAACTGGTTAAGGGTCACGATCAGCTTTGGCAGATTCCCTATGCATTATGACATCAACTGAAGTGGTTACTAAGAATTTCATCATTGATTCAATGGTAATAGGATTCTTTAGATCAAAGTCTCCTGATGCCCTCTAAAGAAGTACAGAGGTGAAGCCTTCCCAAACCCGCTCCAGGCTAACCCAGACTCATGAAGGACCTAAGCTAAAAGATGAGTTCAGATGTGGTGAATGACCACTTTTCAACTTAAGTCCTTGGATTCAGTGGAATCTGGTTACTTTGCTATATCCTATTATTTATTATCATGCCACTTTACTTTCTTTTAAAATGCTGTTGGAAAGATCATGTAATGACTGATTTATGACTTCAGTAGTATCATCCAGTGTCTGTCTTTTGCTTCATTCTCTTGATGGCAAGGAGCAACTTCAGCTTACATCAACTGAGAAGGGTTTTTTGCCCCAAGTTGGCATGTTTACCAGTTCGGCAAGAATTTGCAGGCTAGTGGGCCTCTGAGTGGGAAGATAAAGTACTCAAACTATCCATTCAAATACATGTGAAATTACAAGGATGTGGAAGATGAATTAATTAAAATGACAGGCCTTCGACAGCAGCTAGTAGGGATGAGAGGACATGATGGGAGAAGCATATGATTTGTTTCATTCTTCATGAACAGAGGTTCAACTTTCAAATATCTGAGACATTAAACTACAATAATCTGTGTGAGCAAATGCAGGATCCTCAAAGCAGATTTTTGCAAATATCTGGCAGTTAGCATAACACACACTAAAGTAGAATAACAAGTCAAATTCATTTTTGTCAGGCACTTTTCTTTTTTTGAAAATGTTTTTATTTTCTCTTAAGGGTAAACTCTTTTAAATTATATTTCTTTGCATTCTTATGCTAATAACTTTCAGGAAGAGCATTTTTCTAATTTCCCGCTCTGATAAGTCCTTGTCGTGGCATCTCCTGCCCATGAAATGAGTCGTGTTGTATGCTGATATCAACGGGCATGATGTATCATAGCAACGACCAGTAATGTGGAAAATTCAAACAGAAAAAAGACACTTGACAGGCACTGCAGCAATTTTCTAGAACTCTTAGGAAACACTTCAACTATTTAAGAAAGAAAAAAAAGGGATTTTGAAAAATGTTTCAATGCCTACCTCTCACAAAAAGATGTTCTGGTATAAATTTAAACCTATCTCCATTTTGGATTTGGCAAGCGTCTGACAACAGAGCTTAGGTTAAGTACAGGACAGGTGTATGAACGGAAGTAGAGTCACAGGACTGGAGGACGGGGTTAAATATTTTGACCTATGTTTTAAATATTTTAATGATAACAGGTAGTTTGGGGAATGGATAGGTGAACCAATTCAATTAAAAATAACTTGCCTAGGTCCATGAGTGCCCTGAAAATGATGCCTCAAGCTCAACCTGCATTTTTTTGAGATTTGGAAAAAGAAATTGGGGGTTAGACTAGATGACCTTCTGAGGTCCCTTCCAGCCCTAATTTTTGATGATTCTAAATGATTACATTTATTTCCCCTTATTATTTCTTATTTTTCTGCATCTTGGTCCTGACTAGAACATGGAAATGCTGACGTGTGGCAAAGAAGGTTGTTTTAATGTGAGCTCTCACTGAAATAGGGAATAAAAACACAGAAAACTCATCAGACTCATACTTCCTTGTAGGATAACTAGTACAATTTTGCAGATCCAAGCAAGTCCAAAACTGTAAGACAGTATTTCCACTGAAGTCAACAGAAGTTTTATTATTGACTTAATTGGGAAGAGAGATTGGCCACTGAATGGTTTAGAGAATCCCGGCCCTATTGTTTTGGGTGTTAACTTGCGTTAACTCATAACCTTTCAAGGTTCACTCCCTATTACAAAGAGAGAAGCTGAGCCAGAAAGTTTGAACCAAGGTCCTGACTTCTGCCTCATCTGGAGGATGTTCAGGTACAACATCATCTGGAATGAAGCTCAAAATCCCTACGAAATTCAGATCCAAATTTGGAACAACGACAAAGATTACAGGTGTTTGGAGCAAGATTTTCTGCAGGGCCTGCTTCTTTCCTTTTTATCTCCAGTCAGAAGGTCCCAATGGGACTAAAGGCTAATTGACAGATAATATAATAAAGCACGGCATTCTTTTTTTTTTCCTTTTTTTTTTCTTAGCTCCTCTTGCTGTGAGTTTTTAATCATTCATTTAGAACTGGTATTGCCTACCCATAATTAAATTAAGCAGAGTGTCTGCACCATTATGCTATCTGAAGTGCTTAATATACTGTGCTGCTGCAAGCCAATAAACCTTTGGCTTTCATCTGCATTCCCTCCACACTTTTTGAAGCACAAAAGAGTGATGCTAATTGTCTAAACAAGACTAATTTAATCTCAGCAATGTGTGCTAGTATTAGAGATGGACAAACTCCTACCTCCTACTCCTAATATTAGAGATGGACAAACTTACTACAGTAAACAACCAGTAATTCATCTGACCTCAGCAAAAGCTCTGCTCCTTTCATAGATTTTCAAGCCAGGGAGGGGTATGTGAGTGGATATTTACAGGGAAGGAACCGAGTTATCAGGGGACTTGTGGGAATTCCTGAACCAAATGGTCCATCACTACCTTGGATCAAATGTGCAATTTTTTTTTACTAAACACATGAGTTTACTTATCTCTTACATGCTGAGGGAACTGTATTAGAATAGAAGGATGGGGGGAGTGGGGCAGAGCTTGTCGTTTTATGGCTGAATAGAATAATTCAACAAATCCCTATTTGACATGCTCATAAGAGGCTTAAGGAATCAATTTTGCCATACTGTATTGTTAGTCCTTGGGGACACTTTAATTAACACCACTTGAAATAATTCAAGGCAAAAGGTGACAGAGATCAATTCACAAAGATGTGAGCACTGGGTCCAATCCAGAACAGCTGCGAAAAGCCCGTACATGCTGGTGTAGTACTGAGTGGAGGTGTAGGAGGCTGCAGGGAAGAAGTCTTTAGCTATAGGAGGAATACCTAGATGTAGGAGGCTGGAGGAAGGAGTCCCTAGCAAGAAGGACTAATAAGACATGCACAGATCACTTCTACTGGGGTAGTCAGAGGATGAAGAAGGCAGCCCATTACCCCCATTTGCTTGACTGAGAGATTTGAGTTGACATACCTGGGCACAGGAACCATGTACCCATTTGTGGCTGACATGACCACTGTTCCTTTCTATATTACAGGGCAGAGACGTGCCACAGAAATCTTTGCTGACTGTGACAGGGCAGAGGTCATGCCTTGCCACGATTTGTCAGAAGACAGAGGAATGGTGGGAATGAGAGTGTCTTACTTGCTTGGGAAGGAGTCAATAAAGTGCGTAATGAGAAAAGTGGCTTCTTTATTGATTCTTGTTGGGCTGGCGGGAAGAGCGGGGAGCTGACGGGATAGGCTATGACAGCTGACCCAGAAGCAGAAAAGCCCGGGGTTGGGCGAGTCATTTCGTCAGACAGGGGAGACCAGCCGGAGCTCATGCAGGTGCACGCAGGTGCAGCGATTCCTCCCTCCCCTGGCTGGGGGTCAATGCATCTTGCAGAGGAGAAGCAGAAAACCACAAGACTTCCCTGAGGTGGAGGCCAGCAAGGAATAGGTCCAGTGAGTGGAGTGCTTCAGGCTGTAACCTGAGGGGGAAGAAGAGAATGACCGGCTAAGGGGATCTGCCTGGAGGCAATGGGTTCTCCCTTGCAATAGGGACAGAGCAGGGAACTAAGCCAGGAGACTGAGTTAGGCTGGCTACAGCTCCCGATCAATACCCTTACTATTTAAGATGGAACAGAACTAACTGAGCTTAATTGAACACTGGCTATGGGAAAAATCCCAAACACGTTCAGAGAAGGTATTCATCCAAGGTCCCAAGGGCAAGTAAGTCTAGGGATGGATCTAAACCAGGGACCTGTAGGGATGCAAACCCAAGTTCTGGGAATGGTTTGTGACTCAGGCATCGTAGATGGTGTAAGAACCTATAAGACCGAGTTGTTGCACTAAGCACAGACTGTAATTAGGGATTGCAGGGTACACGGATGGACAAACCCTGTGAAGAGGCCAGATGGCCAGATATATTGTAGTGAGAAACAACAGTTTACCTCCCAATATTCACTTTTTCCTTTGGATTTTCTTTAGTATCAAAGACATGGCAGGTGAGTACCAAAGGGGATTAGCAGGTCTGGGGTGGATTGGCTGCAACATATCTTTTCACAAGAGCTTCAGACTTGTACACTGATGTATGCAATGATGAGTACGTGCCCCCAGAAAGGGGACCAAGCAATCATCTGCTTAAGGTTGATGCTCAGTGCATGCATGCAGCATGCTTCTGGGACTGGACTTTGGTGAACAGAGTGCAATGGTATGAAACGCATCTGAAATCCTTCGTATCATACTCTGCGTTTATATTGAAGTGTGCTTTTCACAAAGCACATGCTAATACTTTATTTACTTCTTTAATTTTTAGCTCTGTGGCTGGATATAAAAATTAAAAGCAAATTTATTTTGGGCTTGACCACAAATGAAGAGATTAATGCAGGGAATTTTTAATAGAGCAAGCTTGGATCTCTTACTTTCCACGTGAGTGCTTGCATCACCAGGTTGGAGGGTATCCTCAGATGAGATTTTCTCAGTTCTTCTACTGTTGCATTTTGCATAAAATAATTTAAAACATTTTACATCAGGCACTGGAACTAAAGTTTCTGCACATCCAGGGTGAGGGTCCTGATTTCATTTGTTTAGAGGATAGTGCCTAAGGCCCCTCTGAATCTAGCCTGAAGAAGCAAAACATTTTGTTGTGGAAATGACAAAACCAGCATTTTTACTGCCTCCAAAACATTTTCTTCATGTTTTTGTTTGGCTAAAGTAATTCACAGATGTAACCCAAATTCACAAATAGTTCCAGGCTGACTAAAACAGCATTTTTAGTAAACAAAAATCTTTGCTCTCAAAAGAGCCAGACACTCTTTGCAGGTACTTTCAGCAAAGGTTAGCATCCCCTCTCTCTTTTGCTTCCAAGATGCCTGTTATCTTTGTACCAAATACTGTATTAAAGTAAAAAAAAGCATCACTCACCAAAAAGAAAAGAAAAAACAGGGTTATTTTTCTGAGCTGTGAACAAACGCATGTGAATGCAAATGTTTTGGTTTGTGACTTACTGCTGCTTATAAATGCCAGTCCTGGGGGAAGGCGCCTGTAGATTTAGGCACGTATTTTAGGTTCTCTTCACAACACGGAGGCTAGAAATAGTTGTTTTAAATTGAAAACTTAGCTTCTGGAGCACAGTCCTGCTATGCAGGGTGGAACGTGCTGTAAGCTGGACATGATGCTGTGGGATTCTTGGGTATGTTTTTTTTCCAAAGAGATGGATAAAGTCCAATGTTAAAATGATTTTCCTTAGGTCAGATGCAAGCCAGGGACAGACAAAAATAGACCTTGTCTTCTAATGCCCAGCATGGCATTCCAACCAATTCGGCCACAATGCCTCCCTATAACACTATTGATTAACTGGGTAACACGTTCTGATGCATTTCATAACCTTTGCTTTACCCAATGATGCTGAAATGACTCCACCTCCAGGCACGAAAGGAATGAAGTCACAACTCCTCCTGCCAGCTGGGCAGCAGAGGAAGCACGCAAGGCCAGACTCATTCTACCTGTTCAACATCTATCTGGACTTTGATGCCTAAGTGTCAGTCTCTTTTACTCTGCTCAGGCCCTGAAAATCCATGATTGTATCTACTTTTGTAACACGCCTTCACTTTACCCTTAAGACTGAGTCGCGAAAAAGTGATGTGGAAGGGGAGGCCCCACCCACCTTTTGCATTAACTGATTTTCAGGAACTCAAGCAAGGTGGAAAAGAATGGCATTTAGGCACCTAAATCCATTTATGTACCTTATACGTGACATAGACTCTGGTTCTCAGTCCTCAAAAAGCCTTGTCCCTTACTCAGCACTGTACCTGTAGCTTCCTAGTGGCCTGGGGCAAACTTTACTATCAGGCCTCTCTTCACCAGAGATAATGATAATAATAATCAATAGAAAAAAAAATTACCATTTTTGGGCCCACTTTCTGTCCAGACCCCAGGCAGCCGCCTGGTTTGCCCATGCCTATGTCCAGCCCTGCCCTTACTAGTGCTTTCATCATTGTGACTCACTATAGCAATGGCTAAAGGGATGGCAAACTACTACTCCACAACTGTATCAATGCAATGAAACACCCTCTTTATGTCCTAGTTCTGTATTCTGCAAGGAGTTTAATGTGGATGAGTTGTTTACGTTAAAAAAAAAATCCTGTTTTCCAGGAAGGTGCCAGTGAATGCTGGTTTTTGTTTCTGAGCATCTGATCCATGGCTTCTGGGGGCTTTCGGCACACACAGACTTCCACAGCGTGCTTTCGATGCATCCATATGAGGTCCTGGATATGGTCAAGTATATTGCACTAATTTTGGCTGGTGTTCGTAGTAGTACGTGGGATATCTGAACTTGCTTATATGTCATTCTCATTCACTGGGAGAGCAGGGCTTTTTTTTAAGGTTCACAAATGTGTTTCAGCTGATCCACTAAGGATCGACATTGTTATTGAGTGGCCAAAGTGAGTACACAGCTAGAGTGGGACCAGAGTAATCCCTTGAGCTATTATTTTAATATTTATACTCTCAAGTCCCGGGAGTGCTCTGAATATTAATGAAAATATCCGCAGCCTTATTTTCTGGCTTTAAATATTCAGCATTAAGCAGCATGAATTTGTCCCTCATTTCTCAGCCAATTTTAATTCCTTAGACTAGCATTACTTCTGTAAAGCAAAATAAATGTATAATTTTAGTGTTTAAATCTTAATTCTCAGGGAAGTCACGGCAAATTGAAAGTGAATACAATTTGTTCGTTAACAACTAATGGCTCAAAATAATTTATCCTACAAACATTTCCTGGAAAACAAAAGCCACTTGTGTGTAGGCAACTTATAAAATGTTACTTGTTTATCTAATAAACTACCCTGGGGCCAACAAGTACATTAGCATTGCACAAACTTTCTGACTTATTCATCATCACTATTTATTATTAAAACTTTATCTGTTTCAACTTAGTGAATAGCCGCCTTGGGATACACTGCTCAGAACAGCAGCAACAAAATAAAGTTTATGCAATTTGCATAATATTGTACAAAGGATATTAGCTTAGAACAATATGAATCCCCTGGATCATTTGCACAGCCCCTTTGGTGTTTAATGTTGGTAAATATTTAAATAACAGCAAGCCTATATAATTATAAAGATTCCTCTTTCTAATCCGTGCAGGGTGTAAAGTGTTGTAAATCATGTCTATTACATGGCTTTAGCTAGACGAAGAATAAGATGATTTACATGCACTTGTTGCATTTGCCAAGAGTTTTATGACCTGTCGTGCAGGAATATATTGGATTACAAGCAAGCAGGACGTATGCACGGTTGAGTACCGGATAGCGTGTACACTTCATGTGACTGAAGACTGGTGATTATAGCAGGGCTTAAAAATAATTTCCTCTGCCTTGTAGCTTATATTGTTCACACTAGGATAAAACAGGTGTAAATGCTACCACTTTGATCTGGTCATGCCTTGCCCTAACTTTTGCGCTCATTATTCCCTCGAGTAAGTGACTATACGTAGTAGACGGCAGATAAAAGTCTGGTTTAAGATTTTTCCCAGAACTTCAATTTAACCCACGAGGGGCAGAGGTTATGGAGCAGAGTAAAACTTTGATCAAAACAGTCAAAGTAAGGAAACTAGAGTTAGGTTTCTATGCTTATGTTTAGAGGCCTGATTTTCATAGTTACAGAGCCTACAAGAATGAACTAAAAGCTTTGGGGGAAGCAGCACTGTACCTAGACTCCTGGCAGCCCTAGGCGACCTTTTAGTATCGGGTCCCCATTTGCCAGCTGTAACCCGGGTGGTAGCCCAATAGTTGCTGCCCCTGCCCAATATCAGGGATGGTGTGGTGAGTGGGGCAGGGCTTCCAGCCAGCATCAATTTACTTTCCAACCAGCCCCTACTCTCCACAGAGCAGCCCGTGGTCCCAAGAAGGTCTAACACTTAACTGATTTAACTAGTTACACTTTATTTACAAAACAAGAATAATAGCACAGCTTATTTACGAGTGAACTTAACCGGCACAACCAGAATCACAAAACAAACCCGAATGCATTAGTCACCCCTTGACTCAAGAACCACAGGTCGGGGAACTGGCAGCTTTCAGCCACTGCCGAGATGCTACCACAAGGAAGCAAGGTGCTCACTCCCAGCAGGTCCCCAGGCTTCCCAATAAGTGACAGACTGCAACAGGTTCGGCTCTTCTGGTCTGCAGCAATCAAAGTGTATCAAAAAGGCTGAAGGGTGACCCTCTGTGGCAACAAAAAAGGCAAGCAACAAAGTAGGCTCCTGCAGCTATCAGCATGACCCAAGCTCAAAGCTCAGGGACTCCATCTGATGACAATCAGCTGCAGAGTAAGGGACAGGACTGAGTCCCCTCTGGGGCAGCCAGTGGCAGAGGGTCAGCAGCACAGGCAGCTCCCAGGGGTCGTTGCTCCAAACCCCTGCTCCAGATGTCTGGCCAGGCACCGTCACATACCTCGTGGCTCACCAATCCCGCTCCGAGCGCCGGCCTGCGCCCTGAGCTCCCAGGGCCCCTCGTCCTGGTGCTTTGCTGCTCCCAGTGCCTTGCCTGCTGCTGTCCCACTTCCCCGGGGAAGGTGAGGGGTTTCCTCAACTCACTGGCCCAGCTCCCTGCTCCGGACAAGGATGCCGTCTGTGCTCCAGGGCGCTGCCTCTTCTCCACAGTGGAGTGGGGGGCCGACTGCCCCGCTTTGCCTCTGGGATGCCCGGCACATCCAGCACACTGTGATGGGGCCCTGGGGCACCAGCTCTCTGCCCCAAGCCCTGGCCACTGCTCCTTCTCTGCTGCAGGGCTGGAGGCACGGCCAGCTGCTGCCGCCTTCTTCTCCCAGGGACTTTGAGGCTCTTCAGAGGGGTCTGTCTGCTCCCCCGGCTGGGTCAGCTCTCCCCAGCTCTTCTCAGGCCTCCTGCGTTGTTCCCTGGAGTCACTGTCAGCAGCTCACCATGCCAGTGCTGCTGCTGCTTGCATCCCCTCCGGCAGCCCTTCCCTTGCAAACTGACCAACAAAGGCTCAGGGCGGTGGGCCCCCAACCCCGGCCACCCCCCTTCCATGCGAACGAGGTGATTGAAAACCCCTTCTTTCCACTGGATTCCCCTTTTCCACAGGGCAGGGCTCCCCTGCTCCCCCCTTGGGGTCACTCTGACTTCACTGGCACTGTTTCTTGCCCAGGGTAAGTAAATATCTCAAGCCAATCTGGTGAGCCTACATTGGCAGTCTGTTACGCAGAGATAATATTATTATTATTATCATCATCATCAGCAACAACCATTTTTGGGCCCCCTTTCTGCCTGGGCCCTGGGCGGCTGCCCTGTTTCCCCATGCCTGTATCTGGCCTTGGGGAGGAAGAGATGAGGAACTGCTGGAAATGGGGCAGAGACCTAGATATAGATGTATGAGCCTAATGTTTTGCTCCTGGTTTTGAAATTCTGGACCTTTTTATTTCCCTGCTTGTCCTACAGCTCTGTGTTTGTCATCATTTCCTGTGCGATCATGTTTTAGGGCCAGCTCTTGCAGGCATCCTCAACTTACACTAAAATCAGTGAGGTCTCGGGATACTTGTCACCTCACAGAAGAGGTTCAGCTCTGGATCAAGCTGTGTTTTGAGGTCTAAGGTCTTCTGATCTTAGGGTGGCCTAATCAATGGAGTAGTGAACTGGTAAGCAGAAGACCTGAGAGCTGGCAGTAGCCAGGTCAATAATGTTACATCTGTTTTACAGATGGGGAACTGCAAAAAAGAGAAGCAAAGTGACTGTAAAACAGATGTAACATTATTGACCTCCTAGGCAAATAACTACGTATTATTATTCTTATCGTCATTATTATTCTTATCATTATTATTATTATTATGGCCAAAGACTCTGCTTCCTGTACAGCATTGAGCACATCTCTGCCATTGTAATTAAGCAAACAACAAGGTTAGGTGAGATTCTTAGATAATATAAATAGAGATATTTTTACTGAATCCAGTGTAGTTTCTCCCTTCTTGTTAATAGCAGGAAACAGTCCGCAGTCCTGTATGTACGCCAGTAGACCATTCCCTTTGGATGGGGTTTCTATGGTGAGATTTAAGTGAACAAAAGTACAAGACAGAATATGAGTAGCAAACTTGTTCTGGCAGATTCTAAACATATGCCCTCATGAATTTCACATCTTTCTTGTCATCCTTTCCCTTCGAAGATGGGTATTGGGATTTGAACAGTTTCTTTTAAAATAGACTGGAATAAATCCCTGCGGAGTAAATAGAATATCTCACCCTTGAAGAGTGATTATGTTTCTTTCACTCACAAGAGAGGCCTTCATAATTCATTCATACCTGAGGCTCTCGTGAGTTATGGGTCCTTCACACTTCTGAAAGAAACATAATGCTCACCCTTCATGGATGAGATCTCCTATATGTATTTAAATTGTGAAATTAAAGTCTGGAGGTTTTGAAGATATTTTCAACATGTAAAACATAAATGCAGCTGGAGAATGTTTTCTTTCTCTGTTTGAAGGGTGCAGTGTGATCTCAGGAGGACGTGACAACATGAAGTATTACACTGAAACTGTATGGGACATGCTGCATGCAAGATAAAAGAGGATAAAAGGAAATTAAGTTTTTCACGGATCAGTCTTTGGTAGGATGCACTGCCGTTAATTTCTTTAGATGTTTTTATGTTTCTAAATGTTATGCTGTCCCATGACTTTAATAGAATCTGAGAAATGACATCTGAATATATCACGAGCTTGCCAATAAGATTTTTTGACCACGGATTTTGAGAGGAAAAACTAATAGTAAGTGGCACATACAAGAAATGCACATGTGAAGGAGAGGAAAGGGAACAACATCATGTGACAGAGAGCTCACAGATTTTGGAAAGATGGACTATATGCCACAAAGACTCATCCCGTTTATTGTGATAGGTACATAACATAACACACCAAGCTTCACTACCCATCCTTTATCTCTTCCTTAACTTTTACAGCCCATTACATACTGATAGCTGGATGTTTAAATGCCATATTGGCTTCAGAACTAATGGCAAAATAACACTCCTGGAAGAAATAGGTAAAAACAAAAGAACAAAACTTCCCCACCTTGCCTCAAATTGAAATACTCGACCGTAGAGTGGATGCATTAGTGACAAGAAACTACCATCAGAAATGTCGTTTTCCTGAAAGTGCAGGTTTACTTGGATGTCAAAATGAATTATTTTTACAGCTGGACAACATTTGTTTTCAATAATTTTCCATAAAAATCCATCAGGAAGACATGACAACTACATTTTATGTTCCCACTCTCCTTTTTTTTTAATCATCTGTAGTCACCGTGTATTGGCCTGCCCTTCACTTTTAAGTTCATTGTGAGGTCAGTGTCTGTATCCCATTGCTAACTGGTCATTCTCCGCGTGCGTTGGTCTGGAACCCACTATTCCATTAGGCTCTGGCTTTCTTAACATGTATGCCTGTGTTTAACTTTACTATCCTGAGGAGTCTGATTGATTTCTACTGGTTACAGAAATTGATTCCTCATAGCAGTTAAGCATGCATGAAAGTGCAGGACTGGCACCTTAATGAAATAAAATTTTAAGATCAGTACATATATTAACAGTTTATCCCAGTATAACCCTGGCCTGTGAGTCCACTGTGCTACTGCTGAGTGTATATGAATCAAAATACAATGTTAAACCAACAGTTGGGTAAATTGGTCTCTTTTTAGTTTTGCAGAGGAGTATGAAAATTCAAGGACAAGGGTGGTGATGCAGAGTGAGATATTAAATAAGCAGACAGGATTGCATAGCAGAGACTAGGCTAGAGAGACTGAGACAGAGTCAGTCTAAACTGTAGACAGAGATAAGCTCTGAGAATGCCAGATAAAAATTGATTGAGAAACATCACATAACTGGAAGTATAGAGAAATGTAGAAAAGTCCACCAGGAGTGCCTACCTATGACATTCAGACCAGGAATTTAACAATTAGAGGGCATGCTCAACTAATACATATTATGGAAAAGACCTGCCAGCTCTTGGCTGTGATAACACGACAGATAATGTTAAGCAAGGATTCTAATGCATTAAGGAAGCAAAGAATAATTTCACTTTGCTGGGCTATCTTCTAATTGCACCATAATGTTCCCAACAGTTTAATCTGTTACTAGAGGAAAGTATTAATGCAATCCTGCTGTCTAGGGAAATCAGCATTGCCCTTTCTTAATGCACAAAAATCCCCAAATTCTCTTTTTCTATGAGAAGAGGCTAATTTTAGGGTTGGGCAAACGGTTTGTTCAGAGGACAAATCTTTGGGGGTGTTTTTTTTTCTTTTTTATATTTAATAAAGTGGAATGGACTCTGCTTTAGGATTTACAACTTCAGCTGTCCTCTGGTGTAGACTTTTATTAATCTGAATCATCTTTATGTATTTTCTAACATGCCTGTTTGTAACCTTTTAGTGCCAGGAAAGTAAATGAATGACTCCATCTCCTTATTGTGGAAGGGCATTTGCAGTGCCTGCCACTTTAAGGTTTCAAGTTGGCAGTGGAGCAGCCAGCAGGTGGGTGCTAGCATTATCAAGGCTAGCACATGACCCTAGGAGGGCCCTGGGATTGGCTGAGGGGGCAGAGCAGGCTCCATTTTAACTCAGGCTCTCGGAGAGAGGAGCAGCAGTCTGGGTTGAGCAGGCAAGGAGATGACATCAGGCAGAGCTGCTCGTGGCGGTCAGGGCAGGAGCTATGGGCATGGTTTGGAGGCTCCTGGTCCCAGGTATGACCTAAAACTGCACCCAGCTGGGGATAGGTGGCCTGGTGGGGCTGTTCATGGCAGAACAGTCCCCTAGAAATGCCAGGCCGGTTATCTCCTTGGTGAAAGGTGAGGAGGGTCGCATGAAAACCCCAGCACCCATCTGCAGGTGGGTGGCCTATACCAGAGAAGAGTAGGACAGGTAGGCCCATCCTGTTAAAAGGGCTGCCTGAGTGTAGGGGCCAGGCATGGCAGAAGTCACCTGAGCCCCACCAGGTGGAAGACCCCAGGGGCCCAGAGGGGCTGAGTGAGAGAAGCAGCCTGGAGTGAGGTTGAGTGTTGCCCTAGGAAGGGGGCAGGAAACCCAGTGAGGGCTGAGCGATAGTGAAATAGCTTGGAGTGGGGCGGAGTGCGGCCCTAGCGAGGGGGCAGAAGGCCTAGTGAGGGACGAGTGTGTAGAGAAGTGAAGTGGCTGGTACGTAAATGGCCCAGTTGAGGGTGATAAAGATGAGTGTCCCTAGTGAGGGGCAGAATTACTGAATTGTGAATAGGATAATACCGGATGTGATAATATAAAAAGCCTGGTTGCGACAATGTAGAAATCTCAGATGTGAGAATCAATATCAGCGAGGCATGGGACATGTGTAAGGGCAGGTTGAAGCGTGTATCGAGGCCTTTGACATCAGGAGGGAGAGCAATGGGCAGCCTCCTGCCCAAGAAACAACAATCATATTTATTTCCATCATGGCGTGGCAGACTGGCGAGGCAGAGGATTAGTCCTGAATAGGCAGCAGGCCAGGACTGAGACCCGAAATCTAAAAAGCCAGCCTGTTGCATCACTAGTATCACTATACTACCGTCAGGTCGGACATGGTCATCGGATGACCATCAATGGATGTGTAGTTACTATAAAAAATGACAAATTATTTGAGGCATGATCCTGAGAAATGCTAACCTCCTATAATTCCCCAAGGAAAGCAGAAGAGACCTATTGGTTTACAACAGGCAATTGCATGGGAGGATGAAAATCATAATTCCTTTAATCTTCCCTTCTCTAACCTAAACTGAGCAGTTCTTTCAATCTTCCTGTATAAGTTGTGCTTTTTAAAACCTATCATTTTTGTTGCTGTCCTCTGGTCTCTCTGTCCAGCTGGCCCACCTCCTACTTGAAGCGCGGTTCCAAGAGTGAGCACAATAAGCCTCAACAGGGGCTCAGTAAAGTGGAAGGAATACTTCCCATATTTACCACACACCACTCTTTGTCTTTATGTCTTCATATGGTGTTCACTTTTTCCCCCAACGTGACTTTGATTCATGTTCAGATTGTAATCTACCACAACCCCAAATCCTTTCCTGTACAGCTGCTATCTAGCCAGTTATTCCTCATCCTCTCTCTGTGAAAGTGATTATTTCTACTTAAGTATAGCATTTTGCATACATCCTACTGAATTAACAACCTATTTTTCAGATCATTTCTCCAATTTGAATTTCAATCCTGTCCTCCAAAGTAAGTGTGACTTCTCCCATCTTGATACTGTTTACAAATCGAATAAGCGTACTCTCTCTCTGTCATTGTCCAACTCCACTAATGAAAGGAGTGAATAGTACTGGGCCCTTCTGGAACCTTATTGCATCCCTCCAATTTGACAGCAAATAACTTTGTAAAGATCATAGAAAAGTAGGGTTGGAAGGGACCTTGCACACTCATCTAGCCCAGCTCTAGGCAGGATCACCCTCACTAAACTATCTCAGCCAAGTGTCTTTTCAACCTGCTCTTGAAAATGTCCAGGGATGGCGATTCCACAACCTCTCTTTCCAATTGGTCCTTTATCCTTCTAGATTGTATTAACACAATCATGCAAGATGATCATCTTTGACTGTGAGGGATCGCTGAAGAAGATCTTTCTTGAAGCGTAGGGCCCAATACTGGACCCACTGCTTCAGATGAGACATCACCAGTGCTAAACAGAATGGGAGAAGCACTTCATGGAGCCGAAGAATCACTTCCCTTAGACTTTAATGGGATTTTTTGTGTGTGTTTAGTTACTTGCATGCATAAATGTTTGCAGGCTCAAAAGTTTTAAATTTAAAAATCATAATAAGGGCTCAAGAAGAATAAATATAACCACCCCCTGGCAAAAAACCAAACCTCTTATGGAAATGTAGGATACATTTAAAGAGCAATCCATCAGAAGCTAGATTTAATAACAAAGTCAATTAAAAAAAAATCAAGCTGATAGTGTTCTTTGGTACAGTCATGAAATGATAAAATTATGAACTCTGACCCTGTGGATAGGTTTGGGGGGGAAGTCATAATGTGTTATTTAGAGCTTTATGCTAATGTCAATTATCTTATGAGAATTTTATGTAGATATTTATGATTTTTGCCTAATTGAAAACAAGATTTACTTTCATTCTGCTACTGATGAGTTTAAAATGATCTCGAATCAATCTATCATTATGTTATGAGATGGAGCTTTTATGCTTTTTCTTTCCCCATGCCTGTGAAGCTAATGAGATATTAGTCTGGCAGTTTATGTGGGAGCATGTCCATTTCGGGTATGAATACTAGACATTGGCTTTTCAACACAATAGGCAAGCTTTTTACAATTCTGTCTTCTGCCATACAACACGAATGATTTCTGGATCCAGGGTCAATCATTGTGAAGCAGGCTCTTCCATACTTTCCCATTTATGCTGCTAATTTGTGACCAGGGAGAATTACATCCTAATGAGTTCCTCCAGTGTACACTCATTCACACCAAATTGGAGAACTACCTTACCTCCTGTCAACAGTTAATTTGTACATGCAACTACTGCAATGGCCTGTGGCAATATGACCGCAACTGCTAAATGGCTAATTGACTCTGCAAAGTGCTGAATGCCCTAGCTTTGACCCAACACAGGCCTAATTTCTAACACACACAGTTCCACTGAGGTCTAAATCACTTCATTTTGATGAAAGTAGTCACTTCATTCATGTGCCTAAATAGAAAAAGGCTCTTTGAAGACCTGACCACTTTATTAGGTGCCTAAATCATATCCCGAACTCTACTGAAAGTCTAGCTAGTAAATTGTTAATAGCAAGGAGATATTGAAATTGAGTCCTGGTGGCCTAACAAAAGAATTCCATTTGCCTATTGGAAATGTAATATACCTTCTGTAGATACTTAAATCTTAATGGATTTGTTTTTATTAATATACACAGTGTGAATAGGTCAGCCAGATTGACTGCAAATTAAGTTGGCCATCTCAAGTGATTTCTACTACCC
Source organism: Caiman crocodilus (assembly GCA_030014935.1). NCBI lineage: Eukaryota > Metazoa > Chordata > Crocodylia > Alligatoridae > Caiman > Caiman crocodilus. The sequence continues at coordinate 5,099,020 of JAGPOW010000797.1, read as the reverse complement.
TAACCTTCGGCATGAACTTCAAATATTTTAACTTTAAACTGTGCTGATTCTGAGACCTGGTAAAAAGTCAGAAAGGAAGAAACTGAAAATGAAGTTCCTTGTGTGCATAAGGCAGGACAAAACAACATTTACAAGCCTTGAATTTGCTAAACTGGAATAGAGGATAACAAAATCAAGAAATGTAATCATCCAGAAGGATTGCCTTGAGTTTGGGACAGCATAAGACTCACAAAAAGACAGAGAAAGTTGAGGTAGAAATAATGACTGAAGAAGACTTTAAAAGAAAATCAAGAAAAGAAAATGAACTTCAGTTTAATTAATTGTGTAAGGGAAACATGAAATGTCATTAATAAAACATAGGACACTTCAGAAATATTATTCAATGGCACTTTTGATGTACCTTAAAAACCTGCTTTATGCAGGTACCATCAACCCTACTAAACAGAATGAGAATTGCTCTGCTACGTGGAAAAATGGGCTGCAAGCTGCTAACGGATAAATGATACAGAGCTGGTCTTTAAAGTGGAAGGGTTCCCTTTTGGCCTTCAGCTCGTAGTGGAGAATCTGTAAGAGGTACGGGTCTGATGTCTAGGGCACCTGGATCAATGGGTTTCCAAGCAGCTCTGGGTGACAACCCTGCAATTTCCTGTTGAGCACAAACGTTTTTGCTTCAATAAAAGAGCAAGATATCCACAAGAGTTAAGAGACAAAAATCTTGCAGAACACGAGGAGGAAAATGGAGCGTGACACCATTTACAAATGTTGAGAAGGCGTGTAGAAAACTGTTAAAGTCATTGTATAAATAACCTGTACATTGAAAACCATTGTCAGTACACAATAGCAACAATTGCTATTGGTTCTAGGGAGTCTATGAATATTCTTGAATGCTGTCTATTGCCATGGTTCCTGTTAACTGTTTACATATGCAGAACCATCTCCCTTGTAGAACACCAACATAATTCAATAGCCTGCCTCTTCAAAGTCCTGCTTCCAGGGGGCAACTTGGAGAGTGATGATTTTGTAATGTAAACTAATGCATTTGTCTGTTAGAAGTGCTTGGCTTCTTGTCCACAGAAATGGAGAGAATACAGGCATGAGGGCTCGTAGCATACAGACAGAACAAGAACTGGACAGAAACAATTTGCTGGTTTAATGTAGATTACAGCATTCAGAATTTTAAAAATAATGTCTTGTATCTTGCCCAATTTTCAAAAGCTCTTCCTTTTAGCCACGAGGTCACTTAAACTCTCATTTCAAAAGTGAAAAATGGGAGGGTAAATTAGGGACCACAAACAGTCCCGTTACTCGGTTGCTGGCATAGGCACGCCCAGGGTGTCTTCCATGCACAGCCCAGCTTGTCTGAGCTCAGCTGCATGGCTGAAACCATTTCACATCAATTTCTTTTTAAAAGACCGCTGTCTTAAGTATGGCTTACACTGAAATGAATTACTTGTATATTAATTGCCAGTTGCTTGTCCGCTACTTTGGCTCTGCCTTCTTGAATGTCTGTCTTTATCCTGTTGCCTCCTCGGTGCATAAATCTTGCTTCTTCAGCATTTGGAAAGTATGTGTGCCAGAGTGGGGCAATATCGCAAATAAACAACACATATCAGCGATATATATTTTAAACAAAAAAGGCCAGGAGTGTCTATTACCTAAGGAGATACCATTCTTTTAGCGAAGTGGCTGTCATCGAACCAACTAGAAAAACTGTCAAGACAAAAAAAAAAAAAAAAAAAAATCAGTTAAAATTCGGTAAACTATGCAGATTTCACAGGATTGGATAGAATTTCGCAATTAAAACCCAGGAGGCTTTCCTACCTACACCTTGCTTGTTTCATGTGCTGCAGGTATAAGTTCTGGATATCCGATTCCTCATCAACCAGGTATTTCCATCAATCCTTTTCCACCTTATGACAAATCAGTCATATACAGTTAGTTGAAATTTCTACCTAACAGATTTGCTTGTTTGGAGAGAAGACTATGCCCTCCTAACTGGCTGCCTGACAGGCTGCATTTGTCACCTCCTTTTCACTATTTTGCTACCCAGCCGCCCTGCCTATTTCTGCTGCTTCCCTTCCCTGAACCATAACAAAACCCCCTGTTTCTCATTCCCTGCATGCCACAGTCTGTCCCACTCTTTACCTTCCACGCTCCATCTGCCACCTTTTATCAGTAAGGCACAACAGATAGATGGTAGAACTGGGAGCACCCCGGGAGAGCGCTCAGGACTGTGCTGCAATCCTGAAAATCTTTTGCTAAACAAAACCTCCTGAAGTCTAAAGGAACATTATTTACAGTAACACATGGAAAATTATTAGAAATGTTCCTGGCACAACACTTAAATATTCTCCTTTGAATGAAATGTAATAGCACGGCATGAAGTACTATATTACAGAACTCTTTGTTAGGATGGCCTGGTTTAAACTAAACATTTGTGGAAGTGAAGGTTTTATTTTCAAAGAATGGAAATGATTCACAGGAATTTGGCCAAGCTAGAAAGCTAGATACTGAACTGTGGAGGAAGGATTTGTAGTTAATACGGGCCATGATTTTCAAAAGGAGCCAAAGGGAGTTAGGTGCTTTGCTGTAATACAATTTTAATGAAAACTGAGTGCCCAATTTCTTTGAAATTCCCAGAGAGAGCTTAATAATGTGTTTGAGTGGCCCCCAATTTAGACAGAGTTACACCCACAATTCTTTGCTTAATGAGTAGATGTCAGGAGTCCTTATTAAAAAAGCTCTAATGAATAGAAGAAAAGGTGCAGTGCATGTAACTGGTAACATTTACTTTATTCCACTCCCCATCCATGCCTGCCAGCCATGACACCTATACATCAGAAAGCAGATATTTTTTCAGGTGGGTGAAGTGTTAGCAGGGAAAGGTAGAGAATGAATGGCACCACGGTTACACCCTCCACACTGCATTGTCCCTCACCGTGGAGTCAGTATACATTGGGACATAACTTACTATTGGTACTGGCCTGGAGTGGATGGCTTCCCTTCGTGAAGCAAAGGGAGAGGCAGAGAATAGGGCTGTGCAAAGCTGCAGTCTCCGATTCGATTTGGCGGCTGAATCTCTGAATTCAAATCAAAGTGGACCAGAAGCACTTCTGGGTCCACCAGACAGAGCAGTGGGGTCCCTCCCTGGCTTGGTGACTGGTGCCTGCGGGGTCAGGGTGGGCACCCAGGTCACCCTGCGACTGATGGATGAGCTGGGGGCACAGGGGGACTCCCCAGTGTGCTCCCCGGCAGACCTGGAAGTGGACTGGAAGTACTTCTGGTCCACTTCTGGGTTCACCGCCAAGCATGTGGAGGCCCCCCCTGCACTCCTGCGGGACTCTCCATGCATTGCAGTGATCACGAGCCATGCGGGTACCTCAAGGTATGTAGAAAAAACTTTAAAGCTGTGTCTATGTCCAAACCAGCATCAGATCTTCAGAATCGGATTCGGCTGAATCGCGCCAGGGACAGTGATCCGGATCAATGAATCGAATCACTGTCCCTGATTCAGGATTAATCCGAATCCAAATTGAATTGGGCCCACTTCGCACACCCCTAGCAGAGAAGGAATTGGAAGTTTGAGGCTTAACACAAAGAAAGTCATGGACAAATTCCTGTGCCTCCCTGATCCACCTGAGGGGGTAAAAAACCTCTTTACATTAAAGAGTAATGTAAGAAAGGATGGGGCATCTTACTTCTACTTTATACGAAAAATGGTAGCTGCTGGGGAGGTCAAGATAGGCTTTATACTTCGAGCAGAATGAGCCTGGTTAAAAGGAAACAGTATCCTCCTTTCTTTATTTTGAGGACAGAAAATACAACAAAAACCCAAGGAAAAAAAACCCAAGCAAATAAAACAAAGCAAAAAAACTCCAAACACTCAGTTTTCTTTATATAATACTCTATTTAATCATGGACCTGGAATGGCTTGTAATAACAAAAGCCCTTTGAGTAGAACTGTAGAGTAATGAAAGATTAAAGTAAATTGGACTGCAAGAGTGTTTGTTTTTCCACAGCAAGGAGATCTCTTCAGACTTCACCTTCTTCAAGTCCTGCAGGAAAACCCAAAACATTGTGTTCTAGGCAGGAAGCGTAGATAGTTGTTGGAAAACATTTCCACCTTGCACTGACAGGCAGAGGTTTTTGTAAATAGAATCAATCACAAAGAGGTCACTTTGGATAGATTTAGGAGGAAAAAATGTTAGTTTCTATTAACACTGTCTTGCTACTATAAATTGAGAATTATAGTAACATTTCTGAAGCAGCACTTAAAATGAACTATTTATTAGTGCAATTTGCATCTTAAAAGCAAGTGAAATGTAACAAGAATGTGTGTTTTTTATTGTGATGAAAGATTTCTTTGGCTACACTTTTCCAGTGTTACTTTTGGACTTTCAGATTTCTTTTCTATGCAATAAATGTGGATATCGTCATTGAGTTTCTTTTCCTTTATTGCAGTTTAGTGTCTCCAGAAAAAAGCAACTGAAAGAAACCCCAAAATAGGTTGTTTTAGAATTTTCCTTAGAGATAGTTTCTTCCACATCACCATTTATTAGGGATTAGTTGGCCCATCTTCTTTTCCTGTAGGTGAAATGTTATAGTCTACATCTCCTTTTGGTCTACAGTTAGCATTTGTACGTTCAGGCATTGCACCTGCTTGATAGTCAACCAGCAGTTAGTGGTACTTTCCTTTGTTCCAGTTTTTCCTACAGCAAAAACATTTCTAAATGTCTTGGGAAAGGAACTGAAAAAAATGGCTGCCCAGGAAGCAACAATTTATGACATTTTAAAATGAAAACTAGAGCTGGGACTCCAAAGCTAGCTGGTGAGGTAGATGTCCCAAATCCTTTAAAAAAATGGACCTAAATATCTGGAGTGATACATATATTACAGAAACCAAAATGTGAGAATGCAGCAGAATACTTCTAAAGATATTATTAGATACGAGGTGGGTTTACACATGCAAGTAATATGACTGAATACATTCCAGTGCAATTTGAGTCAGAGTAAATGAATCCCAACGTCCCTGTCTACATGTGCGTTGAAGTGTAGTAATTTACTCTTCCATCAGCCAGTACAGGTGTGACCAGATGAGTGCGGTTGTGTGGTAAATGATGCTGCATACATGTTTGCAGTACGACATACTGCACAGTCCAGTGTTCTTTGTGCTGCAAGAGTGTACTCCCTGAGCAGGCACTGCACCAGGTTTTTTTTTCCCCTGTGGGTTTCTCTCACCCCTGAATATGAAGGGGTCAAAAAAACCTATCTGCAGTTTTTGATGACTTCTTGATATCCTGGAGTAAAAAAAAACTGGAAAAAAAATGGTGCAATGCGTACTTGGGCAGCGTGCACTGCTGAAAAGCAGAGCTAAGCCGCTTGGAGCTGCGCTGTGGCTGCTGGCCAGGTTTCATGCGGCAGAATTGCCATGGCTGCAGCTCTAGGAGCTCCCCAGGACCCCAGGCAAGGCTGCTGGGGCCAGTACAGTGCTGGCCCCAGCCTCCTCTACCCCACCCAGGGCAACTTGCCATGCATCAAAGTGCACGTGGCACAGGCATTCCCAAGGGAGAAGTAGCAGCAGTGCCTGGTGCACCACTACTGCTTGTCCCCAGGGAACCAAACATCCGCGTACATCTGGATATGTGTGTGACCTGTGTTAGACAGGACTATCTGATGGTGCAGAAATTAATCTACTGCACCCTAATTGCAGTGCACGTGTAGACAGTGAAGATTTACTGCACAGTAAATTAGTCTACTGTGTAGTAAGTGCACATGTAGATGCACCCACTAAACACTAATTAAATACAGAGAGCTAGAGCTTCTGCTTTCTTGAATAATTCTAGTTTTATGAATGGGATTTAAAAAGTATAGCTATCTATAAACACATTAATTAACCTCTTAAATATCACATTAATCCGGATTTTACTTAAACAATTCAGGTTTATTTTTGCCAATAACCTCTAGCATGTGGATAAAATAACCAAACAATCAAAAAACAAATTGGAAAGAACTGAACCCACATGCACAGAGAGGGGAAGAAGTGATCACATCATTTCCATCACCTACCTTGGCCTTGTAATGCACCCATTTTTGCTTCTAAGTAAAAGAAATTAAAAACACTGGTATAGGAAAGCAGCTGCAAACATGAAGAATTGAGGGGTTGTGGGAGCCAGGGTGGGGGATGTATAATCATGTCAGTCAAACAACAGTTGTGATGATTTAACTGTATCTGTACGTGAAAAATAATCCTAGGCTTCCATTTCACCTTCATCCTTGGCTGCATTCGGAAACACTCTGCAGGATCTGTTGTGAACACTGCAGGCCTGTTCTTCTGGATTGAAAACAGCTAGGGAATGCAGTAGGCTCGCAAAGACTAAGAGGTCTGGAAAACTGAGCTTAGGCCAAACTCAAATGCTTTCATTAGGCTTCAGAACAAGAGAAGACTAAAGGACGTTTGTATTTGTAATCAATGTATGTTCCTATGAAAGTCGGATGAGAAGTTAACAACAGTGTCCCTGTTATATTCAACTGAACTTCCTTGACATAGCCTACTTTGAGGGGGATAAGCTGTGCATCCTAGAGATGGCACTGTTGCATTTCTGTGATCACTGCTGGACTGGAAATGGAAAAATTTTAATTGGGGGGGAAAAAAGGAAATTAAACTATGTCCTAATAGTTACGTTACCATATTTATAACATTTGTGTCACTCCTCCCAATCAAAACCCCCTTCACCTTTCTTCCTGTCAAACCTAGATAACTTTGTTGATCAGCCTTAACTAAAAATGAAAAAAAAGAAGAGATTATATTTGATTGTGTAATAGAAACCTTAGCATTTTCCTCTTTGGAAATAAGTCATAGACACCTATTCAAATAATTACATTCACCTATGTTTAATTTTTACATAGAAAAATCACTTAGAAGAGTTCAATACCAAGGTTTGTAATTGCTTTTGACCACAGGACTGGTTAAGAGCAATTATAAGTTACTCTTCAAGTAGTAAATAGGCAGTATATATTCAACTTTATACTTCTGTTTGACTGGGTTTGTATGAGCAGGAGATTACATTTTCAGGGGTGATGCTGAAAGAGGTACTGGAGACCTGGTTCTCTACTACTTGAACAGTCATTAATACCTATGTAAATGGACTGGAGGGTGGTATAAACAACCTTTGCATGGCTGATTATACAAGGTGCAAGGCAGCAAAGAATCTGAGCTTGGGTCAAGATTTTCAAAAAGAAATACTTTAAAATTAGGATCTTCAGACATCCCTTTTTGAAAGTTAAGCACCTTCCGAAATAGCCCTGTCTCAGGTTAGTACTTTGGGAAGTTAGGCGAGTAGCTGAGAATGGATCTGAACTTTCTGCTCTTGCTTTTGACAATTTTGGTCCTAAATGCTCCCAGGATACTGGACCATTCTGTGAAAGGATTCCTGTCTTTTGATGTGCTTAGGTTCTGTCACCCAAGTCTTTCTGTCACAGGCAGAAGCAGGTTGGCATTAATTGCTGACAGACAAGGGCAAGGAAAGAGGCCCGGATCAGTTGAAAACAGAATTTTGAAAGAAGAAACCAAGCTGCCCCCGTGTACTCAGAGAGAGGGAGAGAAGGGGAACAGACCTGGCCATCCGTCTGCTGCGGATTCTGAATGGAAGTGACATAAGCAAACACAATCAATACCGAATGCATCATGTGAAATTTTGCTTTCCCCTGCTTATCTGGGAAGAAACATCTGACCTTGCGGCTTGATTGCTAGTTACCTTGATGAAACTGAGTTTATATTCTATACCGAATATGAAAGAGGCAATGCAGACATGGGCAGATCTCTCCCAGCTAAACTATCTGCATAGTTATAGAGGTTGTTATTTCATACATTTTCTTTAAGTAAAAATGCAGCATTGTAGGCTTCAAGTCATAAGGGAGTTCAGTGATGAGATGACCTTGTATAGCCAAGTCAAGAATATAAATAATTTAAGAGCATTAAAACCTTGGAGGACACACATTTCTCTGTTCCACACATGCTGATTTTTTTTCCTTTCAAAATATCATTAAATGAGGCATTCAGAGAGTGATGGCAACTTCTCTTTGTATTTACAGTGTTTATCTGTGATCAGCAGAAATAGGAAAATTGCAATACTAGATCATCAGCTCAGCTCTGTCTTATCTACAGTGCAGCGAGTCACCATGCTCATGGCACAAACTACACATTCAACGTTTTAAATGGGAAATGTTTTCTTACGTGTGTGCACAGCAGATAACGAGACATTGGCCTGCCTTGAAACGGTGACCCCAATGTCTGATATTTCTTTTTAGATGACGAGGTCCGAATTCCTGTTTTTCAAAACTCCCAAATCAGAACTGCAACAAGGGATGCAGACAGTTTTTAAAATGTTCATAATGCCTTGCTTATCAGTTAGGACTCAATTAGCTATAGCCTTTCAATGTGGTAAGGCAATGCCAGAGCTATTCAGCTATTTTTTACATGCATATATAATCCTTACATGACCTGTGAAAAAGTGGGGGTCCAGATTTCCAGCTAGTGTCAATTGGCATTTTCAACAGAGATGCAGATATTTACAGGAGCTGAGGGTGTGGCCAGTTAAATAGTTTAATAGAGTGCCTTCAAGGTAAGCATATGAACCAGACAGAGAAAACCCAGGTCTACTGGCTCGGTGTTATTGTTCAATGCATAAAATGGAGCACATACTTAACTGCTTTGCAGGATGGGGGCATCTGTTTCAAGCTGGTGTAAATCATTGCAATCAAGAATAAGTCTGCATTACCAGTCATGTGACTGATTATAAAAGGGCCTGTTGTATTATTATTTTAGATTTATATATACTAACCTATGCGGGGGAGGGTTAATATTCACATGGTCTACATCCTAAAGGGCCTAGAAACATGATGGGTTACAAGGAAGTGTCATTCAGTACCGAACAAAGTTTGAGCAATGAAAGCCGGAATGCATCATAAGGTAGGCAGGGTTAGGGAAATATTTAGAGCAATGAGAAGTAGGGGAAGGGGTTATCTCCTGGCTAGTTACATCAGCTGTGTGCTTGTTTAGCAATGTGACTGCACCGCAGCACAGGAAATGGACTCCTGAAGGCTTTTGGCTGCAGATTGTCAAGCCGTACAGTGTAACTTAAATGTTCAGGATGCCACTGAAAGCAAAGCAGAAAGTTTATTTCTGTTTTGAGTAAGAATAAGTACAACTATTTGAAGAAAGAACATTCGAGATGGACTATTCTATCAGGAGAAGGAGAGATTGTGGTCCTTATTGGAGAGCAACAGTCATGGATTGTCATATTTAAAATGGTGTCTATATACTGTAGTGGCAGGTGCAGAAAGGCTAGGGACAGACATTCAAAGGACCTGAGCCTGAATTGATTCAATCTCTGCAGGTTAGTCTAACCTGGCTAGGCTGAATCTGTTTGTAACTGCACAGACTTCCCAGACATGCAGGCACGTGCCTGCACTGGTTCAGGCTAGAAGCCGTGGGGGGCACTACAGCAGCCCTCCCTTCCCTTGCGTAGTGCTGAGCTGAGGGGGGTTTGGCCAGACCCTGGCAGGACACTCTGATTAGGGAGGGGTGTCCCCCCTGCCTTCTGACCAGCCCAGAAGCAAATTGATAACAGAGTTTATCACCCTAACTCAGTGTTTATTATCCCATTAAGAAAACAACAGAGGGACATTACCAGCTACCTGCTGATTCTGCCTCTGTCCCGTCTGCCACAGCATGGACCATAGCCGGCATGTGGTCTGCTAGCTAGTGCTGAGAGGTGCCTCTCTAAGGCAGAAGGGATGGGGGAAATTCCAGCTTAGCAGGGAGTGGTGAGGGGAGGGAGGGGGACCAAGGGGGAGCCAGGCAAACATTGTTGTGCCTGAAAGTCTCTGCTGGAGCTGCAGCCAAAGGAGCAGAGGGGAGAACTCAACCCTACTGTGGAGCATAGAGCCCTGCCCAGCCCAGAGAGCATGCTGGGATATGGTGGGGAGTCTGATTTAACTTAAACCAGCAAGGGATCTGGGACAAACATTGGCTTAAACCAATTTAAGATCAGTTTAATATTGCATTCAACCAGGTTTAACTGACTTGGATCAAACTGACATTTTCAAACTGGGTAATGAGCACTGAACATCTATTCTGTTACAGGTTTAAACCAGTTTCTGATCACTTAAGCCAGTTTGTGTGTAATGTCTGTCCCTAGCCCACAAGACACAAACAAAACCAATTAGGTTTGGAAGATCTGTTTTATTCCTGTCAACATTACACTTGCAGATTTTAGAGAGCTTCCCCCTGAAGTTTCATGAAGAAATGTGTGGATACTATAGCTTAAAACCCATGATTCTTCAAGATGAAGGCAGATGAATGGCTTCAAGGCATGCTGTCCCTTTTAACCCTCTGCATTTGCTATTTCCCTTAATGCAGGACGGTATCTAGGCTGTAATAAATACATATGACTAACTCATTAGGTCCAGAGCACAGCACACTACTGCACCTGTAAGTAGTTTAGCATTTCTATAGTGACTAATGATTACCAGTGTGGGCAAAGGAGTCCCTTTATGATCAAAAAGCCAAAGAAAACAGGGGAAAGAACCAGATATTGAAGCAATACCCAATTCCAGGTAGAGAGGTCAGACTCACTTTGTACATGGCTCTGGGCACTTCAGCAACCCACTGAAGTGCTCAAACTGCATTTTTACCACCTACAGGCTGCTACTTGAACAAAATTGCTCTGCCTTATAAAGAATGACATTGGAGCTAAAACCAGAAGACTGTAATGACCGTGTAATATTTTTTTGCCTCCTTAGTGTTTCAGAGCCTCTTGATTGTGGTAAAAATAGAAGCTTCATTAAAATTTGATAAGGTATTCTGTGAAAGTAAAGTTTGGGGAAATTGTTCTCCTAGAACCTCCCTAAGGCCAAAGCCTTGGCCACTGCCTTTGGATTCAGGATAAGCCTTTCTAGCTTGGTGGCACAAGTTATTAATTATATGAGCCTGCACTACAGCTGTTTTCAATGCAGTTTCCATGGAATTTAATATTACACATAGTAGAGTCATTGAAGGATACTAGGGGTGTTTATGGGAATACTGTAAGCGAGAATGAATGGGGAAAAACTCAAGGAGTTTGGACGTTTGGCCTTCGCTTGGGGCAGAACCAATAAGAAAATTAGGTTGATGCAAGTCTGCCTCTCTGCTGCATCCAGGAAACACAGTGACAGTACATCACCCCTCCCCTCCCCAAAATCATGCCTACTACTATTAATGACTGACGGTGATACTCGCTGTTTGGATAGGAACATCCCAGGCAATCCTTGTTTTCATAATTACATTTCATTTACCTAATTCCCCATTCACTTTCAGCTGGATGTAATACTGCTTCCATTCTCGCCTGTTAGATGGTTGCAGTGACCCAGTCTAGGGCCAGGTGCTTTCTAGGTTCCTAATTGTACAGAGAATGCATAACTGTTGCATACATTTCAGAGTTTGTAATAGGATCATCCTATGCCTCCAAGAATTCAGTTTAGAATTTTCTTTGAAAAAACCATATATATATAGATATACACGAGGGCTGCATGAAGCTTCAGGTGCTGATTCAATTTGGAGGAGATTTGGCCCGATTCGGCAGCCAAATCTTTGAATTCAAATCAAATAGGGAGACCAATAAAAAGGTCTGATTTGATTCAAAGCTCTCCGAATTGATTTGGAGAGCTTTGGAGATTTGGGCAATCTCCACTTAAGGCGACAGGGAGCTGGACCTAGACTCCATGCTGGTAAGTAGGGGATGTTGGGGGGGGACCATAGAGGGACTCCCACAAGGCCCCATCCCCCAACCTGCTCTCCCAGCCATGTCAATGGCTTTCGTGCCCAGACCCAGCATCCTGGTGCTTTCAAAAAAAACAAACAAAAAAGCCCCCTGCACTCACTGGCTGCTGCCAGGTGGGGGGGGCGGGGGAAAGGCTATCCCCACTACCCCACACTGCGTGGGGGGGCTCTTCTATGAGCCCCCATCCCCTGCCCACTCTTCCAGCCCCCGACCATGGTTGCCCTGCCTGGCTGCCCCAGCTCCCAGTTAAAAAAAAAAAAAAAAAAAAAGCCTCACACCCACTAGCTGCTGCAGCAGCCATTGAGGCTTTGTGGGGGCTCCTGGCAGAGCCCCCATGCAGCACGGGCCAGTGGGGGGCAGCAGGGGTTGCCTCCTCACCTGGCAGGTGCTGGTAAGTGCAGGGCTTTTTTTAAAGAGCCGGGACATTAGGACTGGGCGGGGCAGCCATTGATGGGGCTGGGAGAGTGGGTGGGGGATGAGGCCTGCTTAATTCAGAGATTCGGTCAATATGGTGGCAGCTGAATCTCTGAATCGGATTTGACCAAATTGATTTGGGACAGTGATTCAAATCACCAAATAGAATCACTATTTCCTGAATCTGCCAAATCCAAAGTGAATACTAGCTGCTTCATACTACACATCTGCATGCTCGCTGCCCAGCAAAAACCTGGCTGGAGATCAGCCATATAATACTGTTTAAAGTCACTTATCCCCTACAGAGTTGAACAGGGTTTGGATGGGCAATCCATGCAACTAGACTTGATGGAAAATGAATGAATGACCCAGGAACTTTGGGACCATGCTGCACAGTTCTACAGAAAGCATCCCATTGTCTAACTAATAGAATGATGGTTCTGATTCAGAAGCTGGCCGTGCTGCCTCACGCACCAGCATTTTGGATTTTGCTGACTATAATGAGAAGTGTTTTAATCCCATGCAACTCCAGAATTAGGAGTCAGGTGAATTACAAGGAATATTTCTGGTTATCACGTCAGCCTTTGAAAAACAGACCTATATTTGTTTGTTAGTTTAAACAGACCATAGGTGCACATGGTGGTGATAATATCTAATTTTCCCTCCCACATGAGATCTCTCAAAGGACAGGGATATTGTGGGCTACCAGGCATACAACCTATAATTTCCAGTGTAAATAAGAGTTCAATAGGAATTGAGTTTACATAGCTGATGGAAGTATTTAGCAAAACTGCCTGTTGTTTTAATAGACAATAAGTGATGATAAACAGTAATCTCTAAAGGCCCAGAGACACATCTAGTATTCTCGTTGGTAACAGTAAGAAAGAATTCTTAAATATTTCCAGCCTGCTATGTATAAGTGGATTATTTTGAAACTGGAATTCACAAATCTTTGAGATGATCTGGAGATTGTGTGACAGAAGCAAATATTTTGGGCCAAATATTTAGGCTACTTTGCTATCGCCCCCCAAATATATTGATATCTGTTGTACCCTTAGAAACTTATGTTTGTGCCTATTTTGATGATACATGATATCATTTAAAAACATGCTGCTTAGGTTTCAGATCTAGAACCCCTACCTGGTGCTCCCATGAAGAACTACATTGTTTATGATACCGTGAGAATGCCCAACATCTGGATTCATATAAATCGCCATGAAGATTCATACTCTCTTGAAACATCTCTGTAAGAAACTGCAGTTGTACGAGGTGTCTGGTATGAGTTACTGCTACAAATAAATCTGACAAGCAAACAGCTACAGCAAAATGGATTGCATCTGATAGAGGGTGTCAGCTTGCTCAGTAATCTGTGGTCTTTTATGGCTGAGAAGAATGATACAACTATTTTTGAGAGAGTGAGAGGTAGCTGATATTGTCGGTATTTAAGTACAACTATTTTAAAACACCCCAAGTGCTTGGTTTACTCTTTTGAGTGTCTGTTCCCACAGCGGTAGTCCATCTCACAAATCGAGTTTTGTACCAATGCCATAAACTCTTCTCTACACTGTGCTCTGCAGAGACAAATGCATTTAAGTTTGCAAAACAGTACTCTGGGATTTAGCTGTGCTAATCATATGGGCTTGGTATGTGGAGGTAAAATATAAAATACTTACTGAAGTGGCACAATCTCAGATCCTTGGGCCTAGTCTATATAGGAGTGTCTGATAACAGTTATGCCATAAGTATCAGTAACACTTCCTCCCACTCAACTCACTTTAAAATGGACTTTTTTGGTTATTTGTTTTGTAACCCTTGGCGTGTGTTGCTAACCGTGGCCTTGCACAACTGTTTGGGACCTGGGGTGCCAGATAGCTCTACCCTCTGCTCAGCTCACCTAGGAGTGGCCAGAGACTCCCTGAGAGGGGAGGCTCCCTTTACTATGGACAGGCCTTATAGATGATAAATAACTATTTACAGAATCGAATGATATACAGGGGATAATTGAACAGTGAAGGATATCAAAAGTTTGAAATTCTCTATTTACAATGCACAAGGATGAGTTTATACAAGAACAACAGTTGATAACTATTTGCACCTAAAGGATGTTCAAATCAACCAACACAAAGCTAATAACTTAGGCACCTGTTAAATACTGAGTATATACTGGTATATAA
>JAGPOW010000797.1:5061381-5082529 GCA_030014935.1 Caiman crocodilus | reverse complement strand
GTAATTGAAATATGTTGCATTCGAGCTACATTTTCCTTACACACACACACACACACACACACACACACACACACACACACACACACACATATATAAGTTCCTGTAATTACAACACAATTAGATGTACAGTAATTATTTAAATGCATGTTAAATCGATGAAAATGAACGTAAAAAAAACCAAGGAAATAAAAATATCAAAACACATATACAAAATATCCAAAACAAAATCTCCTGTGCTGCAGGGTTCTTAGTATTTGAAAATATGACCAACAAAACAAAAATAAATTCATAGTAGCTAATTAAAATACATTTTTTGCACCTGTGTCAATGTATGCCACCTCTTTAATATTTCCTCACTGGGCTCAAGTAACCCATTTGACATAAAAATGTATGAATATTTGCCCGTTGGTTTTGCATAAAAAATCATCCATTCTTATTCAGATTTCAGCTTTTGTTTTACTGATCATCTGTGTAGATAATGTAATTGCATACTTATATTACATGTACAAATATGTCTATGGTTTGGGGGATATGTTTGTTCAGGTTTCTAGATGCTGGAAATGGTTGTGAATTATCTTGCATTTATTATTATTGCCTTGTCTCATACACATAAACATCTTGTACACAATACACTTGCAAAGTAAATGTACTTTTTATTGAGTGTTATAAAGTAGTACGATTGTTTCAGAGCTGGGACATAATTCTCAAAGTATTTTAAGCTGTCTTAGAATGACAGTCTGTTGAACGGTACCTACCTAATACATAGAGCAAAGGCATCTTTCAGACTCTGACGTAAAACAGGTTAAAGAAAAGAAATGAAGAAAAAAGTACAAAGTCTTATTATATATAATCGTGTACACACAACCGTGTGTATGCAAAGAGAACAGGGATTAACATCTACACCTGAAGAGAAAAACAAAATGGTAGCTGTGGGGAAATAGGGAGACAGGTCTTCATTTAAAAGTGAATTACACAAAGCTGATTGACTTATGTGCTCAGTCACAAGGTATGCACCACTATGTTGAATTTGAGAGTTCAAATATGGGGCAAAAAACACCTGTCTATTCACAGTGTGCAATAAGTATTGTGTACATCCATTTTCAAAAGGAGACACAAAAGGCAAGATGCATTTGTAACTGTGTGCTGTTATGTTTCTAAGACCTGTCTCAGCAGAGCAACATATACAGCAGCAGGGTATATACCACTAGGATATCTTCCTTTTTTTATTTTTGGAATTGACAAGCAAGAATGTACAAGATGAAAGAAATGTCTTCATGTTAAAACTAATAAAAAAACCCTTTTCCTTTGGCAATAAATGGGAAAAACTCAGCTGAGTAATCTCACTGTGCTGTGCACTGAGTTTGAGGCTAACATGTGGCTTTGAATTTGGAAGTAGGTGTGGAAGAAGTTCACCAAGAAAAAATGAGGAAAGCATTTCTTGGAGCTATTAAATTATAAATACGGTAGTAGAATCCTTGCAGAAGGGATTTTGTTCTCATTTTATCTGGCAAATGGGCCTTATGAATACCCTTTTCTGACTGTTACATTAATGCATCACCAAATTGTTATCAGTGTTATGGCAGGCATTGTAGCTGCAGCTCTGAGGCTAGATTTCCAGATTCACAATAAAGCTGGGCTACAAGAGTCCCTCCACATATTCAGACTGCACTGAGTTATGACAACTGCTCTTGCTAATATTGCTGCCTTCCTGTGCCGAGGCTTTCTACTGTGCAGAGAATTAGCATCTGCTGTCACAAGCCGATTCAAGTACTGACAGCGAGTTGCACATTGGGAAACTTCAGCATGATTTTTCTGTTAGCCTTGTACATAAAGGGGACTTTTGGAAGTTTCCCCATTACGTGCATGGAGGAACTGCTCAGTAATTAATGGTGTGCTTTAGAGACTGCAGCCTTCTCTAAGGAAGATGTCAGTGTGCAGATAAATCTTGGGCAGAATCTCACATGTACAAGATCCTTCTGTCTCAGAGGGATCAACCAAAGTGAGGGAAAAATCATGGCCTGCTTGAAGTGCATGGTGCCACTTTTGTGGTCTTTTTGGCTCATCCCCCTGCTGTTGATTGGCAAACGGGCCTCAGCAGCCCTGCCCCTCACTTACGATTCATCAAGAGAGCTGCCCACTGTCCTCACCAATGATTGGCAGAGAGGGGAGGGGCTGCACAAAAAGCAGCCCTCTTGGCCAATCAACAGTGAGGGGTGGGGAGGGGCCGGACCCATCTATGTCACTCCCCTTTATGCCAGTGGCTCCCTCTACTTAATGGGCTGTGAGGCCAGGGCACAGCAACCCTGAGCACCTCAGGCTTTCATTTTATGAAGACCCAAATTCGGAAGAAACTCTAAAATAAGAATTCAATCTTTCAAACCAATTTCAAACCAAACTCAATCTTTCAAACCAATTGTTGGAAGCCTAGGCAAAGTAGGGGGCATTGGATGGTTCGCTCAGACACAGTAAGTCTTACCTCTATATTAGTGGTTTTCAACCTTTTCTCATTTGCGGACCCCTAAAATATTTCAAGTGGAGGTGTAGACCTCCTTGAATTGTAAGTGTGGGTATTCACATACTTTTGATTAATTTTAGTTATTTTTCGCGGATCCCTTAGTTTAGGGTGGCCATCATAGAGGACGTTCTGGTTTTCTGCACCTGTGTCCTCTATTGATATGAAACCTGACATCTTTATGTCCTCTATTTTTCTATTCAAGAGGAAAATAGAGGACATAAAGGTGTCTGGTTTCGTATATGTAGAGGACAGTGGACCACCGGACTGTCCTCTGTGATGGCCACCCTATCTCAGACACAGTCTGTGGATCCCCAGGGGTCCATGAACCACAGATTGAAAGCCACTGCTCTAGATCATCACTTGGATCATCAGTTACTAGTGAACCAGTCTGTTTTCACAGTTCAATATAAAGCCCCACTTCTTTCCAAAAGCTCTCGAATAATACAAGAAAGAGGCGTAAAGGAGTGAGAAGAAGGTGAGGGAGGAAGGGATACAGCTTAAAGAGACAATACCCGAGGATGGTAAGGACAGTGTCAAAGGTGACGCTGGGGCTTTCAAGTCAGCATTAAAGCACGTGATCAGCATGGGCCACTGGACTCCAGCTCCAGTGATCTCATAACCTTTCACAGACTATGAATTATGAAGAAATCTGCTTTTCAGACCTCAGATGTTAAGAAGAGTTAAATGCAGATATCTCAGCATTGCGTCCAGACCTGTGCCATTGTCCTAAATTAATTCCCCTAGAGAAAAAACCTGGCTGGTTAATTATAAGAACAAGTTTCTCTCCTGCTTGGTCTCTCTCAAGAAGGAATAGACAGAGCTCAGAGTAGGGGAGACTTGTGTGTCAGGAACTACAGAAACCACTCCAGATTTCCAGAGGCATAGATAGCTAGAGCATTCGGCACTTGGAGCAGGTGTACAAAGGGGAGTTTTACCTGCCTGGGCTCTCTGCACACCGAAGGCAGCTGTTACTGCTGCTGTTGTAGCAGTGTCAGCTAGGATGGCAACAGCCCCTTGGTGCTCTGTTTGTCCCCCGATAAGCTATTGAGCGCAGAGCTGTGCCAGGGAGGCAGGGGGGCACTTTGTTCACCCCACTCATCCCCCTTCCCCAAGATACACTGCAAGGCGTGGGGCTGGACCTGACCTTCTCCCATGGTTGGGTAGCACGGGGCTATCCCTGGGTTCATACACTATGTAAATCTTCCAGATAAATACAACACGCTAGCTGGAAACAGCGCAGTGCTATATTAATACATAAATTGGGGCTGGCAGGCAGTGCATCAGAAAGGTTATTCAGCATATGTGGGCTACGCTATCTGCAGCATCCTCTCATTGGATAAGTCTGCTCAAGGCTGAAATTCAATCATGTCCTGCTCCTTTCGGCACCGTACTCTTATTTAGTGCAGCCACTATAGGTGCAGGATGGAGACAAGAGTCCAGCTTCTGTGCTTGCCCCCTAAAGACCTGCTATGGTTCTCATTTCAGATCATATTTAAAATAAGTGCGTGGGAGTACACACAAGGAGGGAAGAAAGAGAACTTATGGGTAGATAAGACAAAAGAAGGCTTTTATACACAAAATCTGCTCTTTTACTGTTACTGCACCTGACACCTCCCTTTCTCCCTGAAGTTTCCACTTCTTTTCATTTGTTAGCATTCCCTACAGCCTTGGGTAATGCACTCTGGCAAAATGCTATGCTAACCAAGATCTAAACTTTAAAGTCTCAAAAAACACATCCGTGGTTTCACACAAGGAAAATACATTCAGCATTAAGCCTTCAGTAATAAGTGGCATAAGTAATGACATCTGAAACCTCCTCTTCTGAAACAACAACAACAAAAAAAAGTTGACTGACAATTCATTCCCCATAATATGTTGAGATTGATTGCCTTAGAAAGGCTATGAAATCACATAGGAAGTGATATTATTTGGGGGAACTGTATAATTCATTGAATACGTTGTAGTGCATTGTGCATGTGGTGTTGTATTTTGGACACACCGGGAAGTATTAGATATGAAATTACTTTGGATGATGCAGCCCAGACGTTAAAAAGTGCAGTGCTCGGGACTACATGATTCAGTGAGAAAATATAAATGGAAAATTACTGGAGCTGAAATTTTATTGCAAAGTTATTTATCTTTGTTATTACTTTCTGAATCCTTTTGTGCTTATTGTTTTCTGCATCAGATAGACCAAGTCTTACTTATACCTTAAGCAGAGGATTATGGGGGTGGCGTGAGGGGGAACCACCATTTACAAAAAGAAGAGATGAATCTGTGGTCCAAATTGATATGTATATATATATATATATTTGTATACGCACACACACGCACACACATATATACATAGATACACACACCCCCTCCATATATAATGCTATATTTAAAGACTTAGTTATATAACATTCTATTAAACCCATTCAATCTTTTCTATTAAACATAACAGTAGGAACAACAGGCCTGAGAAACCAACTTTCTTGACTAAGCAGTCCCAAAGCTACACTGAACCTGGAAAAATGTCACAGGTGGTTTTATGGAAGACGGATATTAAAATACTCTGATTTTCAATGAGATCATTAGACAAGTCGCTTTGTTTGCTGGGCAGGGGGAGGTTTAGAAATGTACAGCTCTTTCATAAATATATGCCCAAATAGAAAAGGGCAAACCCACACGTTATTTTTAGGCCTTTGTGCCGCAGAGCGAAGAGTGCACCTTTTTGTCCCTCTGGCTTTTATGACATCTGTGAGCAATTAGCATATCTAAAAATGAAAAAAAAAGGACGCTTGTTCAGCCCGTGGAATTACAAGATTGTGTACATTACTGCAGGAATTATGCTCACAAATAGAAATAGTGAGGTGGCCATCTGACCTTTGATTTTACATGCATGCTGGTCATGGCAGTTCTGACAACTGTATTTGCAAATGGGGTGTGTCCTTGCACACACATTCCTACATGTGCAACTGTGTGCGCACAAAAAAATCTGGACTCCCCACATCCTATTTTAAGTTGAATTTCAGCCCTGTATACATGTAGCACCTGAAACCATCCTTGTGCGGAGAGGAAGGGCTGAAAGAAAAACGTCATGCTGAACACACTCGCACACTAACTCTAAAGGAGTGTTGTCTGATGCTGAAAATGCCTGTAGTGAAAAAAAATGAGGCAGATGCCAGTGTGTGCGTACTATCATAAACATCCCTGTGCTGCTAAATCCAATGCCTTTCAGCTGGGGGTGATGAAGAACTTCAGCCAGATTATCACCCTATCCCTAATTCCATCTTCCTCCATTTCCTGCATGTGATCAAACCCGCTGTTGTAAGATGAAAAAGAAAAAGGAAATTCTTATTTCAGATTATAGAATCTCCAATTCAGTTTCTTGTCACACAAACCCCAAAAAGTTAGGGACTGACAAAGAAGTCTGGAGCAGGACACAAGTCTCGAAAGACGTGGCCTCCGTTCTATGTACAACCCTACCCGAGCTGAGTTTAATATAACTTATGCCAATTTAAATGCAGCCTACACAAATATGAGAGAAAATAAATTAAAACTGGACAGAGACAGTCCCACTTGGCGCAGCACTGGCATGCTTTGCTCTCTTTATTGTCTCTCATTTCTGACAAATTGAAAGGACTATTTAAAGTGTCATTTTGTTTTGTCCAGACCCCCTATGGCTATCCAGGAGCCAAAGAAATGCTGATTTCCCTGGTCTGTATAGGATCTGGTCTATGGATTCTGTCTGTCTAGCCCACCAGCCTATGAGCAGACTGCTGCGAGATGAGGGGCATGGCCTTCTACAGTTGTCCCTGGACCTCTACCGCTGCTGACCCCCTGACCCCCCACTCCTGGATCCCTTGCTGCCATCTCTAAACCCGTGCCTGCACCTCCAGGCCCACTGCTGCCAGATCCCTCGCTGCCTCTGAAAATGCTGCCACCATCCTTCTTGCCTGTGTTGCAGGCTGAATCTCACTTCTGAGGGTCTTGGACCCCCCTAGACCCCAGCATAACTTTCTACAGCATATACAGGAAAATGACCCTGAGACTTAAACTCTCCCAAGGGCTTTGTTAATCTACTTTGTATAGAAAGTGGTCTGATGCTATGACGATCAACTTCAGTATAAACCCTAGATTCAAGCAGGTTTGTCTTGTGTGGGTGAGCAGCGAGCATTTGATAATCTGTGAGCTAAACAACATAGAAAACCTGTCTTTAAAATCTAATGCCCACCTGACTAAATACTACCAAAATTACAGCAGGTTCATATTCAACTCAGCACTTTTATCTTGTATTAAGCTTTGCCCAAAGCATTTTTTTTGATTAGGGTAACATGGCAATGCTGTTAATTGGACAACCCTGGCATTTTTGCCTTTTTGATGTTTCTATAGTATCCACACATCAGCATGTAAGTGCTATGGTACTCCTGAAAGCATGGGCTCATATACAAATCCAAGGATTATATAAAGACGTGGGAAACTCCAATTCAGAGACACTAAGGGTTGTTCCAAGAAAAAGAAAAGATTTTTTTTCTTCAGTGGGCCACACACTATAGTATTCGAGTTACCATATCCCTGATCCTGTAAACACTTAGGCATGTGATTAGGGCACTTAGGGTGCGTGCAGATGATCTGGAAGGCTGCTGTGATGCGCTGTAATTACAATGCAGAGCAGACTCAATTAATCGAGTTTGCTGGAGCATGGTAATTACTGTGCTCCAGTTGCCTCCTGCATCTCTTGTACCACTATCCCCGCACTTCAAATGGTGGTGGGGTCACTTGAACTAAATCTTTTCAAATAAGTTTTAGTTCGAGTGCCTCCACTGCCATATTGAAGTGTTGATGGACAAGACATTGTTGTGCTTTAATTAGAGCTGCTCTAAGAGTGGCTCTAATTAACATGCACCCTCCCTGCCCCCTGGAGCACACGTAAAAGTGCCCATAGTTGCTATTCACAGGTATTTTTGAGGGGAAGAGGAGCTGTGGGATTTGAGATGGCAAGAAACTCTAGTGCAGTGATGGCCAGCCTGACGTACACATGCCACCAGTAGCATGGACAGCCTCTATGTGCGACATGTAGCAAGACAGGCAGATGGAACAGGGAGCAGAAAGCAGAGCAGCAGATCAAGCAGGGGAAGGAGATCATAGTGGCATTTGGGGAGGGTGCAGTGCATGTGTGCTAAAAAGTTTGATCCCCCTCTGATCTAGTGATTAGGACAGGAAACTGTTGTTCCTGGTGCTCCTGGTTTGCTTTGTCTTCTTGTGGAATACGTGAACGGCTCTATACTTGTTTTCCCACCTCTAAAGTAGATTTAATAACACCCGTCTCAAAAAAGTGTAAGGAAGCTTATTGTTTTAATGCAATGGAAATCATCTGATAAATGTGCAAAACTGACAAATGTTATAGCACTAGGTGATATGATTTTTTTTCTATTAATTAAAGCAATGTCTTTATATTTTTGGTTTAAAAAAAGGCAGATTTGCAAGTATGTTTTAGTTGGATTGTGTTCACTCTTTTACGAAAAAGACGTGTGAACATCTCGGCATTTGGTTAAGGCGAGTAGTTTGCTTAGCTCTTCAACTGAAACTAAGTACTGTATTTAACCAGGAATTCTTATAATTCAATACCACACTTAATTTGTTTTATTCAAACAGCTCAGTTGCAAGATTTTACTTGTGCATGTGTCTGCTGGAAAAATGTCTGGTGCACTGCTTAATAAAGGAGAGCTGTTTTAGCCTTTGCAAAGTTAAACACATTTTCAAAAGGTTAATATTTAACATGGAATGAGTAGTGAACAAATTAAATTTTTACCCCAACTGCTGTTAGCTGTGTTTAAGACCCATCTCTGCATGAAAAGAAGAAACCAGGCCCCAGTTCAGGCAAGAATTCAATCATTCACTTAAGCATATGCTAACAATTGAGCACATGCTTAAACTCTTTGATGCACTGGGACCTTACAGGGAACATTTTTTGCTCTTTCCTCCCTCCCCAGCCATTTGCCTTATACCCCCACTGAGTTTCTGCAGCAACATTTTATTTGAATTTAAGATGCACTGGGGATTTTTTTAACATCCTATTTGGTTATAGGAAAGCTATTCTCCAGTCCCAGCTGGAAGCAAGAGCTGGACTGCAGGTAGCTCACACTGGGATTTCTACTAGTCTAAATATTCATTGCCATGTTAGATAATGTTTCTTTCCTCTGCACAAGTGTACCGAACCCTTTTAAACATATTTGAGCTCCACAGATTACAAGCATGCTGGCTTCTCTTTACCCCTCATCTTTTGGTATGGTTTTATAATTTATTTAATAGGACTTAGTTTTTAATTGGACCTTTTTGGGTTGTTCTCCCCTCCCCCGCCAACTGCTTCAGCTATGTAGGTGGCTCCTTTGTGATAAATTCCCCTAGGCTGTTGCAGACCTGAGCTTGTGAAAAAATGTCTTTGTTAACTTCTTGCTCTCTGGACTAGACTGGAGTCTTAATCCAGAGAGATGTGTTTTCCTTGTTCCTTCTTTTGCTGTTGATTTTTAAATAATTCCCTACACTTCTGAGCACTGTTAACGCGCTCTTACATCTCTTTGTGTTCAAAGAGACAGCCTCATAATGCCAACCACCTCATCTGAGCGTCTCAACTTTTCATTATCTGCTCACCCACACCCTTAAAGATGGGAGGGGGAAAACTATATTTTTCATGTGATTTATGTATTTTAAGAAATGTACAGAGACTAGGCGTATGAAGAAAGTGCCATAAGACTCAAAGTGAACAAGAATTAAAAAACAAGTTTAAATGTGTGCAATACAGACTTTGAAATATGTATGTTAAAAATGCAATATGTATGTTAAAAATGCATGCTAGTCAGTGATAACAGGACATTTATCTTATGACTCATGCAAACTATAAGTCCTAAGTGGTTCAAGGAAGCGTGCTGACTAGTTCAGGATTGTGTTTTTGGCGTGGCCAGTGACCTGCTGGGTCCCTGCGGGTGCCCAACACAGCTCGTGGCTCAGTGTAACGGCCCCCCCGATTTTAGTGAGAGTTGGATCAGTTGAGGTGTTAAGTCGGTGGCAAAGAGACGGCTGAACACAGGACCGGCAGGCATAATTAAGCTACAGGAAACTCGAGTAAATCTTTCTATTGGCATTTCATTCCTTAAATCTTGCTTCACGTTGCAATTTTAAATAGGCAGAGAAACTCGAAGTCAAACTCTGTCAGAAACACTGAGTTTCTCCTGTTCTTATGTCAAACCTATGCAAAAAACATGAGTCATGTAGCCTCAACAGGAGTGTGGCTTTGTTTAAAGCTGAGACTCAAAGACATCTCGAAGCGCCTTGCGAGGACAGAATGCACATAGCCTTAAGCTGAAACATTGATTTTCTTATAACCCAGGAATACAGCCCACCAGTGGCTTTCACATGGTATTCTCCTTCAAGGACATATCAACAAAGTCCTGTAGCAGTTCCCTGGTCTCTGAGGCATGCGTGGCTGTCACTGTGCTGCACACTTGCAACTCCAGAATGGTATCAAGGAAAGAGCTCCGAATCAATTGTTACCAAACGCACAGGCCAAGTCACCTGGAAATATCTCTTTGCTGCCATTAATATGGAGTCCAGCACACACCGTTGAGAGGTTCTGATTCTGTGCAGCAGGTATTTGAAATAAAAGCCAAGCTAAGAGTAAAGTTACATTTCCAGAAATTCCCAGGAATGCTGACCGGCATATCACTGAAGCAAATGTCTGATCCGAGGTGATTATAAAAACTCAATGGATCCTATAGAATAGCTTTAGACAAAACGCTAGGAATAGAAAGGTTTGGAATTCACCATGTCGAAAATATAATCACATCTCAAAGCACAGCAACGCAGGAGTGGGTGGAGAGCATTGGGGCAATATTAAGTACAGGGCATTATATATTAATATCATTCTTCTCCCATGATAAAGAATATTTTTTCACATGCAGTATTAATTGACATGGCCTGTCTGACCCCTCATTCTGCACTGTCGTGATGAAAGGCACGGATACGGACCAGTACAGCATGCATCAGGGCTTTCCAGCCATTATGATGATGATGAAATGCTCACACCTGAAAGAGTCCAGTGACACCCCTTAATTTCGAGCCCTCATTATAGCATTAATGCATTAATACATTGTCTGTTCACTTACTCACGCTAAGTCTCAGGGTCCAACACAACTCCCAAGTCAATGGAAAGAGCCCACAAATTATAGCAGGAACTGGATCCGATTCTAAGGTCCTGACCTGGGAGTAAGCTGTATTTGACTCTTGTGGCTCCAGTCTGAAGTCAATGAACTCTACAATGGGTTAGGGGCTAACTTGAATTGCTGGATCATCACCTAAAAAGCTAATTGTATATCTACACAGCAAAAGGAAATCACTGCTGTAGTATTTACTAGTGTACATTTTCTAGCTTTGTCTAGCTAGCATGGGTAACAATGGACGTCTCTACATGTGCACCAGGGGAGGGAGGGGCAATGCTATAATTAGAGCAGCTTCGAGCGCCGCTCTAATTAAAGCGCCCATGGTGTCATGAGTATTCAGTGCTCCGTGCTTCAAAATGGCAGCAGGGATGCTTTAACTAATGCTTATTCAATGAGTTTTAGTTAAAGTGCCCCCACTGCCATTTTGAAACTTGGGGATGCTGAATACACATGACGCAGAGGCTACTGGAGCACACTACTAAGCACGCTCCAGCAGATTCACAGCAGAGCCTGCTCTGATGCATGCTAATTAACACGTGTTGGAGCAGAGGTCCAGATTTGTATAGGTGCCTAATAGCATTGACGATACCGTAGCATGGGGTTCATCATATACTTTCAATAAGAGTGCATATCCACATTCCAATAGGGTTTGTGCTCTGGTTGACTTTAGCTTGTGCTAAAGTCTTGCTTCTGCTCGTTAGGTTAAGTAAAGCACACACAGGCTAGCTAAATGAGCTACCATTACACCTTCATTTAGTTATGGAGACAAGCCCTCTGATGCTTCTGACTCGCTGATGTATTGTAGGTGTGTTCGCTCTTTTGGCTGACTCAGTTTCATGAAATGCAACTAACTCTCACATAGCTATCTATACTTTCCCACAGGAAAAATAGTTTAAACTCTTTTACAAGTAAAGCAGTTTATAATAATCTGCTGGATGATGGGATAAAGCCTTCTTAAAACAGTTGTAAATACTACCTCTATGCTACTGACAAGATGGCAGCAAGGATTTGCTACTAGTGAAAGAAACAGATTTATTTTTACGATTTCTAGTGTGGGCTAACCAGAACAGTAATTGCAATGATCACCCTCCACGTATTGATTTGATTGTGGAGATAAATATGCAGTGACATCATTCAGTACCGCGCTGACCTCCGGTTGAGTGAGACTGGTGGTGATTCAGCAGTGAGTAGAATTTTAATCAGGTGTAGCATTTATGTCCTCATCAATTATGATCTCCACAGATACCAGAAAAACACTAAAAGAATTTCCATCGAGGGACTAGCCCTAATTAACTCCCACCCACACTCACTGCTCAACAAAATCATGCCCTGCTCACAGGGCTTTAAATGGTCTTCCTTATGCGACAGAGGTGGTTTGGTTCAAACTGTATTTGTGCATGTATTTGGTGTGGTTGTTGCAAACCAATGGTTCCCAGCCAGGATATTACAAGAGACAATCAGATGAATTATAGGGCTCTGAAAACTTTGCCTATCAAGGTCAAATATTTGCCATCCGCCTCAGCACCCACAGAGAAACGCATCACACAAGCAAATCATGGATTTGTTTTTTACTTTTATATGCATGTTGAGGAGCATCACAAAAAAATTCATAACTCCAAAAGACTGAGGAATCTTAGGACAGATAACCCACCCTCTTCGCTTAGCCCATATTGTTCTTGTCAACGCATTTAAGACTCAAGGTCTTTGCGGCCTTTGATTTTGGGTGTATGCATTTCCAGGTGACATCACTGGCGTGAATTCACGGGCATCTCTGGATGTTCAGCACCTCTGAAGGTCAGGCCTCTGGCATTCAGAAGTCGGAGGACAATTTTCAAACTGGTAGGGATGAGGGATCTGCAAACCTGAAGGACACTTGACTGATGTGCCCACACACACACAAGTCAAACATGCTGCTTGAAAGGCAGTAAACCACAGTGCCCCAACTCTGAATGTGTCACAGGCCACCATACAGCTTTACAATTGGGAATGAAAAGCACTAAAAAAGCTTTAGAAATCTTAGGAACAAGCAAGTGCCAGGCTCAGAATTAATCACATGTTCTTTGACTCCAGTCCTTTTCATTTTCTTACTTTCTCCCCACAACGCCTTCATCTGTGGGTGTCAAGAATCTCATCTAATTCTCTCCCCTACATCCTTATTCACCTTGAATACATTTTCTTATATTGTTACTTCTGGTGTATGTTCATTACTTTTTGCATGAACCAGCTTCGTGTAGTCTGTATTTAGCTCCTGAGTTTGTAAGCCATTGGATTAAGTCCTCTTATTGTCAGGCTTTTGTGGATCAACTTTATCAAGATTTTATTTCTTCTTTGAGTTATTTCTTTATTACATTTTAAATCTTTAATAAAGTCCTCTTTCCCCCCCCAGTGACAATAAACTTGCCTTGCGCAAACTTTTCTCACAACTTGTGCAATTTTCCAAGTCTACTATCATTTTCTTCACCATAATTTGCAAACTCTCTACAACAGTGATATTATTTCTATGTTGCTCAAAAGAAATCAATATCCTCCATCAGGGAGATGAACATGGGGTGAAATTCACACAGAAGCCGGATTTGGGGGGGCAGGGGGAGGCACTACAGCCTGCCTTCCAGCTGGGCTGGAGCAGACAGATTGGGCCAAGGCTAGCCTGCCCACTCTGTGAGAGTACAGTTTGCAGAAGACATGCAAAGCATCCTGGGATGCTGGGTGATTGTGAGGTCACTTGAGTTGGGAGGGGATCTGGGACAGAGATTCAGTAAATCGATTTAACTTAACTAAACTAAGTCTGATGCTACATCCATCCAGGTTCATCTTAAAGTGGGTTTGGTCATCATGAAAGCAATTTATGTGCACTGAACTTCTGTTGTGTTCCAGATTTGAACTGGTTTCTGATCACTTATGCCAATTTCTGTCCCTGTGTTTGTTTAAGTAGGTATTAAGTAGCCCTATTTGTGGAGATGACTACTTAGATGAATTTATAGATGTCTTGTCCAAATTCTGGATGTGAATATAAACAAATATATTTTGTTTGTTCAGTACTTTTCCCTACCCTCTTTAATAACTGAGGCAAGTGAGGCCTTAGGCTGACTTCAATCGCTCATCTTGCAGTGTCTACTCTCACATAGCTCAGGTGGACAAACGTGGCACAGAAAAGAGCAGACTTGCACTTCAAAACTCTTACTGGGACAGGCTTCAACCTCAACCAAAGTCTTTAGCTGTCTTAAATTTATGAGGGGCATTCCCAGAGAAGAGGATCCCATTATGTTTTGTCAGGTTAACCTCTGAAATAAGATAATTAGAAATTTTCTATGAAAGTACCCAGACCATCAGCCCATCTCACAGCATTAAGTTAAATCCTCAAGCTCTCTTGAGGGATGATGTCTAGATCTAGTGGTTTGTCAATGGGTACTCAAGCCTCAGTCTCTTAATTAGAGATGTGCCAAAGTACCTGAATTTAATGGAGGTGGGAGAGAGAGAGGGAACTGTCTGCCAGCCATTTCCGTGTTAACAGCTTCATTACAGACTAATAATGTCCGGAGTGATAGCATGTATATATTTTGCAGCACAACTGAACTATCGAAGTGCTACTGATCTTGATTCATGTCCTTGTAGTGCCATGCCATATTACATCATTGAAAAATCCCTGTTATTCTGTGCCTTACAGAGAGTGATGTAATGTGGCATGATGTTGCATAAGCAAAATAATAGGTAAACAATATGACACTTGATGTCCGCAATTACAGTAGCCACTGCTCTGGAGTTTGGCTCCAAGTAAAGGCAGAGATAGTGAATTATTCATCAGTTGCTCTGATCTTCAGATAATTCAATACTCATACCTCTTTTGCCTTCAATAATCCTTTTCACTGTTATTTATATTCATCCTTTTACTTTGTAAAGATGAATGCTAAAGTAATTGTTAAATATCTCTGCCATTTCCTGAATAAATTGAAGGTACTGAAAAATAATATGTGATAATATGGTTGCAATATATTCATTTTTTAATGTTTGAACCAAACTACATCTGCAAGAAAGTGTGGCATTAGGATAAAATCCAAGCAGCCTTGATCAGAGTAAAAGTAACACCCTCTTGACAAAGAAAATATTGATTTATTGATATCAGTATTCTTTATAACCTGCTAATATTATTTCCTTTTGCGTTTGAATCTGAAACTCATCTTTGTTTTTGGCTTCTGGTTACAAACTATGATGAAGTGCTGGCTCTAACTGCTTTAAAATTCGGCAACTGCTATTTCCCCATTTAAAATAATATATCTGAGTTTGAAATAGGATCATTAAATTTTATGTTTTTATGGTTTACAGTGAATTCATAGGGCCGGCTTTACTAGGCAGATGGGACCCAATTGCCTTAGCACAAAGCCTGAGTAAAGAAGTATGGCATTGCGGGGAGGGGAGCGTGTCTCCAAGCAGTTTGAGGGAGCATCTTTTCTTCAGCCATTACTCTTGTGCCTTCTGCTGTATATTGTAACCCCAAATATATAGTTTCCATCTTGACTAAGACTAGGGACAGACTGAGGAACTCCTGGGTTCAATGCATGTCCCTGCACTGATTGGGCAAAGACCACTGGGTTATACATTAAAAAAACCTTGGCTTTCATTTTTTTTTCCTGGCTCTTCTGAGCCCGTCACATTTGCTCAATTCCATATTTAACCAATTATTTAACTGGCCTGGAGTTAGTTAGAGTTGCTGATTTCTTGTAGCTTCCTCTGAAGTCTATGAAGTCTGTCAAATCTTTTTAAAATTCAGTCCACTTACTTATGTGTTTAACTTTCACATCCAAGTTGAAAAAGTTGGCTTCAAGTTGCTGGTCACACATGTCAACTAGGGTCTGATGTGTCACAAGCCTAATTTATAATGCAGAGCCTCCTCTAAAGACCATATACATACATGGGTATTTTTTGTTGAGTTCAGGGGCTTTTAAACATAAGGTATTGTGCCAACTATTTACAAAGCAGCCAGCATACCTAGCCTCTACTCATAGGAATTTTCCCCATTAAGTTTGGCTTTCAAAGACTCTAACAACCCTCGTTCTCTCCCAAATAAGTTTTAGGTAAAGAGACTCAATGTAGTCCACATCAGTCCATTTGGTAAGCACTTTGGTTTTAGCCCTGCAGGCAAAAAACATCCTATAAAGGCAACATCCAAGTCAGGATCCATAGCCTGACATCTCTGTTGTCCCAAGGCCTGTCTTAAAATGATATCAGTGAATGACTATAGATTACCATAGGCACCTTGAAATTTTAGAAAAAGCAGACAGAATTAATCAAGTATATGGAGTCAGATTTTAGTAGTCCTGCCAATAGAGCTCTTCTGACATAACTATAAATTACTGTATAATAATATCTTGTCAGACAAAGACAAAAACTTTTGTTACTATGTGACGATAGCTAATTTATTCTGGTATGCAAGCCTTTATAGTCCTATCAAACCAAAGAAAATAAAGGGATTTTCCAGAACCAGTGAACTTGGTCCATGATGAGACAAAATAATGATATTCTCTACCTTGATGCAAATATACTCTTAAAGGTCACCTTAAGTTTAAAGAAACCATTGAGAGGAAAATCTGGCTTCTTAGTGCTGATTCAATAGCACAATGTGTTATCACTTTCACAATAGCACTTTTTGGGAGACTTTACCATTGGCACTTGTTATTTTTATCTACCCACCAGGCAGCTCAGAACAAATGGCAAACGACTTTATTTTGTACATTCCCCACCCGCTGTTTGTGTGTTTAATACAGAAGGAGAAAATAAGCAGAGATGTTTAAATGATCAATCAGAAGGAAGAGAAAAACGAAATATAGACAACAGATTTATTGGCAAATTAACTCTTATTGCACCCTTGTTGGCTAGACTGAGTCTTAACGACTGGCCCTGACTAATGGTCAGCGCGTAGCGGTACTGCCCCAAAAGCAACACGGAGACAAATTGGCAGTTCAGAGAACAAAAGGCTGCTCGCTGCTTCTGCGTTGCTCTGGGGAAGCGGGAAGTTACCATGTCCCTTTTCCCAGTGCAACAGATTTCCCCTTTCAACTGACTCAACTGTAGGGCCCGGCTCGCAGGGCTGGTAGAGACCCAACTCACCGCTTTTCCCTGCCCCTCCCATCGGTGCAGAGAGTAAGGGGTGGCGTTCCCAAAGTTTTGATAAAGGTAGCAAGTGCCTGGATGCAGCTGACTCCTCACAACCCTTCCCCCTTTCCCCCAGCCCACTGTGAAAGCACTGTAATTTCTGGATGAGTCTGTTTAGCCAGAATGAGATACCTCTTCATGCACTATGAGTAGCATTATATTTCACCGCCTGCTTCGGGGTGGCCCACAAGCCCTACAAGTGGCATTGGAAGCCTGTGTGTGTGGCCTGCAGCAGACTGCAACAAATTGGGCAAGGAAGGGAATTGGAGTCCCACTTGGAGGGTGTGTGGGGCTCATTGTGGTAGGCCTGCAAAAAAAGATCAGTCCCCATTGATTTATTTGCATGTAACTGTAACATGAATGATTGCCACTGTACGACTGATCTCACCCACTAGGACAGAGGTGTAGCACTGCAGGTTCCTGATGTACAGATTATAGCAATGGCTGCTTATTTCTGTCCCTGGACTTCTGTTGGGAGAGAGCAAGGGTTGTTCAGAGCCTTTGAAAGCCAAACTTAAGGGAGAAATTTCCTATGAGTAGAGGCTAGGTATGTGGGCAGCTCTGTAAATAGTTGGCCCAATACCTTATGTTTAAAAGCCCACGAAGTCAATGAAAAAATAGCCGTGTATGTATATGGTCTTTAGAGGAGGCTCTGCGTTATAAATTAGGTTTGCCACATGCCAGACCCTAGTTGACATGTGTGACCAGTAACTGAAACAGGGTGAAATAGGATTGCACGAAAGTGCCAAATAGGTGGTATAAGATGTGGCTCAAGGAGTCAGTGGATTTGTCTGTGCAGAAACATAAGAGTCATTATGTACAAACTGCCTTCGTGGATGCGGTTTTTTCCCCTATGGAGAGTGGACCGAGCTCTCCATTGTATAAATGTGCATTGAATTGGTCTGTATTTTTCTGTGTGAAAAATCGAGTCCACATGGATGATTCCCGTACAATCGCTATTGGGCTTTAATTCATGCCTCATGGCACGAGCACACAAGCACATTTCTCTTAAGCATCCAAGGGAGGACTTGCAGTGCGTTAGCTACCCTGTGATAACTGCCAATGTGCACGCTGCTAATCAGTCTAACCTATGACGGCATGGGCTCAGTTACGGCAGGCTACTGTCGCTGTAAGGGAAGAACGCACATTTTCTCAGTTACCGCAGAGCAGCTGAGGTGCTGCAACCCCCCTGCTCTTGTTTATCTCATGGCAACATGTGTCCATGCCTGAAGCTTCTTTCACCACCGCTCTCCTGCTTTGACAAGCCCAAAGGGACTCTTACTGGGAAGAGAGAGAGAGGCACACATTTGTGTTCAAAGCACTTCTATCTAAAGAGATGGTCAGGAAAAGGACACCTATAGATTTGATGGTATTTACTCTCAGATGCTAGAAGCCCTGACTGCAGTGATTGCAACTTTTCATAGTAGCTCCAGTACAGCAGGAGCTCCGACACCGTGAGCACTCCTTGGAGACTCGGGCTGTTCCTCAATTGTGTGGCCAGGGTTGTGTTCAGACCTATGGAGTGAACCTGGCAGAGCAGCTTTAGTGGTCTCGACATAACAATCCCGTTACAAAGTAATATCTCACATCCTCAGCAACTCAAGACTTTGGAACATGTCATTGGAGCCTGGTACCACCAAAAAGAGGCACTGAAGTTGCTGAAATGCAGAAAGTTTTAAAAAAAAGAGGTAGAAGAGGTTCTTTGGGTGAATCTGATATCTTTTATTAGACCAACTGAAATAGTTGGAAAACAATTTTTAAGCAAGCTTTCGGGTTCAAAAACCCTTCATCAGGCTGAGGAAGTGTCAGCAGTTGGACCAGCCTCTGGCTTCTTTACTTTTCATCCCATCCAGGAAGAGCACACACCAACTGCTGACGCTTCCTCAGCCTGACGAAGGGTTTTTGAACCTGAAAACTTGCTTAAAAATTGTTTTCCAAGTATTTCAGGTGGTCTAATAAAAGATATCGCATTGGCTATGTCCTTAGACCAACACGGCTATAACCTACACCCCTGAGAGTTTTAAAACTGTTTCATTCCCAGACGGATACTGAAACAACAGATGGGTTGACAAACATTTCCTGGAAGCGCAGCAAGCCTGCAAAATGCATTTATCTCCCTCTTCCCTTGTCTGCCACAACTTAAATATCTTCTGCCTAGTAGGACTGTACATTCGTGAACAGGATCTGGGAGGACAACTAAACGCTCCTTTAGAGTGCCCAGAGGTTTAAATTAGTTCTTTAATAAAAATGAAAAGGAGCTGCCGGCATATCCTCTTCTGCAGCATAAGAGATGCCTCGCTGCTTGTGTATGCAGAGTTGTCACTGTTCCTTTTTTACCCACCAAGGGACAATGCATCACAGAAAAGGATGATCTGGGTCCCACTAGATCACTGTCTGCATCTTTTGCCCTTCTATAAATTTGGAGACATTTCACAGCATCCGAAATCCTATGTCTGCCAGTAAATATGTCCCTCCCTCTAAGGATGTATTTAATCACACCCAAACCAGAGATCTCCACCAGAGTTCAGACCAGATGTATGCATTTCCAGAGCACAGTCCTTTATTTTTCTGATGCTTTTTTTATCCGGCTCAGGTAAATTATTCCACACACATGCGTAATATTAAAAAAAAAAAAAAAAAAAGGAGCAGGGGAAAATTCATATCTATGCCAATTTTGACATTTTATATTGAATTGGTCTGTATTTTCCTAGACTATTGTATGTGGATCCCAAACACTACAGTACTATAGTGGCACATAGGAATTTGGAAATTAAATGCATGAGTTTAATTTCATTGCATTTGACTTTATGTTCTCTTTTTTCCTAAGCAGACAAACAAAAACCAGCATACCTATTTCAAAGTAAAGCCTGTGATAAACAGTAAGAGAAGGAAGACGACGGCACTGGGTTTACTAGAGTCACTTTTGTAGAGTAGAAAATATTTGCTCTAGTGTAAAATGTTCTGTTTAAATACTTGGGGAATATGTGGATGCTATAATGAGGCAGGACTGTGTACATTGATGCAGAGGTAGAAAGATCATGTGAACCAGGCCTCAGCAACATTGCAATGATAGATTTTGCAAACTGCTTAGAAAAAGTGCATAAATCAGAATATTAATAAAACTCTTTTTTAAGCTTAAAGAAGTTTAAGACCATTGCAAACCTTTATTTAAAACACATGATCGAATCCATTTAAGTATTAAATATCAGTATAAATTGGGTTTTTAATGATTCAGGCTTTTTACTTGTTTTAAAAGTTAACTAGGGGTTATAAAAGTTGATCACTTGGTATTTTTCATAAGATGTTTGCTTGTCTTTTCATGTTCAGTTTTGTTCACGCTGGTGAAAGAAAATCTGATCCATTTTTTCTGCCTATTTAAAAAAATGCGAAGAATACACAAAAAGGAAGAAATAATCAAGAATATTTTTCTAGCTCTTATTTGTTGAAATGCCACTTGGAGAAGAGGTCCTTCTTGTTTTTATGCTATTAATAATCCTCCATTTGCAAAATCATTGATGTCTGCACAATTATAGGACTGTAATTTCAATTACTGGATTATGAACAAATGGGATGAAAGCGCAAGTTATGAGGGAAAAACACAGCTTTTTCTTCAACGTTTCAGTGTTAGATCAGGAAACTAACAATCTGTAAGTGGTAAATGGACTTATTTCTAAACAGAACATTGGGTAAAATTAGATTACACAGGCAAGTAATTCCTGAAGCTAAGCAGATTTGAAGTACTATCAGCTGGGTGGACAAGTTGCACAGCTGGTGTTCTTATGGGAGAGTCTAAGCACTGGCAAAGATGAGATCCTCTAACTAATATACAGTACTTTAAAATATTTTGGCTGCTACTGTACTGTATCACATGCTACTGCTGATGAGAGCGAGAGAAGCTGATTTTGGACCTGTGTGATCTGTGTGGCAGGGAAACGAACTGAATTCTTTATAAGGGCTGGCAAAAGGAAGTGTCGTGGTTTGGGTTAAACCTGGTTGAAACTGCTAGGCATAACAGGTGCCCAGCCATTGAAGCTAAATAAAGGCGCAATTGCATGTTCTTTCTTCAGTGACGTTTGAAATAATAGATGGCATTGCCCAAAACATAGATTCACATGAAAATCTGGGCAGCAAGTAGGGTATGTGGATCACAACAACTCCCTGGGACTCATGTACCAGTAAACTAGGGGTGCGCGAAGCAGGCCCTATTCAATTTGGATAAGGATTAGTCCTGAATCAGGGACAGTGATTTGATTTGTTGATTCGGATCACTGTCCTTGATCCAATT
>JAGPOW010000797.1:5005672-5029608 GCA_030014935.1 Caiman crocodilus | reverse complement strand
AGTGACTTTAAAAGGAGAGGGGGGACTGCTGCCTGTGAGTGTGCAACAGGTATTACACTTCCATTGGTAGGCCTGTGGGATCCTGTAGCACGCAAGTGAGCAAAATCATCCCTATTTCGACCCTGAATGAAGAAGAGTAAAGCTGATGCATTTTATCTGCGCTAATGTGTTCACAGTCCTGTAGGGCTATAAGGGCTGATTCATAACAGCTACTTGTCAGTAGTTTTTGGTCCTGTTCCAATTGTTACATGTCTTTATCCCACTGCTCCGGGAAGGAGAACACAAAAGGTGGGGCCTCAAATATGCACGGTCCTCCCTGGGCTTTCCTCATATATGCAGCAGGTCTCACTGACGTTAATGCAGAATTTCTGAAATGTTGCTCTCGATAGCGGAGCCGGGCTGTAAATGGTGGACCATTTCATACTATCATAGAGCCGTAGAGTGGGGAGGGACCTCAGGATGTCACAGCTAGTCCAAGCCCCTGCTCAAGGCAGGATCATTTCTGACTCAACCATCCCAGCCAAGCGTTTGTTTAATCTTCTCTTCAAAACATTTCCCTTCAGAAACCATCAGCAAACACCCCCCACATCTTCCCCCCTCTCTCCCTTCACCCTGTTTTTGGTGTCATGCTCGCTAGTCAAGTGAACAGATGTTTTCCTCTTGAGGCATGGCACGTGGATTGTGGACGGTGCTCCCGAGGGATCCTTAACTATCCATGCATTGGTCAGCAGAAGTGTCACCATCCGTCATTAAGAGCCACATTGTCTGGCCCAGAGAAAGCAGAAACATTTTTCAAATAGGGTGTTTTCTACTTTGGCTTTCTAGACAGGCTAATCAGCCATGCTCTAATCCTTTTAGTGTCTGAAATTCAGGCAAAGTAGCCTAACAAAGCATCAGTGGGCAAGCCTATCATTTAAGCTACTTATTTCACTTATCGTGCACACGTAGAGCTGTGCACTACTTCCAGGGCCAGCAGACAAAATGACTGAACATTTCCATTTCCTTCCTCTCCCAGCTTCATCTTCAGGCTGTCACGCCTGCCAGCAACCCGTGCATGAGAGGTCTTGGCAGGGTCCATGAGGTTTTCCTCATTTGAGTCAAGATCCTCTCATTATGTAGGTCTAACAAAATGCTGTCATCTGGTGTAAGAAGTGACGCAAGCAAAGCAGATACAGAACGGTCTGGCAGATAGGCCTGGGTAATTACAAAAATACCTAAACTACGTCATTAGCCATCAAGAGAGAAAAATGTGTCACAGGTTTCCTCTATTAAACCAAAACTGCAGGGTCATGCGTTAGGACCTTATAAATAAGGTCTACATTTTGTTCATTGAAAGAAGCTACTTAGTTGACTTAGCAAATTGTTTGACAACAATGAATTCAAAATTGTGACTGACATGCTCCTCCAACACT
The DNA here is from genome assembly GCA_030014935.1 of Caiman crocodilus. Classification (NCBI taxonomy): domain Eukaryota; kingdom Metazoa; phylum Chordata; order Crocodylia; family Alligatoridae; genus Caiman; species Caiman crocodilus. The sequence continues at coordinate 5,028,196 of JAGPOW010000797.1, read as the reverse complement.
AAAACAGAAAACCTGGAGTAATATAGTAGATGCAAATGAGATTCATGCTCATGTTGGAATATATTATAGGAAGACAGATTGCCAAGGCAATGCTTTATAACCTATTCAATGGGCATTTTTGTAAAAGTCTATTTAAAGAAAGCTACCACTGGCACCAAATAGATACCTTACATGAAAAAGGTGTTTATCATTTTAGAGGGAGGGGAGGCACTCTAAACAATCAAGGAATCAAGAAAAATGCACTGCAGAAACTGCAGGTTCAGATCACGGGTTCATATTTTGCTGTATCCTGGGTATTTAAAAGCAGTCTGGCAGCTACTGATTTACAGAGCTAATAATACAGACCTATGTTGCCTATTAAAATCCTCATCATTACACGTCAATTGGTAGCTATCAAAATGAGGGACATATGCACAGAGCAATTCTCTAACTACAGGGGACTCTTATTGTGAGCCTAATTCCATATGTTCCTGGAAATTCCTTATGCGCTACTGGTCTCACACACCTTGTTAAAATTAATACGACGTCTCTGTCTCCCAGGGTTCAGAGGGGATTGGTTTTCCATCTCTCTTTCCTAGTAAGTCCTTTCTGTTACGTTCACTTAATTCTTTAAAATGACATGTTCTTCAGATACCATGTTAAGCTCATCAAATGAATAAGTCAGATCTAACACATACTGCAATCTCATGTGGACAACATGGTTATTATGCAAACAGTTGTACCAAATCCACTCCAGCCTTTAGCGGAACCATAAATAGCACTTATTTTCAATACCAGCAATGCGGTTGTACTTGATATAATTTCAAATTAGGACTAGTGACCAGCATTGCCAATAATAGAAATGAATAATAGTTGGGGAATATTTAGATCTATCAGTGGAGCACATGCTATATTGAAACACTATTATGTCCTTGCAGGTATAGAATTTTAAATCAAAGTAACATTATTATCAGTGTCTAGCTTCATGCACTCTGCTTCACAGACAGTATTATGCATTGAGCAGCAATTAGTGAGTCACCAGGGATACTTTCTTAGACTCCTCAGGTCAAAAAAGCTAATTAACCTTCCTCCTGTATTCTGAACAGACTAACAATAATCAGAGCCAAATCTTCTTCTGCTTCTTTTTTAAATGAGCTATTTCTGTTTTAAAATGTTGGTGGAAAATTAAGGGCATGGGGGGGGGAGGGGAGGAAAAAGTAAAGATGCTTTGCTGATAAAAAACTGTAAAACAGACCAAAGGGCCAATCCAGTGACCCGGACGTGTTTGTTTATACTGGTGTTCTTTGTTTAATAGATTTTTACAGAGCTGCAGGAAAGGGATTTAATTAACTATCCATTTACACTACAGGTAACAGCAGACACACAGTGGTGACTGACATGTGAAAACAATTGCAGGTATTTGCTTTGACACGGCGTGCAAATGCAATGACATCTGCGATCGCGGCCCATGGAAAGAGGTAGTCTCTCACCATCCAGACCCCAGATGCAAAGTGACAAAGGTATTGCATTATGTCAATAGGCATAATGTTATGTCAGGTCAGGTGGGATGACACCCCTGGAGATGAGTTGACTTCATGCAAGGCTGTCATAATGTCTCTGCCACTTTAAAGAGACAGTGCCATTATTTGAGGCATTCACCAATAGGTCAACTGTTGCTATCGTTATCTCCAGACAAGTGGCCGGGATGTCACTTCCCGGTTGATGGGGAATGCTGCACGCAGTGCTACAGAAATTGGATGCAAGGTGGAAGGTACATTGGTTCTGAGCAAGCTTTGTTTTGCAAGCAAAGCTTTGTGCAAAGAAATAGCCTGAAAACCTGTACATTCCCAGAGATCAGAACTACACTACAGAAATAAACTGACACACCTGAGCCTTCTTGCTGATGCCAGCATGAGTTCCTATGCTGCTTCTTTTCTTGCAGCTGCAGCTGAAAAGGAGGCTGCTGATATCTCCTCTGCTGTTGTTTTGGCTGCCTTGTAAAACCTTCACTCAGTCAATGGGAAAAATGCAAGCTGAGCCCCCAGATGCAGGCAGAAAAAAATGCCCTTTCAGTAGTGATGTCATATAAGGGTCTGGATGTGGCTTCTGGTAATAATGGTCATGGCCATGTGCTTTTTTTTGCAGGAGCAGTTCCTAAGCTCTGTTTGCTTCCTAAATTCAGAAAGGCAAGTAAAAATGGATTGGACAGTGAGTATCCTCTCGAATGCTGCATAATACAACTGTACTGTATTGTATAATGCATCACATCCCATTAGCATGTAAGAGGGGTTGCGTTGGTCTTGGATTGTGAAGTTGACCACACAAGGTGTGTTACTTGGGTTCGTATTACAGTAGCCAAATACAGCTGATCAGTGCAATGTCTACCTCGATTATTAGTAGGTTAAAGAGCAGTTGGGATAACCAAGAAAAGGTGAGAACAGTAATAAGATAGCATCTGGGTGTAAGTGGGACCTCTTTGTATTTCTGCTTTAGATTGGGCATTTACAATTGACATTGCAGTTGTGTTTGAAGGAAACATCCACACTTCTAAGCAGAAATACTCCATTCCCAGGTTGGGACTGGCAGATGAATACAGGAGATACTGATTATTTGGCATTTTATTTTAATTTGCACTGGCTGAAATCTGAATTGAATTTACTATGTCATAGAATCATAGAAAATTAAGGTGGGAAGGGACCTCAGGAGATCACATCTAGTCCAACCCCCTGCTCAAAACAGGACCAGCCCCAACTGTATCATCCCACTCAAGGCTTTGTCTAGCCCAGTGCTTTACTACCCTCCCAGTGAGCGAGTTTTTCATAATACCTAACTTAAAATCCCCTTGCTGCATGGACTTCACGATTAACCACCTATGTTCTGATCGAGGTAGACAGATAGATATCTTTAACATTGCTAAGATTGGGTCTAGGACTTGTGTTGGATCTGCCTGTGGCATTTGTGTAAATTTATGCATATATACCTTACTTATGACATAGGAGCAAATATGAGCGGACAGCCACGTCTATGAAATGCTGCGAACACAGTATAGGAATTTCTCACCCTCCAATGCACATATGGAATAGAGCAAGGGCTAGGGCTGGGTGCGCGTTACAGAACTACTGGCTGAAAACAGCCTGAGCACAGCCCCTGCAGTAGCTGTCGTGCTGTCCCGCACGTTTGACAGGTGCTTTAAGTGCACAGCTTGCTTGCTTTGCGCCACTTATTCTGTTCTAGGATTTGGCTCCTAACACCTTTGGCTGAGTTTTGATTAACGGTCTATTGGCTTAAGCAATCAACAGACGCTGATTGGATCCTATTGAAATTCAGACATGAGAGTCCCTTCAGAACCTTTCCGAATCCCAACTTCCACCTTTGTCTGCCTCAGTTTGCCCTTCTGTGATCTGTCTAAGAAGGCTGTTGTGAAGCTGAACTCATTAATCTTTGAATTGCTTTGGCACCTTTGATCCAAAGAGCTGAATGGGGTTTTGCAATGTGATTATCAGTGATGGCCCTCATATTCTATACCTCCAATTTAGGGAGAAAGGAGAAATGACATGCACAGATCACATAGAAAGTGTGTCTGTCATTCAGACAGTAGTTTCCCTGCAGCATTTCAATATAGGGCTATCTATGCCTTTGGAATGGAGGAAAAAAAAATGGAGGAAAAAAAAAATTCTTGATCCCACTGAAATGTGCCAGGTGAATTTAAGTAAGAGAGCAGAGTTAGTGTTTTCAGTGTTTTGCTATGCATCGAACAGCCCAAGTCTCAGGACTTGAATTATTTTAGAACAGCCGGGCATATCTGTACAACTAATGTTTCAAACTCTAGTGTGATAAATTAAAATAATTCCACTCGTCATACTGCAAACAACTAGCTGTGCTGTAGCCTTTGAAAAAATACTTTCAAGATAAAATATGTGCTTGTTGTTTCTGCGGTTCTTAAAAAGTGCTGTGTCTTCTTCACAGCTTTTGTGGTGGAAAAACATTTCACGTAAAATGTGTTTTTTCTCTGACATTTAGAGGTCTTGCAAAGTGGTTTATTATAGATCTTGTGGACATTTGGATATTTAATTAAATGTCAGAAACATATTCTCTGTCCTCGTATGAATGAATACAAAGAGTTTATTCGCCATCTATTTGTTATTCTTTTTCTGTTTCTCATGCAAAATTATCAGTTGGAAAATAAGTCATCAGAGACACTTAAAATTTTTAGGGGTCAAAAATCTAATTAACCCCAGAAACTGTGCTTAAAATGTTGACTACTATTATACAAGTGCTTATTGGACTCTATAGAGTCATTCCGGCTTGGTCCTACCTTCGCAACTGTTTTTCCAACTGACCTTTCGTGTCATTTTCAAAACACCCGCAGAAGACAAGAAAGAAAGCACTGAGAATAAAGAAGCCAAGCCGGTATTAATTTTAGATCTTAAGCAACAAATTTAGGCCTTGACCCTGCAGTCCTCACTCACACTGTATGGTGCTTCCCTTGAATTTGTGGGGCAATTGCTGAAAGTAAGCTTTCCTCCAGGCAAGGCTGTGATTTAGACTTGAGCCCTTAGCACATTGTTGCTGAAAGTAAATGCCTGACGCTGCACACAATTTGCGCTTTCGTTTTTTAATGAATGAGCGAGTCCAGAGAACGAGGAAGAGAAGAATCTGTAAATGAGTTTCCGAAGAGGCTTCTTTTTATTCAGACAAGCAGGGTGTGCACTACAATCCATGCACTGCTTGTGACTGTGCAGTTATTGTCCAATTTGGATGCATCGAAGTCTCTTGCACTGCTGGTTGTACAGTAGAAATGTGCATTATCATCTCCATTGTCATCATAATCAATCACTCTCTAATGACAACCTGTGCGAATGTCTATTTGCCTTATTTTCCAAATCAAACTGTGGCTTCTGGTTACCGCAGACTGGTGCCAGGCTCACACAAGGTCACACACATGCCAACACGGCTAAACACATCATCACTGTGTAGCAAAATGGACTCAACCCTTCACCAGCTATTTGCTTGTAAACTCCCCAGGACAGCAGGAGGATTGTGATTCTTGTAACTTTAAAGTGTAAATTTCCTCAAAGGGTAAATTGAAGCAATTAGTGAAAAGATACTGGTTTTCTCGACTACATTTTAAAGTGATCATTCGCTCAGACCGCTGTCGTGTGTGTGTACAATCGAACACACAGTGGCACGCCAAAAAGGAATATCTTGATAAGTTTACAAGGTTTCCATGAATATTCATTGCAATTGTTCAAAAAGCAAAGTTTGTTTTGTTTGTGTGCATATAAAAATCCCCGGGGTGCCTTGTAGACTGAAAGGATTCGAGTCGCGGGAGTGGGGGTGGGATGGCTAGGAGAATGCTGGAATGGGACTGCTGTGAAAACGCATCAAAACCCTGCGCAGAAATCCACTCTCATTTCCACTCCTTCAATGCCTATGGAAGCCAATGGCCATACGGGATCTACCAGCAAAGCTTCAGCCTTCTAGTTTCTAGTCCCTCGAATAACATCATGTGCCCATCAGTGGGGCAGCAGAGCTACTGAATTGAATCTTCTAACTATCGCTTGTAGTTGAACATGGGAATAAGGAAAGAACCGAGATGCTGAATACGGAGCATGTCCTAAATATACCCCGAGGACTTCTGACCGAATGTTTCAAAAGAGATAGAGATCTGAAGAGCCCGGCGAGAGGCACGCAGCAAGAATAATGCATTCTAGCTCGTGGGTGATCAGCAGTATCTGTGAGCTGTGTTGAGCTGGGGCGTTAGGAGATGACTAGCAGGTTGGTTCTCTCACTGCTTCATTGTCTTCCTAGAATAACGTCTTGCAGCGGCCGCCTCCTCTCTATGATCTAACCTAGGATACTTTACAATCTCAAGAAACTCCATGTGGGTTCCCTGGCGTAACTCAAGATATCCTTTTATTTTAAAACAAGGAGAGCTTGTATGCTGTTGGTGAAACTGGGCACTGGGTTGATAATCTCTAGCTTCAGCTAGGCACAGTGCATGCTGTTTCTGTGACTGTTTTCCCTACACATGGCACCTCAAAGCCAGGCCTGAAGCATCTGCCCTGCTGGTTTGAGCAGAAACTTCTAGTCGTGCCAACTCCATACGACTTTCTCCTTTCCATATTTAAAATTTGTGGGGGAAAAAAGCCCTGCAGGTGCAATCTGACTCTTTTGTGAACTCTCATAGACCATGCCGTTGTAGACAATGATGAATTGGGAAAAGCATTACACTGGCACTTAACTGGGCAATGGCAGTACCATGCCAAGGAAGTTTGGCACCCGGGGCAAAGCCTGCAGTGGCAGCCCGTCCTCACCCCACTCACAGATCCAGGGTGCACGTGGCCCCTCCATGCTTGCCTGGGACTTCACGTGACAGCGGGATTTGCCGTCCTCTCGTTCCCGCCCTCACCCCAAATGAGCTGCTTGTGGCTCCGTCCCATACCCTACCCTGGCTGGGCAGCACTTGCTGGTGCCCCTTTGCTTTGGCGCCCAGGGCAGTTTCCTTGCTACAGCACCGACAATGGCTATGCTATGAAGTGAATGCTTTGTTAAATCACTAAATTAACATTACGGGCCTCATTATGAGGCCCATAATTATTATGATTATTATACATTATGATACTGCTATGCAGTATTCTTAAATTAAGCATATGCCTGATTTGTCTTGCAAATATGATTCTTACACTATGTACCTGGCGGCCAGTCAGAGGCATAGCAATGCAACTCCATGCCTGAGGTGGCCATGCAATGCCTGGGGCAGTACTGGGTGCTGTGGTGCCTATTGCAGTAGCGTCATCAACTACCATGGTGATTGTGTCCTTTTTTTTGTACCTCACACACTGCAAAAGGGGGTGTTTGGGGTTCTTGCCTGACCTCTCAGTTACACCTCTCTGGACAGTGTTTGCCTCAAACAACCCATTCGGCCAACATCTGTGGATCGTGCTGAGCAAAGGCTGGTGAGGTCTCATGAAGACAGGTAGTTTGAGACACAGGGAAGGTGATGAAAGGTGACTTTCTAGAGCAAGATGATGCAGGATCTGGGCTTTGCAACCCAGGAACAGGAGCCCTACAAGTGGGCAAGCCGAGGGAGAAGGCACAGACTGAGCTGCATGCTGTATTATTTTTAATTTCTGCATCAATAAAAAGCAAACTCCAAGAAAGAGACGGGGTTTGGATTCCACATTGAATGGTATATGAACTGTATCTGGGGTCAGACTGAGACTGGCACGTGCTCAAATAGCACAATTCAGTGAATGGTGCGGGGAGAGACAGTTGTGACCAGGATTTAGAAAAGCACATAAGCTTTTTTCTGGATCATCTTTAAGTCCCATTTAAGCCCACGGAACTGAGGCATGCTTTGCTGAATTGGGGTCTGTGTACACAGCTGGCAGTACCTGCTCTAAACCTGCAGCTGTGTTAATTAAATGCTTAGATGAGACATAAGCCTAATTTACGCCCCTTCAACACACCTATGCTTGACCAATTATACACATACTGTATGCCTGATGTGTTGTTTTGCATCATCCTGTGCTACAGAATAGGAATTACCATCACAGCTGTAAACTGAGAAACCATTTTCAAACTGACACATTTCATGAAATATGGACAGAGAATATTGATCCACCGTACCAGTTAGACACAAGGAAATGTGAAACTAGCCAACTAGCCTCTGTAGAACTGTGAAATTGAAGATACCATGACCTTAATTGATTACCTTGGGTAATTAGACACACAGTATCTCAACTCTTCAGGGGAAACCAATGGGAGTGCAGAAAGATGTTTAGAAATACCACAATCACTTCTCAGCCAGCCTGACATAATTTTCTTACTGCCTGCAGTGTTTTTAATCATAACAAAACCCTGGAAACTCTTTAGGATAAGCAGGCCGGTAACACATTGTGCTTTGTCAATTTTTGACGGACACTTCCACGTAGCTGAGTTATGTGGATGTCATTCTGTCGCTGTCTGTGGTGAAACTAAATTCATTCAAAGTTCCTCAGCTAAGTTCAGGAAAGGTATTCAATGTCTACTGGGAACATCTGACTGTTTGGTATTATTTTTCACAAATACCAAAATGCAAATTTTATGTAAAGTTTTATGAAAACTATGTAAACCACTTGACAGCACTGCACATACAAACCTGGAGAATTTTATAAGGAAATCTGATTTAATTTTGAAAGGAAGCAATCTTTCAGCCTCCTAACCCCCACCAGCATTACTTCTTTGTCCTCCCTAGGACAATAGCTGTTTAGGACTGTGAGCCTGTAGGGCGCTTTATTTATATTACAAGAGGACTGAACAGAGACAAAACCATCAAGCATTGAATTGGAAATAAGATTAATTCTTTGTCTGTAGAAATAGAGGATATTATGAAAACAGACACTCTAACTAAGCATCTATTTTAGCAGATACTGAAGGCTGTGTATGTGTAAGGGGAGAAATTCAGCAGTAAAAATAGAACTGTATAGCTCAAATTATGTTCAGGTGGGAATTAGCTATCTTGTATGCTTTGAGCTCCCTTTATCCTTTGGGGGGTAGTTAAACCTAGGAAGTTTTAGGCATGTAGGACCTGTGATCTGAGTCGAGCTGAGGATCAAAGACTGAATCAGAAAAGCTTTCTGCACATTTTCCTTCAAGTCTTCTACCATCACAAGGTGTATTTGTAATAATTTCGTAGCTACCGTCAAGCACGGTGGACATCAGATTGATAGCAGTATGTTATGAGTACTTGTATATTTTACACTATAATGTTTCATTAGTAACGATTAACAAAATCCTAACCCTGGACACTATATACCAACGCCACTGTTCTTATTAATTTTTGTGGAGGGGAAAAATAATAAAGAAGTCAATAACGATAGAATAACTCTAGAATTACTAGAAAAACTAGATACAGCTGCTGTGAACAGGGGACAAAGAATGAAATTCAATACACACATTTTCAAGCCATTATGCCCGTTACAAAACAATAGCTGATCCTTGCCACTTGTGCCAGTGCCAATAGGGGTTGCTCTGGCAACAGACTGCAAAGCAAAAGGAAGAAGGAAAAAGCTGTCTAGTAAAATGTGATCCTCTAAGATGAAAAGCTTTAAGAGGGTCCGTTTTGGCATGCTGTTTACAGTCAAACACTCGAAGACAGGTACAAGTTTAAGCACTGATTTAAGTTACAGAACAGGTAATTCCCATTGGCTGACAGAGGAGACATCCTTAGGAGAAGCCTTCCACTGGTTTTGGTGGGACTACTCGCTCACTCCCAGGTTAAGCACATGCATAAACAGGAGTTCTAGTGGAGTTCCTTGAAAATAAGGCCTAAGACTGATCCTATTTAAATATTTTCATTAATGGACTTGGAACAAATGTAGGATGATGCTAATGAACTTTGCTGATGACAAAGTTAGGAGATAACATCAGTGCAAAAGCAGATCAGGATAACATACAGGAAGAGTCAAAGGTCCATAACAACTGAAGTTAGAAACAGGATGCAATTTATTCAGGCAAAAGCACAAACTCATCCACTTGGGACCTGTGCACACATTCATTAATGCACTGTAGTTACTGCGCTTTAAGTTTATTACCTATATTACCAAGTACTAAATCAATGTGCAATAACTGGCACTACTGTGCAATAGCACCAGCATACACCTTTTAAGTGATGTTAATGCTCAGTAGACTAATACTACTGCACATTAGTGTATTAGCACAGCCTTTACCGTGATGCACTAATATGCAGTAGAATTAGTTTACTGCGAATTAAGCGTATCGTATAGCTGCATCTTTTAGAGACCAAATCAAGATAAACTGGGAGCTTGCTAGTTAAAAAGGACAGATGGGAAAAGGCACAGGTACATTAGTCAGTCAATCCCAAGATGATGCTGAGCCACCCATAGGATGCAGCCGTGAAAAATAGGAAATGTGGTCACAAGATGCATCAGAATAATTTCCAAGAGATGAAGGTAAGAATGAATGCTACAAGGCACTGGTACAGCCTCACAATTCACAATTGCAGTCACCCATGTTTAAAATGGATTCATTCCAACTGGAACATGCTGAGGCATGTGTCCACACATGCATTAGCATGCTTTAGTTAATGTGCATTACATCTACTTCCTCTATTGTAAAGTACTAGGAAAATACATATTAGCCTGTCCTAATGCACATTAACTAAAGAGCATGGACATTTGTACACATGTATGTGCTGCAGTGCCAGGAGCTTTTTAAAAGTGCCTGGTGCTGTGGCACATGCATGTGTATAAATGCTGAAATGCACGTCAGCACTGAGAAAATGGCTGTGGTGCACTTTTGAACTAAAACACATTGAAGGTGTTTTAGTTCAAAAGTGCACTGCCACCATTTGCTGCATGCTGACATGCATTTTGCCATTTATACAAATGTATGCAATGCACCGCTGGACGCATCAGCTCATGTGCTCCACAGACTTGATTAATCCAGTCTGCTCCAATGCACTGGAAATCCAGCATGTCAGAGCAGACAAAGGTAAGTGTATGAATGCCCCATGGTTTTTAAGTGATACTTAATGTGCATGGGAGTCTGTACACACCACAGGTTTTAATCCTCATTAAATGAAACAGGTTTATAAAGTTTAAACTTATTTATTTTGGAGTGTCACGTCAGTGTTTGCATGCACTAGATGCAATTAATTAAGCTTCATCTTCGGCTGGCACCACAGAACAGCAGGATGGTCCAACACTGCCCCCGTCCCAGCCCAGGGCCCCCCACCCCATGCCCCATGTCTATGCCCATGCCAAAGGGAGCTGGCAAGCTGCATAAGAAAAAAAAAAGTGGAAGCAATTCAAAAGCAAAAGCAATTTAAAGGGGTGAACTACAAAAAAGTTGCAGCCATCTGGTAGACAAAGAGGCTCATTACATGTATTTGAGTGCCTTTGTGTTTGCACGCAAGGAATCCATGGATGTAACGCTTTAATTCCCAGCAAGCCAAACTAAATTACATCCGAGGAGTTTACTTTAATGCACAAGAATGACTTTTAAAGCATCCGGATATCCCACTCATGCAAACAGACACGCAGTTGCAGCACACGAAAGGGCAAAAAATGTGGTGTGTACAAGGCCCCATTAGCCTATTTTAATGCACATTAACTAAATAGCATGTTTTTTTGTGACACTTTAATGCGTATTAAAATAGGCTAATGAGCATTAAAGCACACAAATAGATGTGCCTGGGGGCTACTAGAATGATTGCAAGAATGGAGAGGCTATTTTACAAGAGGACCAAAAAAGCTTGGCACATTTACTACAGGAGCACAAAGGCTGAGCAGGGATATGATTGCTCTCTATAAATACATCAGGGGGTAAACACCAGGGAGAGAAAATAGCTATTTAAGCTAAAGAACAATGTTGGCACAGGGACAAATGGGTATAAACTACTCATGAATAAATTTAGACTGGAAATTAGAAGAATGTTTACAGCAGTCATAACAGTGAGGTTCTGGAACAACCTTGCAGTAGTAAATGGGACAAACAGAACAAAATCTCATTTGTTTTTAAGACAGACCTTGATCCTTTTATGAAATGGGTTTTATGACATAGTTGCCTGTGATGGGGATAGGGGAAAGAAGCAGTAATGGGGATGGAAGAGGGAGGAAGCTATTGGGAAGTTTGGGAATGAAGAGAGGAAGGTATCTTTCTATGTGTTTTGGGGTCTAAGGAGTATAAAACCTGGGATACAGGCAGCAGAGCAGATAGTGGTGAACGGTACCAGTATGTTATTAAAGTATCTCAAATTAGTCTCCGTGGTTGAGTCTACATGTACAATTAATGTGAAGCAATAAACTCTGGAGCAGTCTGAGCCAAAGTTAACTAGTCCTGGGTGCATCATTTGCATGGGAGCCCATGATAGCAGCAATTTGAGCTGAGGTGGAACAGTTTATGCCAGCAGTTTATGCTCAGCCCTGCACTCTGGGCGAGAGTTTTGGGTGGCAGAGGGACTGGCTGGGGCACAAGAGTGCTGAAAGCACAGAGCCATGTGGCTAGGCAGCAAGCAGGAGTCTGGTTCCCAGCTGCCTGGGGGGACCAGGCACAATTTACACCCACAGTCAGCATCTACACACGTTTTATTGCAGAAAATTAGCCCAGCATATAATAGCACTGCCTCTGACAGTACTATTTTACTGCAGTGTAGATTAGTTTACTGTGGCCTAATTCCATTGCACATGTAGGTGGTGATGCTTTACTCTGCAGCTAATTAGTCTACTTTGCAGAAAAAGCACATGTGTAGATGCAGCCTGTGAATTGTCCTTACTGTGAGAAGGGGGATTTGGTCCCAGGAACATTCAAAAGGGGTGTGTTTGTAGTCAAACCAAGGGAACAAGCTTTTTAATTGGGATGAAATTTAGCAAAATAAAGGGGTAAGTGAGAAGGGAAAGATTGGACCTACGGACTGGCTCCCTGGGGGTGTTCCCCTCCCTTTGAAATGTGTGATGATCTGAGCTACAGAGAGGGCACGTCTACATGTGCCTCTGATTGTGCAGTTGGTATTGCACAGTCATTCAGTACTCACTTTAGCAAGTACTAAATGACTGAGTGATACCTGCTGATACTGAGCAGTCCCAGTGGCATATTGGTCATTTTTGACTCTACTGTGCAGTAGTGGTGACATCATGCGTAGTGCCTGCCGATGTTACGTCACCATAGGACATTGCTTTGGTGATGTAGTGTCTCGTGTAGACATGCCCACTGTCTTCCCCAATGGCTGCTGTAGTAGATTTCTAAGTGCTTATATAAGGGACAGGTGTGTATTCACAAGGATCCCGTGGGGGAAGCTAACTGTTGTCTTGCTTTAAAAACAAATATGCTTTTGAGAACAGGGGCTAGAGTTTCATCCCTTATGCCTCTTGCATCGTATCTTATTCTGTGAGCATTAATTTTGAACAGGATGATCGTTTTCAATGTGAGACGGGTGGCAGACCCTGGTTCCTTTTTTGTCTGTTGCTTCCCAACCCGATACTGTTGCTTCTTATCACTACTATTGTAATTAAGGGTCTTATTTTTTTAAAAAACAGCCCCTGACATAGTCAGCAAAGATATTCAAACACAACTCTGATATCCATGAACAGGAGGCAGACAAATAGACAAATAATCACCTAAGTCCCTGATCAGGGAAGCAGCAATAGCAGTATTAATATACAGGATGATTGGATGTAAGCTGGGCTTGTCTACCCATATTTTAAACTCATCACTGGAGCTTAGTTCCCTCTCCCACCAGTCAAGACATTCTGAGGACAGAGTTTTAAAGCTAGATTTACTCACAGCAGCAATAGTAGTAAGAGAGGATGCAGGAGGCAACCTGACCTGTGTAGGAAGTTTATCCATAACTCCAATGACACACACAGATCACGGTACTAAAATATAAATATGAAAGGACAAAGAAATGACCTGAGCAAAGGAATTCAATATCACAATGTGACAACTAGAAGTGAGTGGGGTTTTTTTTTCCAATCATGGCTGCGTCTGTTTTAGATTCTTGAACCTTCTGAGCCTTTTAAATGGAAAACGATGAGATACCTAAGGGTTAAGTTGAAAAAGGTTTGCACTACAGAATAATCAAAATGTGGACATCATCACCTACCAATGGAGGGGTGAAGATTTTTTTTTCTTTTCTAATTTTAATCATAGTAGTATCAATAATATTTACTTCTTTTGCAATGATGGTCTTGGGAGTAAATTAAAAAATGTTAGATACAATTGAAAAATGTGTATTCCAAAATGTAGAGGGGAATTAAAGTAGCAATAAAACAATGATAAGGATACTTTACGTGAGAATTTTTAGTGATATAAAATTATAGGCTGGACTGTGGGACCAATTATAAAAATACCATACACACACACACACACACACTAGGACCAATAACATTTACTGGCGCTGTGCACTTTCAGCAGGTTTTTGAGAAATTCTTCATATTGTCTCCTAACAAATATCTTTATGCCTCCTGGTTAGCAACGAATTCTTTGAGAACTTTTATTGAAAACATTCAGAATATTCCAGTGGTGGCAAAGGAGAGCAATAACTTCAATGCTTATTGCCCATCCTCTGCAAAACCCAATCATCATGATCGTCAAAAAAAAAAAAAATTGGGAGGGGTAGGGAGGGGTCAATAGACATATCAAAATTATAGGGGGAGCCATAGCATGAGAATAGACAGCTTTTTCATGACCCTTACTAAAACGATTCTATTGGTTGTCTTTCCCTTAATTTGCTTGACCTGTGCCTAAGAAACCACAAGATTTTAGCCAATTAGTTCAGACAGACTAGTTCTTGCAGTTTATAGTAGTTGAGAATATGTATCTATTTCCGCCTTAATTAAAAAAATGAGTAAAGACACTGAAATGAATTTTGTTACAGAATGATTGAATAAAACAATTGGTTTGACAGCAATCTGGTAATTTAATTATAGAAAATGCACTGCACACACTGCATGCACATAGGATATAAAGAGGAAAATGGAATCAGTAAATCATTGTACTCAATAAACAGCAAGAAAAATTCTTAATTGTCCAGTTAGTACTGATGGGACCATAAAAAAGCTGTAAACAAGGTTTGATCCAGGCAGTGTGGTTTCAGTGCATGGAAATCTCTCTTAAAACTATAAAAGTGCTATTGAAATGGCTTGGATACATTTAGTTATTCAGAATTGAAGGATTGTGAACACTGAAATTTTATGGACAAGAATATGGCAGCCAGTAAAGTTGCTGAAAGGGGAAGCTAGTGTTGCTTTTTTTTAAGTGGAAATACTTTACTCTTCATCTTCGCTGAGCTGTTATTTAAGAATCCCAGAAAGAAGAACAATCCTCAGAATAATAGCTGCTTACATAGCTGAGAGGAACTGATAAAGGATTTCCAACATGAAAACCTGGTTGAGAGGTGCTTCACCATACAAAGTGTTAAAATATATATATTATATATTATTGCACTAGCACCTCCAATAGGCCATGGACTGCAGCCTGATTGCACGAAGTGCACTATAAATGCAGAACAAAAAGGCTTTCTCTGCCCAGATGAGTTCTGTTCTATATAAACAACCCAAATGAATATGGGGAACCAACTGGAGAGAATGAGACAGTCCTGGTCAGAATGAAAAGCCAGCTGTCTGGCTTGTGTTGAGCTTTATCCATTTATAAAGGTAGAAAATAGCCTTAAGGAAGGATTTGAAGGAGAACACTGAAGCCAATAATGAACAGCCAATGCAACTGATGTCTAAATCTAGTTTCCTAGGTACATGGGAAAATTCAAGTGTTGAACACCTAATAGCTCTCATTAGCAGGAATTTTCAAATTAGGTTGTTCCTTAGGTGATGAACGTCCATAGAAGATAGATGGGATTTTGGTTCCTATTAACTATCTTGTGCCAGGTTTGTAAGAGGATCACCAATTTACCTTCATATTACTCATATAGTCATGGCCCTAACCCCTTTCTTTATGGCTCAGCTTAAGCATGGAGAATTTGTATACAGCCCAGCATATGTTCTGTCTTGCCCCAATTTTATCATGAGTAAGTTAGAAAAAAGGGCTTTACAATAGAAATGAACTTAAAGATTACGGCTGCTACAAACAATGACATTGCGTACCTCCTCTAAAACATGGCTCTGACTAGGGTTTCCTCCGTCCTGGAGTCTAGCTGCCCACGACCAGATACGCACTTCCAATTGTCTTGTTCAGTCATGGGTAAGTTCCCATGACAAATAAAATCAACCAGAATCTTCCTGCTGGGTTTTGATACCTTTCTATTTGCAACATTCAAAATAGTGTGGGCCCGAAGCCCACACAGATAACAAGTAGCCCCTATTGTATGGGGGCTAGTGGGTGAATATTACAACAAAATTATTGGGACAACTAATGAAAAAAACAGAATAGGAGTGCTGTGTGGGTCAAAACATGAAAATAAGCGTGCCTGAAGGGGACACGGAGCATATCCCCCAGGCTGCACCCACGGGTCCTCAAAGGCATCCCAAGAGCTGGTGGATGTCGCTCACTGGTGCTCTGCCCAGAAACATGCACAGACAAGTGAGAGGAAAATGGCCCTGCAGTCTCTGGACAGTCTCCTGGCCACAGCCTCCTTCCTGGTCAGTACAGGGCCCACTTGGCCAAGGCCAGGAGGAAGTTGACCAGGAGGTCCTAGGACTTGGCGGGGCCAGGGATGAGGTGACCAAAAACAAAAAGGTGGGGGGTGAAATTCAACCAGAACCTCAAGAGGAGGCTCTGGAGGTGGAGGGGCGGCAGCCTGATGCACTCGAGGGTCATGTGTGCCAGGGTTTCCTTCTGCTCACAGAAGGGGCAGGAGACCAGGGCGTCTGTGAAGCTTGCCACGTACACACCCGTGGCAATGGCTCCATGGAGGAGCTGCCAGCTGAGGTCCCCAGTGGCTTGTGGGATGAAGGTGGAGTACAGACTCAGACACTGGGGTGCCCAGCCATGCCTTCGCCGAGCAGGTCCTGCCACTTATTGTCTGGGTAGGATGGAAGGGTGGCATGATGGATGGCGCAGCTCACGAGTGTATAGAGGTGGCAGTGATGGACGGTGGAAAAGTGGACTGATCTGGTGTCTGGTATTCTCTAGTTGGCTCAAGTGGTGGGGCGGGGAGTGCCGTGAAGCCAGGCAAGGTGCCAGCCCCATGACAAACTCTGGTGGGCTGGAGGACACGGGGGGTCAGGGATCGCTGCCACGCAGGACCTGGTCAGCAAAGGCAAAGGTGTCAGGAGGTAGGGCAGATTTCACCTCCCGAACCAGATGGCAGGGGGTTTTGACACCTGAGAGCAGATGTCATTTTGCCATCCCAAAACTCAATGTGGCATGAGCTACAACATACAGGGTTTACACACCATGAATAGGGATAAATATGCTTCTTCCATTTTTGTACAAATGTTTATGGAAACAAGTGGTACGCCTGGGTTTTGTTCCATCCTGAATACAGTGAACATGATTTGTATTGTGGTAGCACCATGGATCCCACTATACATCAGGACCTGCCTAGGCTAAGCCGCATACAACCCCAGCACAGTCTGTCCCTGCACCAAATCATTCATAGTCTACATCAGGTTCGAAGTCCTGGCTGCTTCACTGTTCCAGGAAGGAAAGAAATCTCAGCGTACCCAGAGATGTGACAAAACACTTGCATATTGGGGGCTTTTGGGAATGATATTTGCAGAGCCAGGTGCCTGGGATGGGGAGGTGTTGCTCACGTGATTGAAGGAGACAGAGGTCTTAATAGCTTTAAGAAGCATTAGGTGCTCAAATTATGCATTTTTTTAATTGCATATTATTTTCTGAGACCTGCACACACAGTTTAGTTGCAGCACATACATTTTTAGTTAACTTCCCCCTCTTTCATTCTTGCATATTTATCACATATGGTACAGTTCTGGCTTCCATCCAGGCTTAGCAGGCTCACTGATGGGTGTGAGCTCATCAGGTGTGAGCCTGCAAGGCACGGAGCACCTGCAGTCCTGAGCAGTTGAGGACCATGTTTTTAAATTGGAGTGCCTGCACTTAGGCATCTAGGAGGCTATATAGGTACCTACCCCAAAACAAAGTGTTTTAAAGTGAGTCACTTGATTGAACTTCAACAAGAGCTGTAAGGCCTCAGCATCTCTGGGGGGGAAAAAATCTCACCACAGGTTCCTACATGCAGAATTGGGAAGCTGAACATAGGTACCATTGGGAGTTCAAAGCCCTTAGCTCAGATATATGGATACTCCAATCTTAGCAGCTAAGTAAATAGGTAGTACAGGCCAAGCTCTAACCATGTGCTAAGACTCTCAAGGTCACATCTGCAGCTATGGACATCAACGAGAGTTTCGTCCTTGATATTAATGGGAACAGGGTCAGGCCTTCAATGATATTCTCCCTGAAAAGTATGGCATAAAAAAAATATTGGTGACAAATACTGGTAATCATATTATTTGATTCAAGACGAAGACAATTGTGCATTATAGCCCCAATAGCCCCAAATGCACCTGGAATACATAATATTTTATTTAGCCTTTTCATTTTAAAATGGCCATGACTTTTTTATGTATTAAAATAAAAAGTACTCCCAGACTAAGAATGCATTACTGCCACGTTTTGGCCTGTGTGGAGCCAGTCCCTGAAAAATCATGGTTTATAAGAAATAGACATTCCCCTCCCCCCGCTTTAAATACAGTAGTATAATATCAAAGAATTATTACCAAAAGGTACTTATTTGTTAGAACTAGTTACTTATTTCAGAAATGTTTCCTGTCTAGTGTCCCTTTTACAGTGAAATAATTTTGTATGCAGCAGCAATCTTCATGAATTCACTTGGTATTCATGTGGATGTCACATGTATTTCCACTGATTTTCCACTGCTGTTTAGGATTAGTTAATGGGCACTTAAAATAGAGTGTTACCCCTGTGGGAGTAAAATAGCTTCAATCTCAGCACACATGTTTCTGA
The DNA here is from genome assembly GCA_030014935.1 of Caiman crocodilus. NCBI lineage: Eukaryota > Metazoa > Chordata > Crocodylia > Alligatoridae > Caiman > Caiman crocodilus. The sequence goes on along the minus strand of JAGPOW010000797.1, from coordinate 5,009,770 downwards.
GTCAAAGTATAAATGATGGCATTATATCAACTTCTGTTCAGTCAGTTGTTGGCTTTTCAGATAATATGCCAACAGCCTCTTTAGGAACAGGGGAAAAAGGCAAGTCTTTTATCAGGGGGCAAGGGTCACCACACACTTTTAATAAAATACGTATTTATCATACAACTATTATTAGCTATACACAGATGCTTTAAATCATGGAAGCTGTTTGATGCCAATGGAATTATGCTAATTTACGCCACCTGAGGATTTGACCCACGCTGTGATAATATATTTTATCCAACTGCTTTCCAGTTGCGGGATCTTGTGTATAAACAGCCATCCCCTTGGAGAGGGGTACATATATTTCCCTTATGTTTTCCAAGGTGCCTATTGGTCAGAATAGCAATGATGTTGCCAAGTACATTAAAACAACACTGCTGAGGATTCCTATTTCACTTATGGCCTGGTGATTAATTCTTATGCCTTGAAATAGCCTCTACTCAATGTGATGATGAATTTTTCCAGCTGATATAAAATTTGCTTATTAGAAAGGGACATGGATTTATACCACAATAAAATGTGTGAGGTCTGCTTTTTTTTTTATGAACATTATATGTAAGCGGTAACTGCTAGTTTGCCTCAAGCTTTCTACTCTTCTAGTCCATGGCACAGCAGGAAATTAATGCAAGAGAAGAAACAATGCTACCAATACATTGTGTATGGAGCCCTTAAATAGGTCACCATGGAAAGGCCAGCATATTGCATCAATTTTATGCAGTAGTAGCTGGGATACTGTAACCGGGCCCCAAGCAACCTTCTAATGCGAAGTTCAAATTCCTGAAGGAGTATGGCTGTGCATTTTGGTCCTAAGACTCAGTCTTTACACCATGGGAAAGATAAGAGGATCCATGGGGCAGTAGATATTGCTCACTCCTTGCCTTCCATCTTTCCTAGTGAGGTCAGAGGGAAACATGTCCATTTTACTCCTCCACCGTACTTGACACGGCATAATACCAGCATGGGGGCAAAGAGAAGGATTTGTACCTTATTTTCTATTCCAAAGGAATTGGATCACAGGTAATGACAGCAAGCCATTACTTTCCTCCAAAGCCTGCAGCAAAGTAGCACAACAAGGTAGATTTTGTTCCTTCTCCTTCTGGAGGGAAGGGAAGGTTTGAACTCGTTAACTATGCCATTTCATTTGAGGAAGGACACCATGAGGCACATGTGGCCAGGGAACTTGGCTTTGACCCTACACAGTGCAGTGCTATACACCCACTCTATGCTTCTGAATTTTCCCTTGACATGAAAGGTCCAAGGTTGTTACTCTGATCTCAGTATAACTCTATAGATTTCCCTGGCATTGCTGTTGAGGGTCACTGGTGTGAATGAGATCAGGGATTGGGTTTCTGTAGCGTTTCAGACTCTCTCGAGCAATTGGGATACAAATTCCCATTAAAATGAATAGGAATTAGGCATCATCCTCTGAATTCCTGATGTAGCTATCAAATCTTAGTTCTAAGACTGAGGATGCATCTACATGAGATGTTTATTGTGCAGTAGTCTAATAACACTACACAGTATTGTGCCAGTCAAAAAGCGTGCTGATACAGTGTTGTGCAGTGTTATTAGGCTACTGCACAGTAAGTGTAAAAAACCAAAACCTGTGTGTCACTGCTATTATGCAGTAGCACAAGTTACTGAGTATCAAATTAGTACTTGGTCAATCAAGGACTAAACTTAATGTGCAGTAACTAGGGCACGTTAATAAACATGTAGACACATCCTCTGCATTTTTCCACTAAAATCTAATACAGTGCTCACCAAGACAATGGCTGCATCTGTATTTGCACCGATCTTTCTTTTTTCTTTTCCCTAAATACCTTGGGTCAGTTCTACTCCCAGAGTTCATTTCAGATCACACCCCATTTAAGCTGACTCTGGTATTTCTTCTAATAGAGCAGCCTGGGGGATGTCATAGTCTCAGTGTTTTGTTATCAGGATCTTGTCATCAGTTTACACCTTTGATAGATGAAACCATGGAGAATTGTAATATTATTCATATTCACACCCCTGAGAGATACAAACTGCAAATTGAGACGGGAAACTTTGAAAGCTCTCCCAAGAGGCAGAATCATTTCTTTCTGCTGCTGATTATAAAGAAGAACGGCTGGCAGATGTTAATATTGGCAGTTACTCTCTGACAAATTTTCTCTAGGTACGGCTAATCAATTGTTGCTGCACGGAATGAGAAATGGAGCTTGAATATTCAGAAGTCTAGACATGTAAATACATTACCTTTATAAATAGATTTTATTGAAATAATTAATACAAAGGAAAAAATAAACATTAAAAAATAGATAAACTGGATGTGTCAACTGAAGATTCATGGGCCATTTGGACAATGGATAGCAAAAAGTATCCATAGATTAGGAGACTGCAGTTACTTTTCAATTATCACCCAAGGACTCATAAAAAAGTACTGCCCTCTGGACAAACCTGGACCTGGACTAGACTGTAGGTATAGTCTATAGGTCAGGATCATTTGCAGCAGAAATGCTTATAGAAGAAGAAATTACTTCACTGTAAATAAGGATGACTGAATTTAGCCCTACAGCGTCCTGGTAATATAGATGCTTGCTTTCTGCATCGTCTGGAAAACTCTTCTTCACATGCCTTTTATTCATGGGACTAATCCCATTGACCCAATAGGAAAATTGGTAGCTTCAGGCATTTTGGAGCTGATCAGCAAAAGTGTTCGCATAATTGTGACACGAGGATTTAATTCATTAAGGTACTAACATACCTACTCCCTTGTGACTGAGTATATTTCTCTGGAGGAGAAAGATGAATTTTCCCCTCCAGAGATTAGCTTCCTCATTAAAGTGACCATTCCCAGATGTGTAATTAAACAGCCTTCATCAGCGTATGGGAGAAGCTTATAATATCTCCCTGCCTTTCCTGCCAACAGGCCCTGATTCATGGTATTTATGCACAAATCAGATCAAATTTCAGTAATTGATTATGACAGCCCATGGTGGACTGCCAGACAGTGATCATATTATCTCCAGGTAACCCTGAAGATACTACCTGCCTTAGCAGTGGATAGCTATCTGCTCACTTAGCTACATTTAATTTAATGAACCCTATTATTTCTCATTCAATCCACTGTGCAAGTGATTGAGCATATATGGTGAACGTATAGTGAAAGCAACATATCTACATGGCATGTGAGCATTTTCTATTATGCATTATGATTCATAGTTAAATACCGACCTAAAAGAAAATTCTCTCCATGGAGACTATTTAGCATGTTTCTATATTTTATAAAAGGCAATGGATCAAAAAGGAAAGTATGAAGCAGCCATGTGCACGTAATGACCTGTTCCAAGGAGTAAATTATGGCTGGATTTGTCAGGGTATTAAACTTAGCAGAGCAGAGCTTAAGCAACAGGGATGGAAGTTTTCAAAATATAGTTCATTCTTTTACAGTGACACAATAGTAAAATAAAGTAACCTCTGACAATATGATTTATTGAAGAAACTAAACAAAAGATGTTGGAGCCACTGTGTACCAAAGTTATTTCTCTGTTCTATTACTTTTAATGAATAGCCAAGATCAGTGAATATATTCAGTGAGATAAGGCTCAGTGCATTTCTGATAAGGGGAAAAAAAGGTAAAAAAGAAAAGTTGCATCAATTTTTCATTCAGAGCTTTATTTACTAGGGCCATAAAAAATAAAAAAAAACAAACAAAAAACCCACCTATTTTCTTTCTCTGGCCGTCTTATTCAGTTAAAAGCAGGGCCTGATTGGAAAATACATTTACATGATAACATTTTAGGAAAAGGTCAGCTTGAAATTAGAAAATGTCTGCAGGAATCCATATGTTTGCATGGTATTTTTTTTTCTTTTCATGGAGAAGTAATGAGACTGTAATGAAATCATGGCTGTGGTTCATTGTAAGTAGCTAAGAGGTGCATTTGAGGGGGGATTTTGCTTGGACGATGAGCTATAGGTTAATCAAAAACATGGTTGTTGTTTTCATTAGTACCTCAGGGTTCAGCCTTGAACAAGCGAGTGCGCCTGAGTAAATAGCTTTGCTTTCCTGAAACT